>CM053560.1:72000179-72028887 GCA_028646485.1 Cryptoprocta ferox | reverse complement strand
GTGAGTTATTTAGGAGATCATTCTCAAACTCAGGAGTTGACTACTCAGTCTCTTCATTGCCATCTTCATGTCCTTGTTCCTCAATGTGTAGATAATAGGATTCAGAATGGGTGTAATCATAAAGTCCAAAATGGCAAGAAACTTATCCACTGGCACTGTGGGAAAGGGCCACATATAAATAAAGATGCATGGTCCGAAGAACAAAACTACCACAGTGATGTGAGCTGACAGAGTAGAAAAGGCTTTCGACAAACCACCTGAGGAACGTTTCCATACAGTGACCAGGATGAAGATATAGGAGATAAGCAATAAGAAGAAGGTGCCCATGGAAATGAATCCACTGTTGGCAGTAACCATGAATTCCATTCTGTAGGTGTCTGTGCAGGAAAGTTTGATAAACCAAGGAAGGTCACAATAAAAGCTATCTATCTCATTAGGACCACAAAAAGGCAAATGGACAACAAAAACTAACTGGACCACTGCATGAATGAGGCCAATAACCCAAGCACCACACAGAAGCAAAATGCACATCTGTGGGCTCATGATAGTCCTGTAGTGGAGGGGCTTGCATATGGCCACGTATCTGTCTAAAGCCATGGAGATGAGCAGGACCATCTCAGATCCACCCAGGACATGAAGGGCAAATATCTGGATGACACAGCCCTGAAAGGATATGGTTTTGTGCCCTGAGTATAGGTTATGAATCATCTTAGGAACTGTTAAGGTAGAAAGGCACAAATCAATAAATGAGAGATTGGCTAAAAGGAAGTACATGGGGGAATGTAAGTATGGGTCAAAAGTCACTGTAAACATAACAAGGAAGTTTCCCAGAACAATTGTTACATAAAACACTGTAGAGAAAGCAAGGAGAAAATGCTGCACTGGTCTGTAGGAGGAAAGACCCAGCAACACAAATTCAGACACTTCAGAGTAATTTGTTTCATACATTGGCTTTACCTGATGATATCTAAAAGAGCAAAAACAAAACAATAAATAAGGAATTTAACAAAAATTATGATTTTAAAACACAGATTTAAGCTTTCATTAAATCTGGTTTTGAGAAGAAATCTTCAGTAATCACCAACAGGTGTTTTTAAAATATCATGTGTTAATTTATCCATTCAGCTAATATACATACACAGTATAGCTAATATTCCTATTGAGATATGCCATATGTATAGTTTTGAGGTAACACATTAACCCTAACTTTAGGAGCTTTACAGTCTAATGGCAGATCTAGACATTAAATAGCTTTTTTTATATAGTTTATTGTCAAGTTGGTTTCTATATAACACCCAGTGCTCTTGCCCACAAGTGCCCTTCACCATGACCATCACCTTCCATTCCCCTTTCCCCCTCCCTCTTCAGCCCTCAGTTTGTTTTCAGTATTCAAGAGTCTCTCATGATTTGTCTCCCTCCCTCTCCCTAACTCTTTTTCCTCCTTCCCCTCCCCATGGTCCTCTGTTAGGTTTCTCCTGTTATACCTATGAGTGAAAACATATGGTATCTGTACTACATGGCCATGAGAAAAAATGAAATCTGGCCGTTCGTAGCAAAGTGGATGGACCTTGAGGGTGTCATGCTAAGCGAAATAAGTCAGGTGGAGAAGGACAACAGTCACTTTAAAAATGTTCTCAGAGAGTAAAGAAGGAGATGGTAGGAAAAGGCAGGAGAAGGGAGAAGCGAGAAAGGACAGGAACAATGAAAGAAAAGAAAGAGAAGAGAGGAAAAGAAGCAGGCAAGGGTTACCATAAAGGTTTGAAGAGAGGCAGTTAATATACATACCAAGAGAGTATTTCCTGTTTCTTCTGTCACCTACTTACTGTTTATAATTTCTCAGTAACTTTTCCTTTTCTCTCAACATCACAGCATCAGCATATAAAACTCTTGGGATCTGTCTACAGCCCATCTTTCTTGCATCTTACAAATGTCATGAACTACCTTGCTCTTTCATGACTGCTAAGTTTTACCTTTACTTTTGTTCTGCACTTAAGGTACCCTGACCTTTTTCATGGCTGATCATTTCTCATTCTAAAAATTCATTCCATCTATTCCACAACTAGTCAGCAATGTCTCTCTCTCCTCCAGTCTTGATTAGATGTTCCTCCTCTATGCTTTCACATCATACTTGCAAACCTCTCATAATAAAATTTTCATGATAATATAATTTACAATTAAATAGTCTTTCCATATCTCCTGCTAGGTCTATGAGCTTCTTGAAAGAAAGGACTGTGTCTTAGTCATAAATGCTGGCCTATGTCAGTGCTGTGAGTTTGGGGAAAAAGATGAGTGGTTGGATGGATGTAGGCATGCATATGTGTATAAATGCATGGGTAATAGATGATAAAGGTTTTGTGGTAAAGACTTTGATTTTATACTTTATTCCTACTGAAAACTGATTCTAATAGAATATAAAACATTTGCCACTCTAGAAATTGCCACAAATATATGGCAGATGTAAGGTTACTCACATTAAAACCGGTTTCTAAGGTCTTTTCTAGTCTCTATCCAAATGAAATACAATCAAGATCCAGAAATTTCCCTGTAAACCAAGACATAATCTAAGCATTTGGAACAATGCATACAACCCAAAATGAAAATTCTCAATTCCCTTGGAAAGACGAGCACCACTGGGTGTTCAAAAGGTGCTTGTTGAATTAGAAAACAGAAATGGAGATTTAAAAAAAAAAGGAAAGAGAGAGGGAGATTTTATAATGTTGTGCCGTAAATGTATACATGACTAGGATAAAAAAAATAGCCAATAATTTTAGTAGGCTATTGACATAATATCTCCACTTACCTGGCCAAAAAAAAATTTTTTAAACCCAGAAAGTAATATTTTTACTGTTACTGGATCTTCTGAAAAATGTTTCCCTCTTTGATGCTATATGGGTAGTGCTTCTCACAACTGCTCCAGCTCTAACAATAACCTAACAACACCTTTGGGGGACCACTTAATGGTACCATGACCTGAGTCCCCAGGCCATTTATCATGGGAGTTTTACATAATTCTCATGGCATGGCATTAAGAGCAGGAAAAAGTATTAGAAGTTTGGTTAAATAAGTAAATGGAAAGCAAAGGAAACTATGTATATTAAACTATGACAGCAAAATATCTTTAAGGAAAGTTAGCATCTCCTAAAATTTTAATATCTATTTATAAATTTATTATCATTTAGATCAATACCAGTGAAAAATGAATAGTAACAAACTCATTAAGAATTATTTAGGATATTTTTGAGAGCATATTCATGGACTATCGTTGGAAACACTGTACTTGCTTTTTACCTCATTTATACAATTAACATCCCCATTTAGAGATACTAATATTATATACCATGAAGACTAAACATGTAGGCAAAGGCCACTATGCTAGAGTCAGATCTAATATTCAAACACAGTTATTTTTTTATTTCTATATAAATTTTATTTTTTATTTTTTGTTTTATAGTGTATGGATTTAATCCTACACTATACTGCATCCTTTTATATGATTGCTATAATATAAAAATAAGAATTTACAAATCTATTTGCCTTTTAAATTTTGAGTGTTTTTACATATATTATCTCATTTATTTTTTCAAACAAAATGATGGAAATGCAATATTCCTCCCTATCAGATGAAGAAAAGTTGTGAGTTACATCCAGTTAATAGCAGAAAATAGAATTCATGTTCCTTGGTATTCAGTGCAGTGATATTTTTATTCATTAACTGAACCCAGACATACTGAATGTCTCTAACTGCTTAGAAAAGCAATGTACACATAAAGAAGAAAAAATATCACACATCCTCATGTCATTGAACAATATTATAAAAGCTCCATTTCAACATATTGTTTCAATAAACTTGATTGTTATTAAATTTTTAATAATTATTCTCACTATATAAAATTTTTGACTAAATTCTACATAACATCTGACCTGGAGAGTTTAAAGTCATCAAAAACTTAGTGTGTGAATTATAACATACTTTTTTAGATCAAAACTGAATTTTCACCTAAATATCAAGCAGAAGGAAAGGTAAACCTAAGCCAACTATGACTGAAAAAAAATATGCCAAAACAAAATGGACAACTAAAATCTTAATTCATAATAGTAAATAATATGTCCTCATTTATCATTCTTAGGTATTTAATTTTATTGAGGGAAAATTCACACAACACAAGATCATTTGAAGGGTACAATCCAATGGCACAATTCTGTGCAACCACAACTTCTATCTAGTTCCAAAATATTTTATCACCCCAAGGAAATCTCCCCATCCATTGAGCAGTCACTGCCTATTCCTCTCTTCCAGCTCCTGACACCACCAATCTGCCTTCTGTCTTTATGCACTTACCTAGTCTGAATATTACATATGAATAAAATCAAAACAATATGTGACCTTTGATATCTGGCTTTTTTCATTTAACATTTTCATGTTTATGTATATTGATGTGTATATCAGTACATTTCTTTTTATGATTAATATTCCTTTGTGTGTATAAACCACATTTGTTTCTCCATTCATCAGATGATAAACATTTGCATTGTTTCCACCTTTGGCTATTCTTAAAAGTTCTACTATAAATATACATGTACACTTTTTTGTTGTTGTTATTGGTTTTTTTCATTACCTGTTTTCAAATCTTTTGGGTAAATACCTAGGAGTAGAATTAATGGGTTACATGGTATAGAATTAATAAGTTCTATGGTAATTCCATGTTTAACTTTTTAAGGAAATGCAATACCGTCTTCCACAGTGGGTGCACCTTTTTATATTCCTACTAAGGATGCACAACAGTTCTAATTTCTCTACATCCTAGCAAACACTCATTTTCTGTTGTTTTGGGTGTTTTTTTTTTTGATAATAGACATCTTGATGAATATAAGGTAGTATTTCACTGTGGTTTTGATTTACATTTCCCTAATGACTAACACATGCACATGGAGTATCTTTTCATGTGCTTGTTGACCATTTGTATATCTTCATTGGAGAAATGTCTACTCAGGTCTTTTGCCCATTTTTAATTGAGTTGGTTTTTATTTTTACTGTTGAAATAGAAGAATTCCTTAAATATTGTGAATAGAAGACCTTTATCAGATATATGATTTGCAAATATTTTCTCCCATTCTAACATACTGTCTTTTCACTTTCTTGATAATGTACTTTGATGCACAATTATTTATTTTTTCTTGATGTCATATCTCCTTACATTGTTCTTGGCTGTAATAGTTACCTAGACTTTCTCTATATTTAATGACCTTGACAGTCCCGATAGTTTTGCATTTTCTATAATGTCATATAGATGGAATGATAACTATACGAATTTCTCAGATTTTCTGCTTTCACAGCAATATACACTTAAGTTTCATTCATGTATATTCATGACCTGACACCTTATTTTTTATTGCCAAATAATATTCCATTGTATGATATACCACAGTTTTTTATTTTTTATCCATTCACCTATTGAAGGACATCTTGGTTTTCTATAGTTTTTGGTAATTATGAATAAAGTTCCTATACACATGCAGTTTTTATGTGAACATAAGTTTTTAACCAATCTGGTAAATACCTAGGAATACTATTCATTTGTCTTATGATAATATTATCTGCAGCTTTGTAAGAAACTACCAAAATGTATGTCCCATTTCCTATTTCCACCAGCGGTGAATGGGAGTTCTTATTTTGAAAAAATTCAGTTTTATTGAGGTATATATAAAAGAAAGACAAACCCCACATGGTATCACTAATATGTGGAATTAAAAAAAACAAATTCATAGAAACAGAGAGTACAAAGTACTTGCCAGGGGCTGGGTAGGGTGGGGGAGGAGGAAGTAGGGAGATATTGGTAAGAGTACAAACTTTCAGCTATAAAGATGAATAAGGTATTAGGATCTAATGTAAAACAAGGTTACTATAGTTGATAACAATGTGTTGTATAATTGAAAATTGCTAAGAGTAGAACTTAAGTGTTTTCACAAAAAATTAAATATGTGAGGTGATAGATGTGGTAATCTTTTTATAATGATGAGGATAGTCTTTTTACAATGTATGTCAAATCACCACGATGTACTTGAAATTTCCTACAGTTTTGTTAAAGAGTGTTCCTCTTGCTCTGTATCCTTGCTACCATTTAGTGTTGTCAGTTTTCCAGACCAATCTAATAGGTATAAGTGATATCTCATTTGTTGTCAAAAGTTGAAATTCCTTAATGACAAATGATGTTTAATATCTTTACATGTGTGTGTATGTGTGTGTTTTTGTCTGTTTATTTGTTTTGCCATCTGTGTGTATCTTTTTTGGTGGGGTTTGGTCTATTTAGATCTTTAGCCCATTTCTTAATTGAGTTGTTTATTTTCTGAGGGTTGAGCTTTAAGAATTCTTTGTATATTTTGGATATAATCCTTTATCAAATATGTGTTTTGCAACTATTTTCTCCCAATTCTTGGTTTGTCTTTCAATTCTCTTAACATGGTCTTTCACAGAGCAGAAGTTTTTATATTTTAGAAATTTCCACTTATCAATTTTTTCTTCCATGCATCATGTTTTTTGGAGTTGTGTCAAAAGACTCCTCTCCAAATCCAAGATCACTAAGATTTACTCCATTTTAACTTTTAGACGTTTCAGAGTTTTGCAATTTATATTAAATTCAATGATCCATTTTAAATTATTTTTGGGAAAGACTAAAGGCCTGTCTCTTCATTCCTTTTCTGCATATGAATGTCCTATTATCCCCAAACCATTGAGAAGACTATCGTTTCTCCACTAAATTGCCTTTGCTCCATGTCAAAGATCAGTGGACTGTGTTTTCATGGGTCTATTTATAGACTGTCTGCTTTCTTCCATTGGTATACATATCTCTTTTTACACTAATGCCACGTTGTCTTGGTTACTGTAACTTTATAGTAGTTCTTGAATTCAAGTAGTAGCTATCTCCTACTTTGCTCTTTTTCAGTATTGTGTGGGCTATTCAGACTCTTTTTCTTTCCATATAAAGTTTAGAATTAATTTGTCAAAGTTCACGAAATAGCTTGCTGACGTTTGGGTTGGGATTCCATTAACTCTCTAGATCAAGTTAGGAATAATCCACATCTTAACAATATTTTACACTATTCAGATATTCTTTGATATCTTTAAAAAATTTTTTTTAATATTTATTCATTTTTGAGGGACAGAGACAGAGCATGAGTTGGGGAGGGGGAGGGGCAGAGAGAGACAGAGACACAGAATCCGAAGCAGGCTCCAGACCCTGAGCTGTCAGCACAGAGCTTAACACAGGGCTGGAACTCACAGACCACAAGATCACGACCTGAGCTGAAGTCTGTCGCTCAACCGACTGAGCCACCCAGGTGCCCCAGTTCTTTGATGTCTTTTAACAGAGTTTTATAACTTTCTGCATATATATCACATATATATTTCATAGGATTTTACTTAAGTATTTCATTTTTTGTGGTAATATAAATGGTATTATTTAACTTTAGATTCCAGTTGCGTAGGGCTATATTCAGGAAAGAAATTTACTTTGGAATATTAATCTTGTATTTTACGATCTTGCTATAATTGCTTATTAGCTCCTGGATGGTTTTTTTCTCATTTGTTTAGTATTTTCTACATAGAAAATCATGTTATCTGTGAACAAAGGCTGTTTCATTTCTTTGTTCTGAATCCATATACCCAATACCTTTCTAGTCTTATTACACTAGTGAGGGCTTCCGGTATAATGTTGAATAGGAGAAATGAAATATTGTTGCAGTATTACGGGGTAAACAACCAAATTCTCCCTGTCAAGTGGGATGCTGGCTGCTTTAGCTGTTGATTTTCATAGTTGTTTTTTCACCAAATTGAGAAAAGTCTCCTCTATTGTTAGTTTGATGAAAGTTTTCACCGTGAATGGGTGGATTTTGTCAAACACAAAATGCACAAAATATTTTAATATATCACCTTATATGATCATGTGAGTTTTGTTCTTTAGCCTGTTGTAATTTAAATGCTTTTCAAATGTTCATCAAGACTTGTGTAACTAGCATAACTCCCCATTGGTCTTGGGTATAATCTTTATAAATAATGTTGATTTTGCTTTGCTAATATTTTGTGAGGGATTTTGCATGTATGCTCATGAAAGATATTGGTCTCTAATTTTTCTTTCTCATAATGTCTACATCTGGTTTGGGTATAAATCAAATATATATATATATTTGTCATATATATGACTCTTCATCTCATCTCACCTCAGGTCATGATCTCATTGCTCATGAGTTCAAGCCCGGTGTCAGGCTACACACCGTTAAACCTGCTTGGTATTCTCGCTCCCTCTCTCTTTGTCCCTCCTCCGCTCATGCACATTCTCACTCTCTCAAAATAAATACATAAACTATTTTTTAAAAAAAGGATCATGCTAGAAAGCGTTCCCTTGCTTTCTATTTTTGGAAGAAATTTATAGAAAATTAGTATCATTTCTTCCATAAATGTTTGGCAAATTCACCAGTAAAAGCAATTGCACAAGTGGCATTTTTGATTCATTTTTATTACATATAAGTCTATCATATTCTCTATTTCTCCACTATGTAAGTTTTGATAGTTTGTGACTTCAAGGAATTAATTGGTGAATTTTGTCTAAGGTATCAAATTTGTGGGCTTAAGGTTGTTGAAAAATGTACTTATTATTCTTTTAGTGTTCATGGAAACATTAGTAATGACTCCTCTTTTATTTTTAATATTGGTATTTGTGTCTCCTCTCTGTTTCTTTTGGTTGCCAGCTGGAAATTTATTACTTTTACTAATTTTCTCAAAGAACTACCTTTTTGGTGTTGTTGACTTTTTCTATTTTGTTTTAAATTTTATTGATTTCTTCTCTAATATTTATGTCTTTTTTCCACTTGCTTTAGACTTAACTTGTTCTTTTTTTTTTCAGTTTCCTAACATGTAAGCTTAAATTACTGAGTTTAGATATTTGTCCTTTTCTAATATATGAATGCAATACTATAAACTTCCCTCTAAGTACTTTTTTCATTGTGTCCCACACATTTTGATAAATTCTAGTTTTATTTCCATGTAGTTCAAAACATTTTTAATATCTTTTAAGACTTCTTCTTTGATCCATGTGCTATTTAAAATTGTATTACTTAATCTCCAAATACATAGAATGTTCCAGCTATCTTTGTTATTGATTTTTAGTTTCATTCCAATGTGATTAGAAAGTATACTTTGTATTATTTCTACTATTTCAAATTTGTTAAGGTGTATTTTATGACCCAGAAAGTGATCTATTTGCTGAACATTCCATGTGAACTGGAAAAGAATGTATAAGTCTGTTATTGTTAGATGAAGTGATCTATAAATATAATGAGAACAAGCAGATTGATGGTGCCTTTGAGAGCAGCTATGTGCTTAGTGAATTTCTCCCTTCTGGATGTATCAATTATTGAAAACATAGAGAAATTTCCAACTATAATAGAAGATTTGTCTTTTTCTCATTGGACTTATACCAAGTTTTGCCTCATATATTTTTATGCTGTGTTTTGGTGCATACATACTAAGGAATGTTATGTCTTCTTGAAGAATGAATGATTTCTCTCTGAGAAATTTTTTTTTCTCCTAAACTTTTGGAGGATAATTTGGTCAACATAGAAATCTAGATTAATTTTTTTATCATAGTAAATATTTCACTTCACTCTTTCTAACTACATGGCTATGACAAGAAATCTGATATAATTCTTATCCTTGTTCCTCTATAAATAATGTTTACCCTTCTTGGATTCCTTCACAATTTTCTCTTTTCTTTTGTTTTCTACAGTTTGAATATAATATGCCTATGTGTAGACTTTTTTCCTTCTTTTTTTCATGTTGGTCATTATTTTTAAAAAATTCTCAACCATTATTATGTCAAATATGTCTTCTTCTCCTTTTCATCTTTCTTTTGCTCTGTTATTCCAATTGTACATATGTCTTTTTATTATTGTCCCCAATTCTTGAATATTCTATATGATTATTTTTGTCATTTCTTGTCATTTTTGTCATTTTTGTCATTTCTGAGCCTATGAAAGGCATCCTTCATTTGTCTTACACCGTTTTTGATTTACAACATTTCCTTTTGATTCTTAGAGTTTCTATCTCTATTACCAATATGTTTTTGCATATAGTCTACTTGTCCAATTAGAACACTTTATGTATTAATTATAGTTATTTTAAATTCCTTATCCAATAATTCCAAAGTACATCATATCTGCCTCAGCTTCTGATAATTGCTTTGTCCCAGGGATGCAGTTTCTCTTGGTTTTTATTGTGCCTTGAAATAAACCTGATTTTAAAACATTTTTATTTCTTGTGGCATATATATGTGTGTGTAGCTCGAGTATATTATGCTAAGTGAATTATGTCAGTCAGAGAAATACAAATACCATATGATTCACTCATATGTGGAATTTAAGGAACAAAACAGATGAACATATGGGTGGGGGAAAAAAGAAAAAGAGAGGAAAACATCATAAGATATTCTTAAATATAGAGAACAAACATAAGGTTGATGAAAGGGTGGGGGAATTGGCTAGATGGGTGAGGGGATTAGGAGGGCACTTGTTATGATCAGCACTGGGTGTTACATGTAAGTGATGAATCACTGAATTCTACTCCTGAAACCAATACTGCACTATATATTAACTAACTAGAATTTAAATAAAAATTTAAAAAATAATCTTATTTCCTTTCCATCTCTAATATGCATTTAATGCAAGTTTCTTTTGAAATTATATTCAACTTTCTTAACCATACTCAAAGGGAAGAGATTTTTTTCTAAAACACCTTAGTAAAATATTTTCACATAAAACATAGATCCATTCTATTTTAATGCTTTCTCACCAATCCTCTGTTCTGTTCTGGAGCTATATCTCATTTTTACCCTAACAAAATCCCACCTGGCTGGATAAAACATTATATGTTACATTTTCTTCAAAAGATAATTTAAAATTTACATATCTCTAATTGACTATGATCAACACTTCCAGAACTGATTGATATCAACCTGTTCTTTTTCACCCTGACCCACAAATATCTTAATACCAAAACAACATGTCTACACATCTTCAGTCCTGTCTCACTTGCCAGTAAATTATATAAAATGATCTTGAGGGTGTTCCTGAAGTCTACTTCACACCCAGAAATCAACATTCCAAACTAAGAAATATGGATATAATCCATGAAAGTATACTGCATATATTTGATGAGCTGTGATTACCCAAGAGATATTGTACAATCATTATGTTTTTTAATATCACAGATGTTGAATACACATTATACATCTCTTGTTACTGTTCAGATCACTGGAAGTAGAGAAAACATACTTCAACATAATTAAGGCTATATATGAAAAACTCACAACTAACATACTCAATGGTGAAAAACAGAAAGCTTTTCTTCTAAGATCAGGAACAAGACAAGGATGTCCACTCTCACCACTTTCATTTGACATAGTACTGAAAGTCCTAGCCACAGCAATCAGACAAGAAAAAGAAATAAGAACCATTCATATGGGTAAATAAGAACTTAAACTGTCACTATGTGCAGAACACATCATATTATACATAGAAAATCCTAATGACTCCACCAAAAAAACTACAACAAGTAATAAATGAATTCAGTAAAGTGGCAAGGTACAAAATTAACACCCAGAAAATGGTAGTGTTTCTATATACTAATAATGATGTAGCAAAAAGAGAAAAAGAGAAATTTTTAAAACAACACCATTTACAATTGCACCAGAAAAATAAAATACCTCAAATAAATTTAACTGAGGAGGTGAAAAACCTACACCCCCAAAACTATAAAACATTGATGAAAGAAATTGAAGATGACACAAACAAATGGAAAGATGGAAAGTTATTCCATGGTCAGGGATTGGAAAAATTAATATTGTTAAAATGTTCAAATCACCCAAAGCAATCTACAGATCAAGGCAATCTCTATCAATATATCACCGGCATATTCACAAAACCATAATAAATAATACAATAAATACAATAAATAATAGACAAAGCAATCCTGAGAAAAAACAAATCTGGAAGCATCATAATCCCAGGTTTCAAGCAATATTGCAAAGCTATAGTAATCAAAAGAGTATGGTACCAGAGCACCTGGGTGGTACAGTCAGTTAAGCAGCCAGCTCTTGATATCATGATCAAGATCTCAGGTCATTATCTCACTGTTTGTGGTATTGAGCCCTGTATCAGGTTCTATGCTGACAGTGTGGAACCTGCTTAAGTTCTCTCTCCCTCTCTCTCTGCCCCTCCCCCACTTGTGCATGTGCGCTCTCTCTCTCTTGCTCTCTCTCTCTCTGTCTCTCTCTCAAAATAAATAAATAAACCATAAAAAATTGGTATGGTACCAACACAAAAACAGATACATAGATCACTGGAACAGAACGGAGAGCCTAGAGCAAACCCACACTTATATGCAATCGATCTATGACAAAGGAGAGAAAAAAATGCAACATCAAGACCATCATGTATGAGATATATTCAGTGTACTACAATATCTCGTGTACAGGAGTCAAGACTGTGCTGAGGAGCCTGCTGCAGGTCCTGTGCCACATCATCCAGGTGACTGGACAATTGCTCATCTACACTGGCACATACATGCTCCAAGTATTAGGTAACATGGAGGAGCAGACTCCTCCAAGGTTACACTACAGACAGGGATTCACATGTGGATAAGGATGCATGCTGCAGGGGACCCAGCTGGCTCTTGACCCTAACATTCCCTCTCAAAAACTGAATTTTGAAGATGCTTATGTTCCAAACCATATGCTCTTATACACTGGGTCATGTATGTTTGGGAGTGGCAACCAGAGGAAGAAAAAGGAGTTGATGGCACATGAAATGGGGCTGTGCAGCCAGATGTCCTGCAGGGAGGGTATACCTATGGGCCTCTGTGGGGGGAGGAAGAAATTTGTAGCCCTTAATTGTATACCACCTCTGCTATTCAATATCTTAATTACCACTGTTGACTTACCAATCTAATAGCACATTCTTTAAAGTAAGGGATCTGTGCTACATGTATTTACATCTAGTACTTCTTCTAAGACACAGTCTTAACCCAGTCTCTTCCTTGAGTAGACTGCTAGGAAATGATGGGCTAGAAACTGATAGGCACCAAGCACGTGGGATTCCACCAAACAAAACTTTGTTTTGAAAACAGCAGGTTAAGGAAATCATAACCTTATAAGTCCCGGGCTTCTATAACTGGATGGAAAGAATTTGAAGTTAGAAATAAAATAATCCTTAACAACACAGAAAGTGTCATCTCATAAGGGCCTATGAAGATATCATCGAAATAGCACTGTTATAAACATAGGAAGTTGGGGAGCCTAGGTAACTCAGTTGATTGAGCATCCGACTCTTGATCTCAGTTCAGGTCTTGATCTCAGATTGTGATTTCAAGCCTTGCATTGGGCTACATGCTGGATATGACCCATCCTGACTCAAGGTGATGCATGTGCACCCTCCTGTGCTACATGGGCCAAGGAGGGAGAAGCAAGGCAGCTTTCCTGCTTAGAGTTTGACTGCTGGAAACTTAGTGCCTGGAAGAGCATACTGGGGTCTCAGATGAGTTAATACATTAGTGTTAGAATATGTTCACCCTGAAGTATAAATGTTTTGCAAATTCAGCCCGTTCTGCCAATATCCTAAGTAAGGGCCAGTTGATCCTTCATCCACAGTGAAATAAAACTTGAATTGCTCAATATTCCAAATACACTGCCCTCAGAGGCATTGCAGGTATGGCTGCTTTTGTGTCATATTCGTGTCATTAGGTGGCAGAAAGAAGAGAGGCTTATCTAGGCCCAGTGTTCTGGCTATTGAACATTTAAATGATTAATAGTTTGATGCTTGAAAAAAATGTTGAAAGTGGAACACATCCATAACAACACTGCTTAATTCTTCCCTCCTCATTACCTGTGCACAACAATTGTTAGCTCATAGATATCTTGGCCTTATTTATAATTATATTAATCAGGCTGAGGTTTTCAGTATTTTTTTCTCATTGTAATGGATTAGGAGCCCCATTGCCTAGCAGCTGGAGAAATACAGAAGAACAATTTTAAAGCCATTGAAATTTTTAATCTAGTTGGCTATCCAAATTACTCAAGCCCCCCCCCCCAAAAGTATTTTTCAAATATTGGTGAGAAAACAACTTAGAAAAACAACTCAGTTTAAGTTGGCTTAATAATTTCTACTTTTTCGTCAAACAAGCAGTTGATGTAAAAGACAATAAAGTCAAATAAAAGAACAGAGTTTAATTGCCTCCCTCTTATTTAATAGAAGCCCATCTGAATTCAGATGGTCAACACAAGCAAAACTATGAGCAGACTGCTGATCAGGGACCTCAGTGCCACTAGCCTATTGTTCTTTACACTGTCAATCTGGGAGAAGATCCAGGTAACATTCAACAAGTCTACCTACTACTATATAAGTAAATTCCTTTTTGTGCAATAATTACTTAACTCCAAACTATAATTCTTTTTGAGTCAGTGGTTTTAGAATAGTCCTTTCTAACATAATCCAGCATTCTGGTTTAAGACATGAATGTCTATGTCTTTTCCCTAACATCTCCTGTGATATATACATATGTATGCCTTTTTAAGTTGGCAACAACTCGTTTGCACACCTTGTTATTTAAACATCACCTCCTTCCTCCACCTTAACCATTAATGAATAGTGTAAATCCAATGGGAACTGTTTTGAGTCTTTTTTTTAAGTTTATTTATTTATTTTCAGAGAGACAGCATGAGGGGGCAAGGGGCAGAGAGAGAAGGAAAAAGAGGGAGAATCCCAAGAAGGCGCCACATTGCCAGCACAGAACCCAATGTGGGGCTTAAACCCAGAAACCATGAGATTATGACCTGAGCCAAAGTCAAATGCTTAACTGACTGAGCCACCCAGGTGCCCCTGAGTCTTTTCTTTTTTTTTTTTTAATGTTTATTTATTTTTGAGAGAGAGAGAGAGAGAGAGAGAGAGAGAAAGAGAGAGAGAGAGAATGAGTAAGGGAGGGGCAAAGACAGAGGGAGACACAGAGACTGAAGTGGGCTCCAGGCTCTGAGCTGTCAGCACTGAGCTGTTAGCACAGAGCCCTACACGGGGCTCAAACTCATGAACTGTGAGATCATGACCCAAGCCAAAGTTGAATGCTTAACCAATTGAGCCACAAGGCGCCCCCAGTTTTTAGTCTTTTTGAGTTGTGTGCATGTGTTTTAACTCTCATACCTAAGCTTATGCTGTTGTGGGTTCTTTGATTGCTCCTATCAGGCATTTACTCAAGGTTTCATCATCACTCTCATGCAGTGTGGCTGGTTCACTGGCCAGGAAACATTCTAGTAAAAACCTTAGTCAGCTGTGAATATTGACACGTGCTTTAGGATTATGACATACTATATAACATGGACCCTGAAGTGGCTTGCTCATGTCCAGTATGATTGATTGATAAGTGATTAAAATCCCTGTTAAGTGAGGGCACCTGTGTGGCTCCATTGGTTGAGCATCCAACTCTTAATTTTGGCTCAGGTCATTATCCCAGGATCATGGGATCAAACCTCGTGTCAAGCCCCACATTGAGCCCCACGTCGAGCTCCACACTAAGCTTGGAGATTAAGATTCTCTCTCTCTCTAAACCCTCGTCACACTCTTGGTCTCTCTCTCAAAATAAAAAAAATAAAATAATCAAATCAAATCAAATCAAATCCCAGGTAAGTGAGTATATCAATATGAGAAAAAGGTATTGTTCTCATCATCTTACCACAATTACATTTTTCCCAGCCCTTTAAAACTACTTGCCTCTGCCTGAGTGGACCCACGTTAGGAATATGATATATCCAAATGCCCTTTGCTACATAAATGTTCATCTTCTTAGGTGAAAATCTTTAAAACTTTCCATTCTTTTAGTTTTACCTAGGAATAGGTGACCAAGATCTAATGAGGTAACTACTCCCTTCTCCCTCAAAGAATAACAATATTAAAACCTCTCTCAATTGAACAGATTGACCCCCTCTACTATGGTTTCTTCTTCCTTGCTGGAGCTGAAATTTAAGACTCATTTACTCCCTAGAATAACTACATAGGATGTACCAGACACAGGGATAGTGACTATGAAGTCTATACTTGGCAAATGCTTGGAACTTGTGTAGAGTCCCCTATCAGTCAGAACTAGTGAAATGTCTATTTAGCAAATGTTCTCTAAACATGAGTAAAGAAGGAAATAAGCAACAGAGAGTAATTGTGCAATACACTGCATCACAGCCACCCTTCTTGATGAGCTAATGTGGGGTTGAGGTGAAGGTATATAACTCTGCTTTACTACATAATCATCATCATTTTAGTGTAGTTGCCATATTTTAAAATGTCTGTATTCTCCAGATTGTCTAGAATGTTCACACAATGCAATAACTAGTTTATTTACTAGTTTACATGTGGTTTCCATTCCTTAAACATAATCATCTATACTTTAACTTAGTGATACTTCCAGGCTATGTCTCGAGATACCACCTTCCTTTGCCTGACGTTTAGCCAGGCTGGCTAGTGGATTCACAATACTGACACTATCCACATAGATATTGTCAAGTCCAGCAATCCCATCCTTATACCTCATTGTTTTTCTACATTTGCTTTCCAAACCCCAAACTTTCATCCTTAAACTGTGAATAAATCACTTTAAAAATATACCTTTACTGGGGCACCTGGGTGGCTCATTTTCTTTAGTGTCAGACTCTTGATTTTGGATCAGATCAATATCTCACAGTTCGGTTCGTGAGTTCAAGACCTGCGTCAGGCTACAGGTGGACAGCGTGGAATCTGCTTGGGATTCTCTGTCTCCTTCTGTCTCTGCCCCTCCCCTGCTCACTCTCTCTCTCTAAGTAAATAAATAAACATTTTTTAAATTAAAAAAATAAAAAATATATCTTTATTTTTGAACAAAAAATGAAATATGTTTTAATACATTTTCTCCTAATTCCTTTGTTTTTCTAAGAGTAATAATTACCATCAAAAGAAAGACAGTTAGCATAAATTGATTTTAAATAAATTTTAAATAAATTAAAGTACATTTCTATATCTTATCTATTCAAACACAAACAAGACTCCTCCCCAAAATATGTGGATACGTGTACATGTGATTGTGTAATTGCATTATAAAGGAAACTAAAACAACCACCAAAATGTGAACAGATTTGTGTGTATGGTTGAAAAAAAGCAGTAAGAAAAGGCAGATAGAGACATACTATCATATTTCCTTCTCAAACCTCTAAAGTGTTGCATTCTGATCAAGAATACTTGATTTACATAATACTTTGTCAATGAAAATAAAAAGGCAGGTTCCATTAGTGTTTTGTTATCTAAAAGAATATTAATAATGCAGACTTTCACCCAATGTTTTCTTTAATGTTTATTTTATTTTTGAGAGAGAGAGTGTGAAAGTGCAAGCTGAGGAAGGGCAGAAGGAGAGGGAGACACAGAATCCAATGCAGGCTCCAGGCTCTGAGTTGTCAGCACAGAGCCTAACGTGGGGCTTGAACTCACACCATGAGATTATGACCTGAGCCAAAGTCCGACACTTAACCAGCTGAGCCAACCAGGTGCCCCAGACTTTCACCTAATGTTAAACCCAGAACTTTGCTCACGTAACCACAGAAATTCTTGAGACTTCAAAATGTTTTCCTACCCTCCATTAAAACCCCACGAAACCAGCAACTCAAGGATGTGTGTTCTGTCAGAAACACAGGTGGAGTACATCGGTAACCAGCTCATTTCCCTTTGCTGGTCTTCTCTGACCATTCACCTAAGTCATCTGGCTCCTGAAGGGACTAGAAATGACAATTTAATTTTAAAATAATATTTTTCTTTAAAAAAAAAAAAAGATAGCCAAAAGAATGTTTTAAAACTGTGCTTAACTTCTAGCAGTGCAACTTTTTTAGCTGCACAGACCAGGTCTGTCTTCGACCTTAACAAATGGCACACTTTCAAGTGATATTCTCAATTCAGAGGAACTCAGAAATTAAGAGGTGCCAAAGGAACATAGATAGCATGGGTACCTGAAATTATCCTACCCCAGAGGGTATTCTCTACAGTGAATATATACCTCACACTTTCACATGGATACCGGTAACAACAGAAAATGAATTATTTGTTTTGCTGCAATATGAGTTTATTTCAGATTCTAGTTAGAATATAAACAATGTTTTATCCATGGGGAAAAAATATGGTCAAATATGGTGTCTCTCTGGTAAGAAGATACAATCTATACTCTGTAAATTTCTTAACTACTCCCTTAATTCCCGTCCTCTATCACATTTATGACAGTTTCTCAATGTTTTAATACTATATTTCCATACATACTAATTGGGATGGCTTGGAACTTTTGCATAGTTTCCAGAAATATCAAGGGTTTCTTCTCCTCCTTACATTTGGGACTTCTGGACTCCATATAGCATCAGAAATAATGCCTTCTATTCAATCTCATGCTCCCTACATGCCCTGGTTGAGGAACTATTTGGGTTCTCACAGCACTACAGTCATCAGGGGCTACAGTTTTTCTGGCTTATGTTCCAGGCATAGATATGTAGGCATAAATAACAGAAATTTCCAAACATGGAAAAATGGATTGTTAATAATTTAGCTCAGAAAAAATCCTGATACAGAATATGGAATGAAATCTCTCAAAAATTATAACAGTCAATAGTTACCATGGGAATGGAATGGTGCTTTCAGAAATGAACAGAAGGGAATGCAGAATGATACCAAAGAAGGAGAAAGAGTAGAGTCAGAGACATTGGGTGTACACCCACTCCCCACTGAAGTCACACTATTTCTCTGTTCTGAGACTTCTAACAGGTTATAAATGGGGGTCAACCTCAGAGTAATAAGACTTATTTCATGGGGCTATTGTAGGGCTTAAGTTAGACAATGAGAGTGAAAATTTCTAGTACAGTGGGTATTCAAAGAGAGAGCAGGCAGACACAGAACAGGGAGGCTTAGTTTTTACATGACCCTAAAATTCATAGTTCAGAAAACAAAAATAAGTATTGCCTCATTTCCTTCCTTCCTTCCTTCCTTCTGTCTTTTCTTTTCTTTCTTTCTCTTTCTTTCTCTCTCCCTTTCTTTCTTTCTTTTTTCATTCCTTCTTTCTTTCCTTCCTTCTTTCCTTTTTCCTTCACCACCCCCCCCCATAAGTTTTGATTCTCTTTGATGAGTTCTGCTTTAAGTCATTTGATTTTACTATTATACCCTTGGAATCAAGATTTAGCTCTCCCACCTAGGACATGATTGAAAATAAATTATAACAGTGTTTAATGTGACTATTAATACAGTTAATTTAGTAGTAATATTTTGTCTTTTGTAATTCAACCAAAATAATATTAACAACTTTTAAAGCAAGTATTAGGTGAGAATACAGGCATAGGCTTTTCTTCTTTAGTATAACCCACAGCACCTAGAGACTATTTCTTTTTCATCTGCAGTGTCCAAAAATGATCAGAGTACATAGTAAAAATAAATTCAATAAATTCTTATTGACTCTACTAGAAAAATTAAAAGGCCCTCCTACATCTAGTACTTTCTAACTCTGTTCTTATTTTCATCTCTGGTATCTGGTAACTCTTGTGGATTTAAACAACATCAACAATTTTATTATAGACAACAGTGAGGATAATAAATTAGAGGAAACCAGAAGCACTTAGTGCCAAGAAAAATAATAGAATTATTATAGATACAGAGAATACTTTTCACAGAGCTACTGACCATTAATATTTCTTCTTATATCAATTAGCTCTTCATAGGACATGTAGTCTTATGAAGAGTTTTATTATTTTTGATTCATAGAAATCATATTTCTTCTCAACCAAACTGAACTTTTCTCTAAACCAACATTCTTTCCAGAAGCTAACTCCAATTAGATTCTCTACCTACTGTGTTCCTTTTGGACATTTACCATTTAACTCATCTTTTCAGCAGTAAAATGAGTATAATTATTGTCATCGTCATGAACCAATGGTTAAAAGTGTTTATTACAGCTCCGAGTTATATAGAAAAAATGAAAAAAAATAGTATAGAGTTGGTTTCCAGCTTTGATAGAGGACTATGAACACCAGTCATAAAAAAATTAGTAGTGGCTGCTGGAGATAATTGATCCATTGTGGAAAAGCCCTTCAGATCAAGAAATTTTGAAAGAAGGTCGGGGGCAATCAGAAGGAGATGGAGAAAAAAGAAGAAGGAAAAAGGAAACTGGGAAAAAAGAAAAGTAAAAAGGGAGAGAGAAAAAAATATGAATTTCTTTTCCAGTTTGTTAGGATTATTAGATCTTTAAAGTAATTTAAACAGCAAAAATTACTAGTTTAAAGGCAAACTTAGTTTCTCTAACTTGTTGATAAGAAATATAATTAATTTGCATTTGCCATTTATTCTGCTATTACAAAAGATAGTTTGGAAAGAACTATCTGCCAAAATTGTTAGAAAGAACATGTTTCAAATATCATAGCTTCTCAGGCTAAACCAAGTGAGACTGAATGGAAATATCTTCCTGTGGATATGTTGGAAATGAAGGAATTTGCCTAACTCTAAAACTCCCCTTTGTAACACACACAAAAAAAGCTCTTTTCCTCAAGTAACTTGATGCATAGTCTCTTTCCCACAGCTAATTATAAACTTTGGATCATTTTAGTCCACCCAGAGATTTCCAGATTTTAGTTTCTCAGAAGCCATCCTGTTTTGAATCAGAAACCTAACACCAGATTGTGTATTTGATGGGCCTATACCATGTCTGGCAAAATGGCTTTAATTGCATTTTAAAGTGTGATATTCAGGGGCACTGGGTGGCTCGGTCGGTTGAGTGCCCAACTTTGGATCAGGTCATGATCTCAAGGTTCATGGGTTCTAGCCCTGCCTCAGGCTCTCTGCTGTCAAGGCAGAACCTGCTTCAGATCCTGTGTCTCCCTCACCCTACTCCTCCTCCAGCCTCTCTATGTCTCTAAAGTGTGATATTCAAAACTAAACCTTTCACTATGGCTGAAGTACACTTCAGGCTATAAGTAATTTCTTACAGGTTATGTAAGCTTTGAATTCCATGAACAGAGAATATTTCTTCCTGGTGCTCACGAGTTATCCTTTCTTTATGCCTAGAACATTTATTCTTTAACTGACTTTTAACGACCTTGTATTTGATTAGTTTATCTGCCCTTGTACTTAACTATGTTCATTACTGAAAAATTTTTGTCATTTTGTCAAAATAGTATTAATATCTCTGTTTTAAAATGATTGATTCATGTATTTATTCATTAAAAAATTAAGTCAGGGGTGCCTGGGTGGTACAGTCACTTAAACGTATGACTCCTGATTTCGGCTCAGGTCATGATCTCATGGTTTGTAAGCTTGAGCCCCATGTCGGGCTCTGAACTGATAATGCAGGGCCTGCTTGGGACTCTCTCTCCTCCCCCTGCCCCTCCTCCACTCTCTCTCTCTCTCAAAAATAAATAAATTACTTAAAAACATTAACCTTCAATAATGTATTAAATATTGTCAGTTTTTTCAAATTTATAAATAGAAACTATTTTTCTAACATACAGCCCCTAAACGATGTTATTTTAAAAAATGTCACTTTACCTCAGGTCTACAGAATTAAATGACCATAATTCTTTTTTTCTAAAGATTTTTTATTGTTAAGTAATCTCTATACCCAACATGGGGCTTGAACTTACAATCCCGAGATCAAGAGTCACCTGCTCTACCAACTGAGCCAGCCAGGCATCCCAAATTGATCATAATTCTTGATTCATAGCATACTTTATTGTTCCATGCCCATTTTGTGTTTGCTTGCTTGTTTATTTAATGATAAAATTACACTGATGGAAACATGACCTAATACAAGATCTAGACAATTGATAATAACATACAACTGGTTATATGCTTATCCTTATGCCAACCTTTCACCTCCTTTCACTTGAGGTTACTTACATCTTACATCTTCTATTTCTGTACATAGTTATATCATTTATATTAGTTCCTGAAAAGTATACATTATTTTTCTATCACCCTTCACTTTATATTATAAAAATTTTGTGAGTGGATCCATTTTGGACTTGTTTTTCTTTTGGTATTATGTCTAAGATACGTCTATATCATTTTGTAGTTGTAATTTGTTATGGTTCTGAATAATATTCCATTGTCTTGTTTATGGGAATTATTATAAATTTCTCTTTATATATACATATAAGAGTTTATCTTGGGTATAGAAATGGGACTGAAATTGCTGAACCACAGAATTCATGAATATTGAGCTTTACAAGATTAAAGCCAAACTTTTTTTCCACACTGATTATATTAGTATACACTTCTATCAGCAATGTAGAAGAAACCGTCTTGATTTACATACTGTTATTCAAAAAAATGCATTTCCTGTCTTTCCTTCAGGTGAATTTGGAATAAACTGAACTAAATGGAAGAAGTAAACCAGTCTGTGGTATCTGAATTTATTATTTTGGGGCTTTGTAATTCATGGGAGCTCCAGGCCTTTCTCCTGGTGATATTTTCTTCACTTTATCTGGTCACCATTTTGGGCAACATCTTCATCGTGTTCCTAATTATTGCTGACCACCATCTCCACTCTCCCATGTACTTCCTGTTAGCCAATCTTTCATTCATTGACTTCTGCCTTTCCTCAGTCACTACCCCTAAAATGATCACAGACTTTCTCAAGGAAAACAAGACTATCTCCTTTGAAGGCTGCATGTGTCAGATTTTCTTTGGACATTTCTTTGGAGGGGGTGAGATGGTGCTGCTCGTGTCAATGGCCTATGACCGTTATGTGGCCATCTGCAGGCCACTCCATTATTCCAGCATCATGAACAGACAAATGTGCATTGGGTTGGTGATGACATCATGGATCATTGGCTTTATGCATTCAATAAGTCAACTAGCTATGATTATAAAGCTGCCCTTCTGTGGACCCAGGGAATTGGATAGCTTTTTCTGTGATATTCCACTGGTGATCAAGCTAGCCTGCATAGACACCTATATCCTAGAAATGTGGATAAATGCTGACAGTGGGGTACTGGCAACCATTTGCTTCATTCTGTTGCTTATCTCTTACTCTTATATTCTGTTTACCATCTGCCTCCACTCTAAGGATGGGACATCCAAGGCTCTCTCTACCTGCGCTGCCCACATTACAGTGGTGGTGCTCTTCTTTGGGCCTTGCATCTTTATCTACCTGTGGCCACTCAGCATCACCTGGGTGGACAAGTTTCTGGCTGTGTTTTATGCGGTTATCACACCTCTCCTAAATCCGGCCATTTATACTCTAAGGAACCAAGCAATTAAAAATGCCATTAAGAGATTATGTTGTTAGCATATGGATTTCTGTGAGTATTTCAGGATCTCAGGTTATCAGAATGTGCACTGTAAGATCTCTAAATTAGCCTTACCTGTCTTATTACTTAGGATTGGGAAGCATTCCCCAAATCACATATGGAAATCATGGGTATCTCTAGATAAAAGTTTTTTGTTAAGTCTATTATATTCCATGATCGCTTGCTGATCACTGAATGCAAAATGATTTCCTGTCTGGAAAATTTGGCCAGTGTCTATGACTATGATTTTGGTTGTGCTCAAGAATGAGTTAAAATTAATAACAATGTTAATGTTATTTACTACTACTACTTCGGCACCTGATCTTAAAATTTCCTTTTATGCTAAGCATTTATTTGAGCAAAGCATTTGACATAGATCTCTAAATTCTGATCAACACGTCAGCATATGGAATATTGCTCTTTATTTTTTTATAAATGGATAAATTAGTCTCCCAATTAGTTAAAGCTCTAGCTACCTTATCTGAAGGGACCATTGTAAAGTAATAATTATTATCTATCATCCTCAGAAAAAATGAATCATAATCATAATCTAAAGAGAGTGTTGTCCCCTCAACCTCATATTTTAGCCATCTGTGAAACAGTATGATTATCTTCAGAAGATGAACTAAATTAAATACAAAGATGATATACTAACAACCTTTGGGGATTTTACTTCTTCCCTTTTTATTTGTAAATGGGTTAGAAAGTTCATTATCTATATCAGATAAAAGCAGGGAAAACTGTTATGAGAGTGAGGCCAAAAAGTCTGATTTTAGAACAAATTATCCATTTAATTAATTTCAGAGTTCTGATGGCCTACAAGCAACTGGATTATACACAAAGTTTGTGAATTGTTCATTACTACATATAATATAACTGATGAGGAATAGAAGCAGGAAAATGTTCACTTTTAGCCCACAAGGCTGATCTGTAGCCTGCATAATTATTATATGGATCAAATACCTGATAGTTACTACATTCTTAAAGGGTCTCGTGACTGCCTGTACATCTCACCATTAATAATATAGAACTGAATGATAAGCACTAGAAAAATCTTGCAAAAGTAGTTTTACGAGTAGAAATTTGAAGAAAACATTTATGATCTCATAGTCCTTGCACGTCCCCTCCCCCTTACACACTAAGCATACAACCACCAGGTTCATACAGCAAAAGTACAGCCCTTTCTGTCCTCGGGTCCTGTCCCAGGGCTATAATTAAAGCACCTTTCTGCACTGAAAACATCTGAAGAATTCTTTCTTGACCATCAGCTCGAAGCCCCACATCAGTATCTTTCCTAAGAATTCTTCCTACTCTGTGTTTCAAAAATGTATGCAAATTTACATCTCCTTATCTGAAACCCATGGAGCCAGATATACTTCAAATTTCATATTGTTTTTTTTTTAATGATTAATTGAGCAGAAATTTTATTTCCAAGCTCATCAAAGGTGATTACAAACACAAATCAAATATCCTTTTAAAAATATTCCCAATTAAATCAAAGGTACATCCTCAAAGTAAAACACTTGAGACATTAAGAATTCATTTAGGTTGTAGTACTTTTACATTATTTTGTTTGTAATCATTTGCAATGTTCTGAAGATCACATTTAAACATTTTTGAAGATATGAAATACTGTAGTATATTTTTTAAGGTACAACCAGAACTGTAAAGTAGAGGAAATTAAGAAGACAATGATCAAATCTGTTCCATACACAGGATGGAGTAATCTAATGTTCTTGAATCTTTCCAAACAAGTTTGCTAAGACACAGCTCTCATGCTTAGAGAGAGATTTAGAAAAATCAAGACATCATTTGATTAATAAAGCCTATTCTTCCCCCAGTTTTCTACTTGCTTGTCTTCATTTCAAAACTGTAAATTCATGAGAAAAGAACAAGCTTTGTTATGGTATAAAAATCTTGGGGGACACCTGGGTAGCTCAGTCAGTTAAGCGTCTGACTTCAGCTCAGGTCATGATCTCCCAGTTGGTGAATTTGAGCCCTGCTTCTGGCTCTGTGCTGGACAGCTTGGAGCCTGGAGCCTGCTTTGGATTCTGTGTGTCCCTCTCTCTCTGCACCTTCCCCAGCTCATACTCTCTCTCTCTCTAAAATAAATGAACATTTTTAAACAATCTTGGGAAAAACAAATTACAAATATTCAATTTTTTAACAAACAAAAATGTTTTCCTTCCCAAAATGTAAACAATCCAGTTAATAAAACAAACAATATTCCAGGTATAGAAATACTAGTAATGCCCTTATGAAAGAGATGTATTTGGTGGTAACATTTTTGTTTGTCTTAAGTATAAAAGCACTTTACAAAAAGAATCAGGCCATTATTACTTATAGTCTACTCCTTCACCCAGTTTCCTTATCTGAGTAGAAATGCATCAATTTCTGTGGAATTTTGGCTCTAGGACGAGCCACAGGAAAGGTCTGAAATATCTAAAAGTCATTTGGCTGGAGAAAAGCGATTTCTTGAGACTTGGAGGCAGTCGTTCATCACTTTGTGCTTAAAAGCCTTCCTCAGTGAACTTCTCCCCTACAGTCTTTAGAAGGAAGTCCAGAATCTGAGCTCCATGGGCTGCCTCCAGCTGAACACCTACCCACAGGGCATCCTTGCAGGCGTCCTGCATGCAGTACTATTGAACTCTGCAGCCACCTGCCTACACCTTGATCCTCACAGCGTCTGCCTCCTGCCAGAGCTGCTCCACCCCCATCCCCCAACCCCCTCTGCTCTGTGGGCGGGCATTCACGCTGGTCCAGAAAGAAAGTGGGGTCTCTGGGCTCCTGGGCTCCCAGGAAGGGTACCGAGCTCCAAATTTCATATTGTTTTGTAAAGGTAACCATGATCCTGTGTATTTTGTAACATTCCAAAATAGAGGGTCTCAGGCACAAACCCTTATATAAAATAATTATTATTTCTGTGTATGTATACACATATACCTATATACCTTCTGATTTTTTTGTCCTTTACATCTCTGCACATCAATATGGGTATCTCTTGTCTTTGAATCCACTGATTCTTCTGTGTTCACTGTTTTTAAGTCCACTTAAGTTCATAATTTCATGTTGCTTTTACAGTTCTAAAATATCATTTGGTTCTTTCTTAGATATTCCATTCCTCTTAAGTTCTTTTTTTTTCTCCATTTTCTGACTCCATAATCTCTTAAAATATGTGATTTTATACTCTTTACTAATTTCAACAATTGAGCCTTCTGTGTTTTTCTTTTAACTATTTTCCTCTTAATTATGAGGCATACATCCCTGCTTCTTTGCATGTTCCTATCTTATGTATTTTAGGCATTTTGTATTAAAAATCATATAGATCTGACAAAATATTCCTCTAGAAACTATTTACTGTTTCTTTCATGAGGCAAAAAATGTTAAATTGTAATCACCTCAATCCAATCAAGTATTGAGCTTATTTGAATTGGATTGCAATTTTTATAAAACTCAGTACACTTCTGGTTTGTGCCTGCTTCTTGAATATATCCCATCCAAGTTTTATTTTTTTATGTTTATTTTTTGTTTGTTTGTTTGAGAGAGAGACAGAGCACAAGTGAGGGAAGGGCAGAGAGAGAGGGAGACACACAATCTGAAGCAGGCTCCAGGCTGTCAACACAGAGCCGGATGAAGAGACTCTGAACCCTGAGATCATGACCTGACCCAAAGTGATACACTTAACCTACAGAGCCACCCAGGCACCCCTCACTTCCAATTTTTAATTATGATTCTAATGGTTCTCTTGTTCTTTAGTCTTAAAGATTTTAGGTGATTCAGGCTTGCCCTTGAGAATTTTTTAAAGATTTTTAATTTTTAAGTAATCTCTACACCCAGTGTGGGGCTCAAACTCACAACCCCAAAATCAAGAATCAGCATGCTCTGGATCTATGACTGAGCTAGCCAGGTGCCCCATTCTTTAGAATTTTTGAGCTTAGAACTTTAGTCTTCTCCCTTCTCCTGCTTGCCGTAAAAGTATGGCAAATTCTTCGTTCAGAAATCTGGCTTTATGTTTGTCTGTTTCAATGTATTATACCCAATAAAGAATCCATTACAAATATAAATATTAAGCAACAAAGTAATAATGAACAGGAAAAAATGTAAAATATTACTGATTGTATAACCAGAAAGAATCACAAACACTCAGGACACAGAGTCCTTTTATAGTCTAGCAGTGAATTTGGCTTGGACTCTTATTATCAAAGCAAAATATAAATTAAATCAGTTTTGCAATTTCTACAGATTATACACACGAAAATGTGCAAACACACGTATTCTTGAGACCAATATCTGAATAACAAGAGAGCTATACAAGACAAGTTACTAGACAAAAATTGTCAGCAAAGGGTTTGGACACAATAATTATTGGATAATAATAATATTGCCATTAAATGATCACATTAATCACTATTTGACATTTAAAGAATATTGACTGGTCATAGACATGAAGTCAGAATTTCAAAAATTGTGAAATAAGATATGTATTATATATATTATAAATATATGTTCTATATTTATAATGATATATTTTTACTCTGCCCTAAGCCAACTGGAGATAGCATGAGTCCATTGGAATTGAGAAAAGCAAGGGTAAGAGTAATAGCCAAAGGCCAAATACAAGAAACATGTTATTTCTGAGGCTCTCCCTCTTGTTTTCCCACCCACATATTTCAGTCTTTCCTTATTACACTACCTTATCTATATTCTCTCTACCTCACAGCTCTCTTTTTGTTCCATTTTCCTCCAGGTTTTAAATCCTCTCTCATAAATTTTTTGTCTTTCATAAACAGTAAAATTGAATTATTCATATCCCAGGTTTAAATTGAAGGAAAGTTGTATATTTCATAGTTCCCTCAAAAGTTTGAGTATATTAGCTCCAAGTTGATTAATTTGAATCCAGATGATCTAATGTCTGAGGTCATACTTTCAGCAGATTTTAAATCTATAATCCAAGCTTTTTCATCAACTTCCCATATTTTTCCTAGGCTTTAATTCAGTTGTCAAACAACTTGTTAAATAGAATGTTAATTTGATAGCTCAATGTACCTTCACAATCAGCGATCTATTCTGAATATTATAAAATGGTGACTTTAGCGGAAAAAAAAACCCAAGTTTTGTATAATTGTTTAAACATTTGTATTACTTGAAGTTGTTTGAAAATGCATAGAGCAACTTGTCCTCTTGTGAGTTATTTAGGAGATCATTCTCAAACTCAGGAGTTGACTACTCAGTCTCTTCATTGCCATCTTCATGTCCTTGTTCCTCAATGTGTAGATAATAGGATTCAGAATGGGTGTAATCATAAAGTCCAAAATGGCAAGAAACTTATCCACTGGCACTGTGGGAAA
>CM053560.1:71961307-71999679 GCA_028646485.1 Cryptoprocta ferox | reverse complement strand
GAAAAGGAAACAGACTAGCATACAGGGAACAAAAGCATGCACACACACAGACAAGTCAAACAAACAAGCAAGCCAAAAGGGGAAAGGAAGTAAAGAAAAGGAAAGGAAAGGAAAGGAAAGAAAGAAGAGAAGAAAAGAGAGAAGAAAAAGAAACAAAAACAAAAACATAAAGAAAAACAAGGTGGGGACAGAGACAGCAAAATCTGTGGACAGTCTAAAATCATATAACCAGCCAAGAGGAAAGATAAGAATATGCTAAGGGAAATATATCTGGATGGCAGCAGAAAAGAAGGAGAAGCAAAGAAAAAAGGAAACAAAAAAAAAAAAAAGACTACTCCCCTGTGCGGATGGGCGTGGTTTGGCGTCAGGTCAGGTCTCGGGGGCTGCTCTCTCCGAGGCCCCGCCTTCGTGGTTGCGGGGAGAAGTAGGGCGCCACTTCAAAGCTTTGCTGGAACCAAGCGTTGCAAGCCGCTCTTCCGAGTCCGATCTCCCTGTGCCTCGGGCGAGCCAAACTGTATTCTCCAAGCTCTGCCTCACTTCCAAATCCTAGTCCATGCAGTTCAACACTGTCACCGGGGTTGAGATGCGTTCCCACTGGCGCCTGGCCTCCCGGCCCGGCTTGCGCTGCCCTTTTTGTGGAGCCGCCGCCGCTGCTTTTCAAGGCGCCTTTCATGTCGCCGCCGCCACCGCTTTTCGCACCGCCGCCGCCTTTTTCTGTACCGCCGCCTTTCATGGTGCTGCTTGGAATGGATGCCGCTGCCGCTGCGCCAAGGAAGAATTCGCCGGCTAGATGGGACGGATTTCTCTCCCCACGCCCGGCAGTAATATATGGGGAGACAGGCGAGTTTTTCCTCCCTTAGAGATTGTTCTATGAGCGTTTTCCGTCTCTCTTTCTCTTCCCCTGGTCTCTCCGGGGCACAGCGCGCTCTCCCTGTGTTGGGCTCAGGCTCCTTCCCCCTGCACCACCGGGACCCGCCCGACTTCTAATTTCCCAGATCACAGTCACTCACTCAGGCATCTTTGAGGTTGTCTTCTTTCTGGCACCTGTTTCTTCTTTCCCCCACTTGCAAATCCGAGTTTTATCCCTTCAGTCCTTCTCAGTTCAATCCATGCGGGCGTGTGCGGATTACAGAGCTCCCTGCTTCTCCGCCATCTTGCTCATGTCCAGGGTTTAGAAAATTTTAAAGAGAAGGAGCTCCTGTGTAGTATTGCCCAAGCATGGATACTAAGCAGTACTGAATACCACTCCTTGCTCAAGCATTAAGCCTGTGCTTTTTAGACTTGCAAGCCTGACAGTTACCACTCCATGAAGCAAAATGATGCCTTTTGAAAAACTTTATTTGTTGAAATTTTATTTTTTTGTTTTTCTTTTCAAGTTTATTTTTGAAGGGTGGGCAAAGAGGGAGAGAGACACAGAATCCCAAGCAGGCTCTGCATTGTTAGCACAGAGCCCCATGTGGAGCCTGATCCCACAGATCATGAGATCATGACCCCAGTGGAAATAAAGAGCAGGCTGCTTAACTGACTGAGGTATCCAGGTGCCCCTGAAATTTTATTCTGATATTGAGATGGTATTTGCTTCCTTATGTATTTCATATCGTATTTCTCATTTGTAATTTAGAATAGACCCTAATGAAATATCTTCCATAATGTCTCCTCCTTTTATGTTTGAAAACACAAATGATGATATTATATCTTCTACCTTTAAGATAAACATTCCTTCTGAGGCTACACATCTTTTAAGTCTTTTTAAGCAAAATTCCCCATTTAGAAATTTTCGTGAAGGGTATATGTGTATGTATGTATGTATGTGTGTATGAGGCAACCTGAAATGTCAACTTAATTTTCTGTTAAAATTTCTTTCTTTTGGAACCTGAGTATAAGCTGATACTGATTCTCGCCACAAAGCAGAGAAAACTATATGATAATATTCCATCATAAATGAAATGTCTGTCATTAAATCTGTAACACGAGGTATATAAGAACATCTGGATCAGAAATTCAAAATCTCTGACTGAATATGAATAATACTTTGGAAATAAAAAGTAAGAGCCAACTTATTCTCAGAACAAAACCTGAACAAGACAAAATCATTTCAGAAATGGGAAATAAACTACGAGGTACTCAAAGAGACCAGAATGGCCAAAATTACAATGAAGGGTACAGGAAACAGAGATGAAAAGAACCAAGAAAATAAAACCTAATTAAAGACAAAAGTAAAAAATTTTCAGAGAGAAAATTGTATAGAAGCAGGCAAATCATATTCAATATTTGTCTAATTTGAAAATTAGACAATTTGATAGAATTAAAATTTCAAACTTTTATTAATGTGTCAGAAATAAAAGACCGGAATCTATATAATGAAATACCTTGTAGTGAACTTGGGAAATTTGATCACGGATGGTCAATTACAAGACATATCCTAATAAAATTATTGCATATTTAAAATATTATCCTCTGAGCCTCCTATCGAAGTAACTGACGTAACCTAAATAGGACAGAAAATCAGGTTGTCATATGACTTTTTGATAGTAGTATACAAAGAAGCGCAACAATCGAGCTACATTTCCAAAAGACTCAAGGACATAAAATGTAATATAAAAATTAATGTATAGTTAGTCTATACTTCAAATCTATCAGGATTAAAAAAAATGATGTTAAGTATGCAAGATTTTGTACAATGTTGGATGTATAGCAAAACAACAAAATAGGACAGATTTATTGACAGTCATTGATAAACAGTATTCAGTCTAGGACAGTCAAGTAGGAAATACAACAATTGAAAATAAAAATTATCAGAAATATAATCACACTAAGCTAGATATTTTGGGTCTATGGATATATGTCAGATTTTTTAACCTAATAATAGCAAATCCACTTTTCAAGTGTACATGCAACATGTAACTGGACACACCAGTGACTGGTTATTTAATGTCTAGTTCCTTTACTAAGGACTATACTTCCTGAAGGCAGATGAGAATTTTATGCCAGGACATGACACAGTATCTCATGTTTATTGGGTATTTAGATGGTCAGTGAAAGCTGATGGAGTGAATGAATTCTTCAAAAAGCTTGTGCTTGTGATGAAGATTGTTTCCAATTGCCCACAGTTGAACACTAATTGAGATCTTCTGTCAACATTTCTAACATACTTAATTTCAGTTTTTTCTTTTATGTAAGCATCCATAAATAGAGGAAATTAATTTGTGGTGAGTGAATTTATATTCCTGACCTTTTATAACTTTTGGCCAATGCAATGCTTCCTATTTTCTATTTCCTAAGACATTTTCATCACTCAAAATAAACTCAAAATAAACCTACCAGTTAGCAGTCAGTCCCAATTCCCTTCTCCACACATCTCCTGGCAACCATGAATCCACTTTTTGTCTCTATGGATATGACTATTTTGGACATTTCATATAAATGGAATTTTATGTGGGTTTGTATGTGTCTAGCTTCTTTCATGGAGCATAATCTTTTGAAGATTAATCTATATTGTAGTATGTATCAGAATTTCTTTCCTTTCAATGGCTTAATAATATTACATTGTATGACTATACCACATTTTGCTTATCCACTCATATGTTGACAAATATTTGTATTGTCTCTACCTTTTGGCTATTGTGAGTGCTGTTTCTACAAATATTAGTGCTATTTTTTTGTTTGAACACCTGTTTTCAATTCTTTTGAGTGGAATTGCTGTCATATAGTAACTTATGTTTAGCATTTTGAGGAACTGTCAAACTTTTCCACAGTAGCTGCATCATTTTACAGTCACACTAGCAGTGTATGAACATCCTAATTTCTCTATATCCTCACCAAGATTTGTTATTTTATTTTATTATTTTTTATACTGGCCAATATAATGTGTATGAAGTAAGAACACATTGTGGTTTTGATTTGCATTCCCCTAGCGACTAATGATGTTGAGCACTTTTTGTGTGGTTCATGGTGGGCCATTTGTTCATCTTCCTGAGAGAAATGTCATCTCATATCTTTTGTTGTTTGTGTTTTTATTGTTGAGCTTTAAGAGTTCTTCATATTTAGACCTGTATTAGCTTTCTAGGGCTGCCATAACAGCCCTAGAAATTAACACAGTCTTGGTGGTTTAAAACAGAAATTTGGTCTCTGCAATTTTGGAGGCTAGAAATCTGAAATCAATCTGTTGGCAGGGCTATGCTCCCCCCACCACCCCCAGGCTCTAGGGAAAAATCCTTCCTTGCCACTTCCAGCTCTGGTGGCTCCAGATGTCCCTTGGCTTATGACTATATGAGTTCATCTACCTCAATCTTCATGTGGTCTTATCTTCTGTATTCTTGTCTTTTCCTCTTTGTCTCTTATTAGAACAGTTGTTTTTAGATTTAGAGCCAGACTAGGTTCTCAAAAATAATGTCATCTCCAGACCCTTATTACATTGCAAAGACCTTTTTTTTCCAAGTAAGTTTACGTCAACAGTTTCAGGAGTTGTGGTATAGCATTATAGACCTATCTTTTTGAGGACCACCACTCAACTGGCTACAAGACCCTCATCAGAGGGTCTTACAACTACTTTCTCTTATCTGCAGGTTTTATTTTCACTTTCTTATGTGGATGCTTTGAGACACAAATATTTTTAGTTTGGATGAAGTCCAGTGTACCTATTTCTTCTTTTGTTGATTGTGCTTTGGGTGTCATTTTAAAGTAAGCATTGCCTACAATAAGCAACAGCAAATAATAAATATACTATGTATTTCTAGGGTTGTATCATCTGATTTTTGTTCTGTTTTTCATTCCGGGTCTGGAGAAGCTGAGATGATGAGAAGAGTGGTTTTGAGATGTGCCTGCAGACAGAAAACACATTATGCAGGGCCTTTAGGTGTTGAAAAACATCACATATTGAACTTTATCTTAACAATAAATGGGCTTTTGGGAGCTTTCATAGTATGTATGTTTGCTTTGTGAAAGACACTGCTAAGTGTTTCTGTAAGTTATGCATCTTATCCTTAACATGCTATGAGAATTAAGTGCTAATTTACAGCAACTGGTTTAGAGAAGTTGTGCTTCTTCTCAAAACTCCTACCCCAGCCACTGACCCCCTTTCATAGGTGTGAGTTTCCAGTCTGTGGGGTCCTCTAAGCCTCTAAGTTTTAATAATGCCAAACTCTCCCCTTTATTCCTCCAGCACTGAAACTTATATTTTTTCTTTATCTCTTTTTAAAATGATCCCTTAGTATTTTAAAAAGTCTACTTTTAGTTCTCCAATTCCTAGTTAACCATCTTTAAATGATACTATTTTATTATAAAAGAATAAGTATGTCTTTTTTTGGTGATCCTGACTAATTCATAAATTTGTAACAGAATTGGTTCCAGGAAGCAGATCCTTAAATATGGGGTTTGTGAATTGGCTTGGTCTTGTCCTTGTGAATGGACACAGCCTGAGATCCTTGCCGGTGTGAAATGGCATGCTAGTGACCCATTACCAGCAGGCAGTGGCATTGTGGACAGTTGTGTTGATTGTATTGAAGCGCCCACTGAAGCAAGTGACTATTGTACTTGACCATTTTCTTAATAATGATGATTATAAGGAGTGTGGTGAGTGATAGGTTCTTCTGAATACTTATAGAAAGAAATGATAAACTCAGATTTTTAAAAAGTTGATTTCAAGTTATAGTCTGAGAACCAGAAAAACGTTATGGCAGCTCTTAAATATCTTGCTTTTATAGATATAGCTGTGATACTGCTGAAGTTGGCCACAAAATCTATTTTTGTATTTTGAAAAATAACAATTTAATCTGTGAAATTTAGGGCATTGCTTAGGAAGAAGTGGAAAAAAAAAAAAAACATTTGGAATTAATCATGTGGGGGCACCTGGGTGGCTCAGTCGGTTAAGTGTCCAACTTCAACTCAGGTCATCATCTCCTGGTTGGTTCATGAGTTTGAGCCTCCCCTTGGGCTGTCAACATGGAGCCCTTTTCAGATCCTCTGATGCCCTCTCTCTTTGCCCTTTCCCCACTCATGCTCTCTCTCAAAAAATAAACGTTAAAAAAAAGTATAGGGGTGCCTGGGTGGCTCAGTTGGTTAAACGTCCAATTTTGGCTCGGGTCATGATCTCACGGTTCGTGGGTTCGAGCCTCGTATCAGGCTCTGTGCTAACAGCTCGGAGCCTGGAGCCTGCTTCAGAGTCTGTCTCCCTCTCTCTCTGCCCCTCCCCCACGCACACTCTGTCTCTTTCTCAAAAGTAAATAAACGTTGAAAATTTAAAAAAAAACATGTAAACAGCCTTACAAATTTCCAATTTTCTCCCTTTTTTGTTCATTAAAATATGTAACATAAAGCAGAAAAGTGTCCAAAGCTTACTGGAGGTAATCTTGGTGACCAGCCAACTATGTTATATAAGTAAAATACATGGTACTATCTTTTTTTTTTAATGTCTACCTCTTACATTTTCTCCAGGTTAACAAGCATATTTTTAGCAACACTATAGGATGTACAGATGCCAAAGAAGTTTCAGAAATGCTGCTTGCTACATAGCTTAGCAACTTTTTCACCTTTTACTTCTGCCTTTATTCAAGAGGGGTTATTCAATTTTAAGAATCTCTACATGAAGCATTAGCATATTCTATTAAAGCATGTTTGAAATTCTTAACTGTAACTCAGAGAATTTTCACAAGGAGGGTAATGATAACTTTGGGAGTAGTAAACTTGAAAAACCAGGGAAAGGAGACCAACTGAGTTACTCTTTTAGGAGTATTAAAATATAGCAACACATTTACCATGCTCTTCTAGATTCAATGTTCATCCACTAAGATTTTTTTAAATAACAATTTTTCTAAAACTGTGAGAATCTTATCATTTATGTTTTTATAAGGAGAAACTTGGACTCAGAGAATTTAATGGATTGCCTAAGATATACCCTGGGTGAAGTGTTCAGGAAGAAAGTCCAATTTCCTCTGCTAGCTTAAGATGCCTTTCTTTTCTCTCATGTTTAAGTTTTATCTTATTTCTGTAGTAATTGAGTGTTATATCACTTCTTACTGGATATATAACTTTTTTTTACTTCTATCTCTATATTAAAAGTTGTTTTAACATAAAACACTCTATCTGATATGAAAAACTTTGTCTTCTTAAATGGCAAGATCCACTTGAGTCAAGATTGCTGGAATTTGCTAATATCCTGTAGCCATTAAAGAACAGAGATCTTCCAAAGCAGACCTGAGAGCATCTCTTTGGTGCTGCATGACAGTGGTATGTACACCTTTGTCAAAGAGACCATAGAAGCTCCCATAGGAAGAGGATGGGAGGAGAAAACCTGCATTACCTTCTTTAAAGGTCAGAAGTTAAACAAGCCATACTCAACTCCAAGCAAGTGGGCATGGGTGATATGGATACATATAGGTATTTTAAAAATTATTTGAAGAAGAGAGTCACATAGAACATGAGATAACTTACTAAACACAAATTTTTTCTAATATCAGATTGCTATTTCCTCTTCTCTTCTGATGTATGCTTGAGATGACATCCATAGTTGGGTGGTGACAGTATCTGTAGAAGTACTTTCCCTCAGCCGGATGTATATTCACCACTGGAAGGAATCCTTTGGGTGAAATTCTCCTATTCTGTGTTCTGGGAAGAACAAGAATCATGAAAATAATTTACATTGAACATCTCTTGGGGACTTCTTTGTCAAGAATAACTTTTGCATATTCTAGAAATCAGAACAAGGAGACAAGAAAAATTGTACTTCAAGCATCTATGCATTAAACATTCATGAAGTTTTAAAGTGTTCTTCATTTTTTTAACATTTATTTATTTTTGAGAGACAGAGAGAGACAGAGCACAAGTGGAGGACGGGCAGAGAGAGAGGGAGACACAGAGTCTGAAGCAGACTCCAGACTCTGAGCTGTCAGCACAGAGCCTGATGCGAGGCTCAAACTCACAAAGCGTGAGATCATGACCTGAGCCGAAGTTGGACACTTAACCGCCTGAGCCACCCAGGTGCCCCAAAGTATTCTTCATTGAACATATAAGTACTAAGTACATGTCTTCTTCAATATTTAGTCTCTAACTAGATTTATAATATTAAATTCAATTAACGTTTTACTTCCAGTTGCAAGAGGAGTTATATCCTGACTAGTATGATACATAACCACCATCATGGGTGGCCTCATGATGAGTAGCTCTCTGTACACACCTGCCCAATCTTAAAGTTAATATAGAGACCTTAAGTGGGTCCAGCCATAGATAGTGTCCAGACAGTCTCAACACCACATCACTCTCTCAAGGCTGTATCCTTGGGGCAGCTTCTGGGAGAGGGGAAAGTAAATGGAACTCACATTCCAAGTGCAGGGGAAGAGGAGAGGAGCCTCCCATTGCCCAGGTCTAACTCATGGGTCACCTGGCAGTCATGCCCTCTTGATGACCTCCCCTTCCAATTCTCTGATTATATTTTTAAAAATTATTTTTCCTTGCAGCTCTATCAGTTTTTGTTTTGTATATTTTAAAACTCTGTTATTTGGGATATAAATAATTAAATTGTTTCTACCTCCTGATTAATTGATTTCTTTCTCAATATGAAATGACATTCTTTATGTCATTCATAAAGAATGCTAATATTATTAGCAAAGTAATATTCTTTGCTCTGAAATATACTTTGATATAAAGTAGTCACTGATGATTTTGTTTTATTTGTGTTCACATGGTAAATATATTTCTCATCCTTTTATTTAAAAATTTTTTAAATGGATTCTTCCTTTAGAGTAGTTTTAGATTTACAGCAAAATTGAGTGGAATGTACAGAATTCCCATATATCTCCTGCACTCTCACATACAAACCATCCCACAGTCAACATTTGATATTACAGTGGAACATTCCTTACAATCAGTAAATCCACACTGACATGTCACGATCACTTAGTCTATAGTTTACATTAGGGTTCACGTTTGGTGTTGTACATTCTATAGGTTTTGGCAAATGTATAATGACATGTATTGACCACTGTGTTTACCTCCCTGAAATCATCTCTGTTTTGCTTACTTACTTTTCCCTCTTTCTTAACCCCTGTCAACTACAAATTTTACTGATTCCATAGTTTTACCTCTTCCAGAATGGCATATACTTGGAATCATACAAAATATACCCTTTCACATTGGCTTTTTTCATTTATTAATATGCACTTAAGTTTTTCCATGCCTTTTTGTGGCTGTATAGCTTATTTACTTTTATCCCTGAGTAATATATCATTGTCTGGATGTACCATAGTTTATATATCCATTCACCTTATGAGGCAGATCTTGGTTGATTCCAAGTTTGGGCAATTTTGAAAAAAACTGCTGTGAACCTCAGTGTGCAGGGTTTTGTTCCATTGCATTTAGCTAAATAACAACCAGCACAGCTGGATTGAATTTGGTAAGAGTTTTTGTAGTTTTGTAAGAAATTGCCAAGTTGTCTTCCAAAGTGTGTATTACTTTGCATTCCCAATCAGGACTGGAGATCCTGTTGCTCCATATCCTTGCCAGCACTTGATGTTGTCAATGTATGTAGTAAGCAATCCTAATATGTTTATAATGGATCTTATTGTTGTTTTCATTTTTAGTTATTTAATGATACATGATATTGAGCATCATTCACATGCTTATTCACCATCTGTATATTTCTTTAGTGGTATATATTTGATCAGGTCTTTTGCTGATGTTTTTAATCAAGTTGTTTTCTTATTGTTGTGTTTAAAGAAATCTTTGAGTATACTGGATAACAGTCCTCTATCAGATATATTTTTTGCAAATATTTTCTCCTAGTCTTGCTTGTCTTCTCATTCTCTTGGCATTGTCTTTTGCAGAGAAAAAGTCTAAATTTCCGTGCAATCCAGCCTGTCAGTTATTTCTTTTATGGACTGTGCCCTTGGTGTTGTATCTAAAAGGTGATTGCCACATATAAGGTGGTCTAGATTTTTTCCTTTGTTATCTTCCAGGAGATTTATTTCTTTTTGCACTTCACAGATCTGTGATCTATTTTGAGTTAAATTTTGGGAAACACGTAAGGTCTGTGTAGATTCCTTTTTTTTCCCCAGTGGATATCCAGTTGCTTAAGTATTATATGTCGAAAAGCCTATCTTTGCTCCATTGCATTGCCTCTGCTCCTTTCAAAAGATCTGTTGACTAAATGTATGTGTGTCTATTTATGGGCTGTCTATTTCATTCCACTGATATTTGTCAAAACCATATTGTCTTGGTTACGGTAGCATTATGGTAAGTCCTGACATTGAGTAGTGTCAGTCCTCTGACTTTGCCCTTCTCCTTTATCCTTACATGTTTAACCTGTCTTTATATTTAAAATGGGTTTCTCTGCTGTAGTATATCATTGAGTCTATACTGATGAAAGATATTGGTTTGTAGTTTTCTTATTTTGTGCTGCCTTTGTCTGGCTTTGGTATCTGGGTAAAACTGCCCACATAGAATGAGTGGGCCTTCCTCCATTTTCTGGAATAATTTTTGGAGAATTAGTCTTATTTCCTCCTTAAAAATTTGGAGAATATACCAGTGAAGTCATCAGGGCCTGGAGTTTTCCTTTGAAACGTTTTAAAATTATGAACAAATGTCTTTATCTCTTATATGTCTCTTTAGATTTTCTATTTCTTATTGTGTCTTTTAGGCATTTGTTCATTTCACATAAATTATCTAATTTGTTGGCATAGAGTTTTCCATACTATTCCTTTAAAATAGTTTTAATTTTTTAGGGTTCTTAATGGTGTTTCCACTGTGACCTTGATTGTTTCAAGCAATAGGCCCTGGACATAGATTTTTCTGCACTGCTCTCCAAATAAAGCCCCCTCCCTCAGGTAGGGCTTCTAGGCCCCTCTTGTCTGCAATGTTCACCCTAGGCAGATCTCCATATCATGAGGCCAGAGCCAAGGGGGGAAATGGGAGTCACCAGATGTTAAGGCCACAGCATTTGCTTACTTTGCGTCTCTGTTTTATATTTTGGTAATTCTTATAATATTTAAACTTTTTCATTATATTTCTTAGGGTTATCTGAGATCATTGATCTTTGTTGCTTTCATTGCAATTTTTTTCAGTATATGAACCATACACATATAAGATGGAAAATTTATTTGAAATATTTGTGGTCTGACTACTCCAACAACTGTTCCCCCATCTCTCTCCATTTCACAGGAAAACCTATTCCCAGAGACAAACAACATTGATATTAGGCAAGTTAATAACCCTACAATGGCCATTAGGTGTTCCAGTGAAAAGAAGAGTCATACAACTCTCACCTGAAATTAAAAGCTAGAAATGATTAAGCTTAATGAGGAAGACATGTTGAAAACTGAGATAGGCCAAAAACTAGGCCTCTTATGCCAAACATCCAAGTTGTGAATGCAAAGAAAAAGTTTTTGAAGGAAATTAGAGGGGCTACTCCCAAGAGCACATGAAATAGTAAGAACGTGAAACAGCTTTCTTGCTGAAAGGCAGAAAGTTTTAGTGGTTTTGGATAGAAGATCCAACCAGCCTCAACATTCCCTTAAGCCAAAGTCTAATCTAGAGCAAGGTCCTAAAGCTCTTCAGTTTTAGAAAGGCTGAGAGACATGAGGAAGCTGCAGGAGAAAAGTTTGAAGTTAGCAGAAGTTGGTTCATCAGGTTTAAAGCAAGAAGCTATCTCTAAAACATAAAAGTGCAAGTTGAAGCAGCAAGTGCTGATGTAGAAACTTCAGCAAGTTATCCAGAAGGTCTAGCTAAGACAGCCGATGACGGTGGCTACACTAAACAACAGATTTTCAATGTGAATGAAACAATCTTATATCTAAAGAAGGTATCATCTAGGACTTTCATAGCTAGAAAGAGAAAAACTCCTGGCTTAAAATCTTCACAGACAGGCAGACTTTCTCGTCAGGGACTAATGCATTTGGTGACTTTAAGTAGAAGTTAATGCTCAGTTACCTTTCTGAAAATCTCAAGGCCCTTAAGAATTATGCCATATCTTTATAACAGCAAAGCCAGGTGACGGCAAATCTGTTTACAACATTGCTTACTGAATATTTTAAGCCCACGTTGAGACAACTGCTTAGAAAAAGATTTCTTTCAAAATACCACTATTAGTTGACAATGTACCTAGTCACACAAGAGCTCTGGTGGAGATGTACAATGAGACTAATGTTGGTTTCATGCCTGGTAATGCAGCATCCATTCTGTAGCCTGGGGATTAAGGAGTAATTTGAACTTTCAAGTCTATTATTTAAGAAATACATTTTATAAGGCTATAACTGCTACAGATAGTGATTCCTCTGATGGATTTGGGAGAAGTCAATTGAAAACCTTCCTAAAGGATTCATTATTCTAGATGCCATTAAGAACATTTTTAATTCATGAAAGGGTCAATATAGCAATATGAACAAGAGTTTGGAACAAATTTCAACTCTCATGGATGACTTTGAGGAGTCCAAGACTTCAGTGGGGGAAGTAATTGTAGATATTGTGGAAAGAGCAAAATAACTAGAATTATAAGAGGAGTTATGAGTTAGTCTTCAATTTTATTTCAATTTTATTTATTTTAATTCATTCAACTTAGCATTTAAACAGACATATAGGGGGGTGGGTGCCTTGGTGGCTCAGTTGGTTACATGCCTGACTCTTGATTTTAGCTGAGGTCATGATCTCATGGTTTGTGAGATTAGCCCCCAGTCGGCGGCCTCTGCACTGGGCTGAAAGTGTGGAGCCTCTTGGAAGGAAGTCTCTCCCTCTGCCCCCACCTCGCATTTTTTCTCTCTCTCAAAATGAATACAAAAACTTAAAAATATACAGATATATATGTTATCAGCTACTGTATTGAACAGTGTAGAAGTACAGCATGAAAGTCAATAAGAAAAGCACAGAAAACTTATTTTAAGTGGGCCAAAATCTTAAAAGGGTAGTTCATAGAAAAGCTTGAATAGCTAATACATATGAGAGGTGTGCCAAATTCACTGATAACCAAAAAACAAGGCAAATTAAAGTGACAAGATATCATTTTACACTGAAATGAAAATTTAGAAAGATGGATTATGGTAAATTTTGTAGTGGGGACATGAGTAATGGGAACTCTTGCCCTGTAGTTGGAATTAGAGTCACTCTGGAAAGCAGTTTGTAATATTTAGTGAAATTATGTGGGTAAATGCTTTATTATCCAATTTTTCTTCTTATGGTTTTTTATCTCAGCCATAAATTCTTACACTTACATAGGGCTGTTGGACAAATACTTGTCATGAAATCATTAATGGTAATAGGAAATCATAAGCAGGTTAGCTGTCCATTATTTGATGAATAGGTAGTAAAAAGAGTTTACTTGTACTAGTGAATAATCGCAATGCTTTGAAGTGGTGAACTCTCTTTGTATAAAACAATGTGAATTTTATTCAGAGGAGAAGAAAATAGAATGCATTTTTGTAAATTAAAGCACATAGATTTATAAAATAAGAAAATTATCATATTTAAAGGAAAATAAGCATATTTGGAATGAGAGAATTTCAGTGAAGAATTAATTTAGGAAGAAAAGAAAAACAAATAGACTCTTATGTACGATAAACTGAGGCATTGTTTTTATCTCCATGCTACATAAAGGTTCCTATAGAAAAGATACGGGAAAAACGACTGATATATGTCGTCTGGTGTTCTTAATCTTTTCCTTCCTGCATGATATAAAGAATCAATTAATTAATTAAGTCCTGTCATGAAGAAGAGTGTCTCTCAAATTTTGGCTAATAATTTCCCTTAAAAATTACAGAGAAGAATAAACTTAAGTATTTGACAAGGTAAGTCAGTGATGCCTGCAACCTAATCAGTCACTCAGCCAAGCAGTGTTTATTAAGTAACTACTTTATGGAAAACATGTGCTAGGGATAGTCCAGTGAGTAAGGTAGACCTGGTCCTTGATTTTATGATTCCTTTATGTTCCATTGGGAAATACAGATAGATGTAAGCATTTGATTAAATAATTTACAGTGTGTCAGACACTGAAAAACAGCAATCTAGGCTGCTTTGGAGTCCTACAACAGAGAGGTCTGCTCAAGTTTGCAGGGTTAAGGAAATCTCTCAGATGACATTGGAGCTCTCCCTGAAAGTGAGTAGGTGTGAGTTTAGAGAAGATGATGGTAGGTGAAGGAGCTTATATACAACTTTTAAAACTAAGCTATCCTTAATGTATTTTAACCTTTTTCAGAAAGAGAAAGTTATATAACAAACAATTCTAAAACAAACCAAAACAGAAACAACTAGTACAAGTACCTGCAGGAGATATGGAGGAAGAAGCAGTCGGATGTAATGCGCTTTCTTCTCAGGGTGCGCGGCTGGCAGTACCGCCAGCTCTCTGCTCTCCACAGGGCCCTCCCACTCCCCACCCAAGCCGCCCCGACAAAGCGCGCAGACTGGGGTACAAGGCCAAGCAAGGTTATATCATATGTTGGATTCGTGTGCGCCGTGGTGGCCGCCAACGCCCAGTTCCTAAGGGTGCTACCTATGGCAAGCCTGTCCATCATGGTGTCAACCAGCTGAAGTTTGCCCCAAGCCTTCAGTCTGTTGCAGAGGAGCGAGCTGGACGCCACTGTGGGGCTCTGAGAGTCTTGAATTCTTACTGGGTTGGGGAAGATTCCACATACAAATTCTTTGAGGTTATCCTTATTGATCCATTCCATAAAGCTATCAGAAGAAATCCTGACACCCAGTGGATTACTAAACCAGTATACAAGCACAGGGAGATGCGAGGGCTTACAGGCCGCAAGAGCCGTGGCCTTGGAAACGGTCACAAGTTCCACCACACTATTGGTGGTTCTCGCCGTGCGGCTTGGAGAAGACGCAAAACTCTCCAGCTCCACCGTTACCGTTAATACAAGTAATGTTTGTAAAATTCTTACCTAATAAACAATTTAGGACAGTCATGTCTGCTTAAAAGTGTTCTTTAATTTGTCTGTTAAAAAATTAGTTGTCTGGAGATTGTTCCATGAATGCATTGTCAAATTATGAAAGTTAAAGTGCAATAATGTTTGAAGACTATAAGTGATGGCGTATCTTGTTTCTAATAAGATAAACACTTGTGTTTTTGCTTTATCTTATTAGGGAGTTTATATGTCAGTGTTTAAAATGCTGTTTGGTATAATAGGTGTAAAATAAATTCTGTAAAAGTGGAATGCAGAAGCTAGCCATGTAGATTTGTTGGTGCATGTAATGAAACCTACAGCTTCATTGGGGTGATGTTATGCTCTGTTGGCTTACTCTCAAATGGCTGTTCTTAGGGGGTTCGTAAGAACAGGCTTTTTAAATTGGATTTTGCTTGGAAATGTGAAGAATATTCTAATCTCTTATGGTCACATGCAGAAAAATGTTAACTAGGAACCACATTTTTAGGTTGAATCCGATATTCGATTCATGTAACTGCTGCTTCTGAAAGAATAGTTAAAAATGCCAGCATTTTAAGGTAATTTGAATAAACTTGTTGCAAGAGGATTCTCTTACAAATGAAAATCCTCCTTAACCAAAGCAAAATTGCCTTGGTCTACACAGTACCATAGAATATCACATAAAAGATGGAGGCTCTGGGTTCTCTTCCATGTCTCCATGGGATCTGTAGAATACTGAATTTTCTACAAAGCAGTAATGGCATTTACACTGGTCTTTATTAAAACTGATGGAATTTGAACATTAGGTAAATGAGAAGACTTTACCTTAAGATTGGTAAGCTAGTAACCCATCTAATGCTAAGATTGGAAAATTGGTAGCTATCAGATAACCTTTTAAGTGTGAGGTTAAAAAATTAAAGTTGGCTTTGATCAGAATTTTAAAGGGTGTTAAATGGTGTTAGTGACCATTTTGAACCCACTAGCAAAGTACATAGTTGCTCTTTCCAAGTCCTATGTCCTCTTGGGTCAACCCCCCTTACTCATTCCCACAGGCTACTGAGAAAAGTCTTGTAGTTGGGGTCAGTACAAGTTTATAATCCTTTCGTGTTGTCCACAGTCAGTTCTCATCTTTGCCGTAACGCCTCAAAATCATTGCCATTCCATGAACTTGCCAGGCCATCATTTATGCCCAGCTTGATGTTAAGCTTTCCGCTACATTCTGCTTCCATTGTCTTCCAGTAGATGAGGTTTCTGTTTCCCAGGGTGAACTTGAGTGTGTAGGAAATACAGAAGAGGAATTGCCCCAGTTAAGTTGGCTGGTTTAATCTAGTTTTGATTTCAAAATCTAATTGCTGGTTTTCCTTGAACAAGTTATGTTTTTTTCCAAGGGTTTTAGGCTGAGATGATTTCCAGAAAACAGGCTTAAAACCTCTTGAGATCTAAATTTCTCTCCACTCAAAAAGAGATCCTAAACCATATATATTCTGTGTGTAGTGGTGGTTCAACTAAAGGAATAAATGTTCATTAAACTAAAACAAATGGACCTGTTATCTTATGTCACCTAATAATATACTTAAAAAGCAAACCAAGTACGCTAACCTACCAAAAATTGTAATGGCAGAAACAGTCAATTTGAGGCGAAATAAAATGTATAGTACTTAGAAAAAAAAAAAGATTGTGTAGGGTTTTCTTTGAGAAACAAAATGTCCATTGGAAGGGGCAACAGAGGCCAGGAATGGATGCCTGGATACTTGGTATATGGAAAGGATGACATTACAATCAGTAGGGAAAAACTATTTAGGAGATGATGTTTGGATGACAAATTATATTCATATAAAACTAAATTAGATTCCTATCACATACCAATATAAAATTTAACTTCTAGTTGGATTAAATAACCAAAATGTGATGCGAAAAGTTTAAAATTATAAAAAGGAGCGGCACCTGGGTGGCTCAGTCGGTTAAGTGTCCGACTTTGGCTCAGGTCATGATCTCATGGTCTGTGGGTTCCAGCCCTGTGTCAGGCTGTGTGCCGACAGCTCAGAGCCTGGAGCCTGCTTCGGATTCTATGTCTCCCTCTCCCTTGCCCTCCCCTGCTCATGCTCTCTCTCTCTCTCTTTCTCAAAAATGAGTAAACATTAAAAAAATATTAAAATAAATAAAATTATAAAAAACAAAAGAGAATATTTTGGGCTATCAATTGTAAATATGTATTACATAAAAGACAAAATCAAAAACCTAAAGGAAAAGATAATTAAATGTAACTATTTTAAATTTTGTGTATTTATAAACATCACAAAGTGTTAATATAATCTGTAGGTATGAAGATGTTTTCAGTTAATGTAATCTGTGTGTGTGTGTATGTACAGTGAAAAAGCAAGCCATAGAATGGAAGAAAATATTTACAAAGTATACATAATGTAGCATTGTATATCAGCTATATACAAATAAATTAAAATAAAAAAGTTAATATCCACAATATATAAAGAACTTCTATTATTTAACAACAGCTACAACAACAACAAACAAACAGTTTAATGGGCAAAGGACTTGAATAGATATTTATCCAAGAAAAATACACAAATGGGCAACAAGTACATGAACAAATGCTCAACATCATTAATTATCAGAAATGCAAATCAAAATCTTAGGGTGGTCACTATCAAAATAAAAACAAGAAGAAATCAGAAAATAAAAAGTGCTGTCAGGGATGTGGAGATGTGGAAAAATTGGAGCCTTCTGTACTGTTAGTAAGAATGTAAATGGTGTAGCTACTCTAGAAAACTATGGGAGGTTTCTAAAAAAATAAAAAATAGAATTACCATATTATACAACAATCTGGCTTCTGGGTATATATATAAAAGAATTGAAAACAGGATCTTGAAGACATATTTGCACACCCATGTTCATTGCAGCATTATTCACAATGCTAAGAGGAGGAAGTAACTTAAATGTTCATCAGTGGAGGAATGGATACATATATGTGTATATGTGGCATATACACATAATGTACTAATATTCAGCCTTATAAAAGAAAAAATCCTATTAAATGCTACAGTATGGATAAAATTTGAAGATGGTATAGTAAGTGAAATAAGCCAGTCACAAAATGACAAATACCGCATGATCCACTTATATGAATCTCTAGTAGTCAAACTCTTGGAAACAGAAGGTGGAATGGTGATTGCCAGAAGACAGCAAGAGGTGGAAAGGGGAGTTTTTGGTAAATGAGGATAGGGTTTTACTTTTGTGAGATGAAAAAGTTCTAGAAGTCTGTCGCACAAAAAGGTACACATAGTAACACTATTGTACACTTAAAAATATTTAAAATGTTATGTGATTTTTACCACAATAAAAAATGACCCAGAGAAGCACATATTTAAACAGATAAATCAACAAAACATTAAACTGAGTAAAAAAATAAAGTTTAGAATAATAGCATTTATATAAATTCCATTTATATCAAGTTAAAAACACACAAAATGTTTTTATGTATAATGTATGAAATATGAGGGAAATAATTTTAGGAACATAGAAAAGAATGATACTTGTGGAGGTGATAATAGTGATGATCTTTGCTTCAATAAAGTAATGGGGTGTAGATGGTTGCTTGGGGTCTTGATTATCTCTAATAATCTATTTTGGTAATCAAAGAGAATCTGAAATGTGGCAAAGTGTTACAAATTTGATAAAACTATATGTTATATCAATGTCTACCCTTAATTCTATGATTGAAATAATTCATAAGACAAGATACAAATATACCCAATGAACCCAATGAACTTAAGGGACCCAGTTCCCCAAGTTTCTTAAAATAAAATTTTAGTGTAAAATATGGCATGCACATATGGCTATGAATACTATCTTTAAAGCACCCTTTAGTCTATAATTAGTATATTGCACATATTGCTTAAGAAGCAATGAAGAAAGTATTGGATAAAAGCCTATAAAAAGTTCCTGGGTGTTTGAAAGAGAGCAGAGCATTTGAATTGGTATCAAAGAGGCCATACAATGTCTTTTTATTCTAATATCCATGAACCATAGATGAAACATTATAATTTAGTACATTTTATAGAACTTGGAGCTTGAATACTTCTTGTTTTTTTGTATCTGATTTCCTGGAATATATAGGGGCTTCTTCATTTTCCCTTGTCCATGGGGAGTAACACAATATTAATGCTCTTACTGGATTCTTGAGAGATACATGAGAATAAACATGTATATAAACATAGATGAAGGAATAAGATAAAAGGAGCTGTGTGTAACATACATATCAGGTGGAATTTCTATTTTTAAGAAAGAAATATGTGTTTCTTGTGAGTAGATGACTCATTTATCTTCATAGAAACTAGCCTGTTTGCCTTGTTAAAAAAGTAATAATTCTTACACATATTAGGATCCACAAAAATGTGAGCTTATGTGTGTGTGTAAGAGTTTAGAAGAGTTCATACAATTTTATGCACATTCAGTCAACTAGAGAATTTAGCTGAAAGATCCCCAGTTCTGAATTAAAAATAGATAAATAAATTCCTATTTGCTTCCTCTTTATTTAATGAAATCTAGTCTTGGACATTTCTAGGTTTCCAACTATAGTTAGTGAGCCAGTTTTTATAATTCTTTATTACATTGAAAAATTATTAACCCTACCTGGATTGAATTTTAAGTAAAATAATTATTCTTCCAACAAATAAAATATGGTATAGAAATGTTATGATGGAACATTTGGTATTCAATATACATTATGAATATTTTAAAAATCTACAAAGTGAATTAATACCAAGTTATTCTGAGGTGTATTGTACATGAGTTTTGCATTAAAAAGCTTCATCATCATGACTGTTGCCTAGAAGGTCTGTCTGGATCTGACATGTTGGGTCCTCAGCCTATTCATAGCTGCTTTCATCTCCTTATTCCTCAGAGTGTAAATAATGGGGTTCAATAAAGGTGTAATAATTGAATAGAACACTGAAAGAAATTTATCTACTGAAAAGCTACTGAATGGCCAAGCATAAATGAAGATACATGGCCCAAAGAACAGAGTGACCACAGTAATGTGAGCAGACAGTGTGGACAGAGCCTTGGAGAGTCCACCAGAGGATTGACGTCGAACAGTTACCAGAATGACAGTGTAGGAAATGAGCAAGAGTATGAAGCATATGAAAGACAACAGTCCACTGTCAGCAATTACCAGCAACTCCAGAACATAGGTCTCAGTGCAGGCAAGTTTTAAAACTAAGGGAAGGTCACAAAAAATATTGTCCACTATATTGGGACCACAGAAGGGCAAGGTGATAGTAAAAACCATCTGGCTCATCGTGTGCACAAAACCGACAGCCCAGGACAGCAACACAGACCCCATGAGGATGCGACGGTTCATGATGGATGTGTAGTGAAGAGGTTTGCATATTGCAATGTACCGATCAACAGCCATGACTATGAGAAGAGTCATCTCACTGCCCCCTAAAAAGTGGAGGAAGAACATCTGAGCCATACAGCCCCACAAGGAAATTGTTTTATTCTCCCTGAGAAAATCTGTGATCATCTTAGGGGTTGTGATTGTGGAAATACACATATCCAGAAAGGAGAGATTTCCAAGGAGAAAGTACATTGGTGTGGAGTACAGATGTGAGTCAAAGGTTACGGCAACCACGATGAGAAGGTTTCCTGCCACAATAGCTGCATAGGCCAACAAAAATATGAAAAAAAAGAAAATTTCAAGTTCCCAAGTGTTGGTAAGTCCTAACAAAACAAACTCTGATATCATTGAGCTATTCATTATATCCATCTAGTCTATGTAGGGGTTTACATAAAGTCATTAAAATGTAGAAAATCTGAAAAAAGTGATGATTTAACCTTTGATAGTTTTGAAGATATGGACATATAGAAAGTAGTATTTGGTGCCTATAGAAAGAGAAAACATGAACATTTCTGAAAAAAATACATTCAATTTATTAATTCAAGCAACAATCACATTACCAACTTTATTTTCAGCTAAAAAAGCACCAAAGATAAGAAATTTATTGTAAAATTTTGTAAACAGTGTTTGCAGGCATAGAATGCATCTCCACAATGATTTGTTGTTTCTATCATGAGTTTATGAGTTTATGAACCATGAATTCAATGGGCCAATGAGTAAAAGAGCCAAGTGACCATTAGTCAAATGATTTAGCTCAAGTGGGTAGTAATATAGTCATGTAACTTTTTGGTGATGGTGCTTAGTATTTGATCTTTTGCTTCTTTCCCCCTCCCTAATATAAAATACTCAGATATGTGCATGTGAGTTGCTATATTTTTTTCAGCAACTTGCTTTAGGGTAATTTATTCTATCAGCTATACTATATTATTACCCCTCCCCTTTATCCTAAAGAGGTATAACAATGATTTCACTTATTCCTGAAGCTTTAATCTGGTTATGGATTATCATATGTTCTTATTGCCCCTAAATTATAATAAAACAACCTTCCTAGGAAGTTTCTGGACAAGACCATAAATGTTTCTCAGTGTCCAGGTTTCGCTCTCTCTCTCTGTCTCCCCCTGCCTCTGTCTCCCTTCTTCCCTCCCTTCTTTCTTTCCTCCCTCCCTCCCTTCTTTTTTTCTTCCTTCCTTCCTTCCTTCCTTCCTTCCTTCCTTCCTTCCTTCCTTCTTTTATTCTTCATTTCTTCCTTCCCCTCATCTTCCTTGTCCTCACTGATATCGTCCTCCTCTTCCTCCTTCTTTTGAATAACATTGTGCATTCAGAACAAAACTCGTGACCTCCACTGTTGAGCCTTTTGCCTATTTTCCTGAATGTATTATTGCTGGATTCTTGGTTGGAGTTTTTTTTTTCTTGTCCCTTTATATTGTGTGTATAGATGGTCTATGAACAACCAACAAACCCTTTACAAGTAGTGTTTATGTTTCCGTGACTCCTAAATGCTTATCATCATTGTACCAGTGCTTTCCTCTGACACCATGTCACACTTACGTACAGACTGACTCAACTCTTATCTTGGCTCATACATCCTTGACACTTGTATGTTGTATGTGTATCCAGATTGGGTGACACTGTTGTCTCACTTTTATCTACTTTTAATTTTGATTTAGATCTTTTGGTCTCAGCATTTTTTTCTTTCTTCTTAAAAAAAAAAAAAACTATTAGTGATACACCAAACTCACAGATGGAGACTCACACATATGCAAACACAAACACCACATTCTAGTCCTGGAGCACGGAAAAAGAACATGCAAAATCTACTCTGAATTTCCTTTTTTTTTTTTGTTTTTTGCTTAATAGTTCAGGAAATATTCAGAAGTTGTTGTTTAGCCTAACTATCAGAATTTAAAAAAAAAAACACTGAATCAAAAATAAAGATTTAAATTCTACTCCTGGCCTCAACATTTAATAGAGATGTATACTCTTAACTTTTGAACATTGATTTATTTTTCCAAAACTGAAATAATACCTACTCTCTTACCTCATAAATTGTTATGAGACCCAGGGTAACATATATGGAATATATTTGTATATTTTATTAAATACACATACGTCCTGTATATGTGCATTCACATAATTCTATCTATAGACTTGTCTCATTTTCTGATGATTTTAAGGGTACTCAAACCAGCAAGAATCAGAAAAGAATCTTACCATGGAAGACTCGGTAAAGAAGACAGTGTCAATTAAAGTATTTTCCTCTATTAAATATAAATGATATAATTACCATAGTTGTTTTCATTATAAAGATTTAATATCATTGTTATTCTATTTCATGCAATAATTGAGTCTATATACTAGTTATGTATAACTTAAAAATTATGCATTCCTCAGTCTCAAAGTACTAACAGGAGAAGATTTTGAGAATTTTAAAAGCAATTTTGTAGTTTAATATGTAAAATTAGAAAATTAAAAGCAAAAATTGGTATTTATTAATTTAGTTTTTAAAAAATTTGCAAGCCTCTTCATTAAATATATCCAGCATATAGATGAATTCAATTTCTGTTATAATAGATGACATCATTCATTATGACAATTTATATGCATGGTCAAAGACAAAATATCTTTAAAATATATATTTTTCTGCTCAGACACAAAAATAAGATAGAGTATGAAAAAGAAAATAATTCTTCCTAACATAAGCCACAGTTAAACCTCAAATGGAAAGTTTAAATTTATGCATGGTCGGTATTATATGGACATGATGAACTGAACAGGAATGAAAAATAATTGGATAAAAGTGGATAGGGCCTGGTTTGGTTTCTCTCTAGCAGGAACTTTGTCTGAGAATGGGATGGTTGACCTGTGACTAGAGAGCCTGGCCTCTTTTTGTGCCTTTTTTGTGACTAAAGAATGAAAACATACTGCACTCTTTTACACTGAGGGTGCTTGCCTGGGGAAGAAAAGCTGTGGGATGTCCAATACTGCGTGTCTAAGTTCAGTAGCAAAGTCTTTTCCATACATTTCCACAAACATACTTAAACAATATATGTGGAATATGTAACAGTTCTTTTAATGAGAATAAGGGCTGTGTACTTTTTATTGATCTTAGGATTTTTTAAAAAATGAATCTTATGAGAGGATTAAGCCATGTATAGATTTAACACAAGGGGAATATTCACTTACTACAGAAAAGATGTTTGGAATGTAAAAATCAGATTCTGCCAAAATAGCCATTGTAAATATTTTCCTGGTTAAAACATAAACTTCTAGGGGTGCCTGGATGGCTCAGTCGGTTAAGCTTCCGACTTCTGCTCAGGTCATGAGCTCACGGTTTGTGGGTTCGAGCCCTGCATCAGGGCCTGTGGTGACAGCTTGGAGCCTGGAGACTGCTTCGGATTCTGTCTCCCTCTCTCTGCCCCTTCCCCGCTCATGCTCTGTCTCTCTCTGTCTCAAAAATAAATAAACCTTAAAAAAAAATAAAAAACCCCATAAACTTCTACAATTAATAGAAAAATATTCAACATTATAAATGCACAAAGGGCTTTATTCTCATATATTGATTAAGTTTAAAATATTAAAATAACTTAAATGTAGTTAGGGGACGCCTGGGTGGCTCAGTTAGGTTAAGTGACTGACTCTTGATTTGGGCTCAGGTCATGATCTCATGGTTCCTGAGTTCAAGCCCCGGTGTTGGGCTCTGTGCTGACAACACAGATTCTGCTTTGGGTTCTCTCTCTCTCTCTCTCTCTCTCCCTCTCTCTGCCCTTCTGCCCTTGTACTTATAATCTCTCAGAAGGAAGGAAGGAAGGAAGGAAGGAAGGAAGGAAGGAAGTTAGAAGACCAGTGGGTTTAGAAAAATAGCAAATAGTCCTTGGCTTGTGAAATTACCAAAACCAGTTATATTACCAGTACAAGTAGACAATTGTATTGAATAGAAAGTTAAATAACTTCAGTAAAGAAAATACATGTAGACTTGTGGGAGAAGATTTTTTAAAAATATTGATTGAAATTAATCATTGCTCTCACTTAATGTTCCCTAAGTGTTTTCTGTGTTGAAATATATACTGAATGTAGGAAGGTAAAAACATATGTGAGTAAATTCATATGAAAAAAAATAAGTCAATGTTTCCCATTTTCTTATTTGAAGTTTTAATAGATTACATTTTAGGCTTACCACAGGTGCTAAATTTAGCCAAAGAATAATCTGATTTTGCAACATTCTAAATTATTTTAGTTTGCTTTATCCAAAACACATTAAACTAACCCGAGTTTATATTGCAAAAATATAAACTCAAACTGTAAAACTGACCCCTAAAATTAGGAATATTAGTGCTATTTATCCATCAGACTGGCTGTTCCTCTTAATGAAATTAGATACGTTTGTGCAGTTGCTAGTTGACCCAAATTATCTTTTGCTCTTGCTCTCATTTTCAGATAATATGGTTATTATTCAGTTCTAAGTTTCTGTAAAATTTAGTTCTGAGTTTCTCTTTTATTAAAGTGTACAATTGCAGTTTGGTGTTAGCACTGCTATTTAAACCTACCAGTTCTAGCTGGAGAGTGGTCTCTTCAAAGACATGCAGACACAGTGAGATCCTGATTTACCCCATGAATATATATGACAGTCATTTGCAGTTTTAAAAAAAGGACAATAATCATATACATAAGGTACAGATTGGTGATCAACTCCCAAAGGGAATTATTAAAATAAATAAGCTAGTGTTCCCTAGAGTTCAGAGCAAGGACCTATTCTCTCATTATTTAAGTGGATTGAGAATTCATCAAGTGTATCAGCCCTGTGAACTTTCTCTAGTAAGTGCTTTGCACTAACTCAGGTGTTTTGGTTGGGGTAGGATGAGCACATTTATAGAAAATGTATTATAGATTATAGTCTTGAGGAAATTATAATTCTATTAATTTGATTTCATCAATCTGAATATTTATGATTACTTTGGTAATTGAATGCATTTATTCAAGTAAATTTAAAATAGTACACTGAACAAAGCATATAAGGAAATTCATAAGTATAGACCAGTTCTTAACAGAGAAAAATCTCCTTTTACCATGAAAAGGGAGAGAGAGAAAAGAGAGAGAGAAGGAAGAGCTTGAATGAGCAAGCTGGGGAGGCTTTCACCAGGATAATCAATAAATGAATAATGGTAATCAATAAATGATTAATTAGTGAAGTTTTGCAATCAATAACTCTAAAGATAGAGAATTTTTCTAGTTCTTTACAATTATATAGAACTTCAGGATAACTCAAAGTATTAAGAAAGATCTATAGCAAAACCTTTACAAAACAATGTAATTAAGCAGATAAAATTCTTAAGGCTATCAGTGTCACAATATGATTGCAGATGAGTTCATATGGTACAGAAATTTTCTGTACTATTCTTAAATATAACTCTTCCATGCTTCTCCAATTAAAAGCTTCTTTAAAATGTTACAAGAAAGCGAGGGTAACAGATATATGTTAAATGTGGTGCCACATCAATTTCTAAAGGCCACAGCAGATATTATTAACAGATTTTTCACACTTTTTGATTGAACCCAAGAATTTTTTTAAATTTAGTTCCTTATACAGCCACAGTGATTAAAATTGCCATGAAAAATAAACCTTTTAAGAATATTTATGGTGAGGAAATGTATGCAATAGTTTAGTGTGGCATTTGAGATGTTTGCAAGAAGAAGATTCTTAAATATAGAAATCAGAAAGATAATATTAGAATCGTATTGTGTGCTCTGACCTAATTATCCAAAGCAGTTGGTAAGGATGGCATGCATAGAGTTTTTCAGAATAAAGCTGAACTGTTAGAAGCACACACTCTAGACCCAGACTAAAATAGGGCAAATATACTTTAAAAGGATGAAGGGGATAAAGAGGAAAAATATCTAAGTTTGATATTCAGGGTACATGGTAAAGCTGTTGCACAGCAAAGAAACCCATCAACAATACAAAAACGTATCCTACTGAATGGGAGAAGATATTTGCAAGTAATATATCCAATAAGGGGTTAATACCCAAAATATATGAAGAATTCATACAACTCAACACACAAAAAAGCAAACAATCTGATAAAAATGGGCAGAGGACCTGAATAGACATTTTCCAAAGAAACCATATAGATGGTCAACAGACTTATGCAAAGATGCCCAACGTGACTAATCAGCAGGGAAATGTAAATCAAAACCACAATGATGTAATACCTTACACTTGTCAGAACGGCTAGAATCAAAAAGATAAGACAAAACGAGTGTTGGTGAGGATATGGAGAAAAAGGAAACTTGTGCTCTTTGGTGAGGATGTAATGTACAGCCACTGCAGAAAACAGTATGGAGATTTCTCAAAAATTTGAAAATAGAATTACCATGTGATCTAGTAATTCCAGTGTTGGATATCTAACCAAAAAAAATGAAAACACTAATTTGAAAGGATTTATGCACCCCTACATTTATTGTAGCATTATTTATAATAGCTAAGATATGGAAGCGACCAAAGTGTCCATTACAAGATGAATGGATAAGGAAGATACTATACATGTGCATGCACACACACACACATACACGGGGTGGGGATGAATATTACTCAGCCATAAAAAAGAATGAAGTCTTGCCCGTCTGTTCCGGTGCAAAAACAGGGCTACTTCAAGGAACAAACCAAAACACACATGGTGGAGAGTCCAAAACATCACTACGAGTAAGAAAATAAAATAACCAATGGCACAACAAAAGAGACCAAAGGGCATGCTTCAAAGAATACTTGCTGAACGGCCAGGCCCTGGACAGTGTATGAGCCTCCTTTAATATAGCAGTATTTGCACGTGCAAAGCACATAACAAGCTTTTAAAATTTACAAGAGACAGAAAGCTAGCCAAAATGACGAAACAGAAGAACTCTCCTCAAAAGAAATTCCAGGAAGAAGTGACAGCTACAGAATTGGTCAAAACAGATATAAGCAACATAACTGACCAAGAATTTAGAATAATACTCATAAAATTACTTGCTGGGCTTCAAAAATGCATGGAAGACATCAGAGATGCCGTTGCTACAAACACGGAGGATCTTAAAAATAGTTATGACGAATTAAAAAATGATACAAATGAGATGCATAATAAAATGGAGGTTGCCACTGCACGAATTGAACAGGCAGAGAGGAGAAGAGGTGAATCAGAAGTTACAATTATAGAAAAAGAGGAAGCCAAGAAAAAGAGAGATAAATTGATCCATGGGAATGAAAGGAGAATTCGTGAACTGAGTGATGGAATCAAACAGAACAATATCCCTATCATAGGAATTCCTGAAGAAGAAGAGAGAGAGAAAGGGGCTGAAGGGATACTTGAACAATTCATAACTGAGAACTTCCCCAATTTGGGGAAGGAAACAGACATTGAAATTCAAGAGGCACAGAGAACTCCCCTCAGATATAACTTGAATCGATCTTCTGCACAACACATCATAGTGAAACTGGCAAAATATAAGGATAAAGAGAGAATTCTGAAAGCAGCTAGGGATAAACGTGCCATAACATACAAAGGGAGACACATAAGAGTAGTAGCAGACCTATCTACTGAAACTGGGCAGGCCAGAAAGGAATGGCAGGAAATCTTCAATGTGATGAACAAGAAAAATTTGCAGCCAAGAATCCTTTATCCAGCAAGCCCGTCATTCAGAATAGGACAGATAAAGGTTTTTCCAAAGAAACAAAAATTGAAGGGATTCATCACCACTAACTGGTCCTAGAAGAGATCCTAAGGAGGACTCTATGAGGGAAATGTTGCAAGGAACACAAAGTAACAGAGACACCACTACAAACATGAATCCTACAGAGAACACAAAGACTCTTAACCCATATTTTTAAATAACACTGAATGTAAATGGACTAAATGCTCCAATAAAATTACATAGGGTAGCAGAATGGATAAAAAAAATCCATCTATTTGCTGTCTACAAGACACTCATTTTAGATCTGAAGACAGCTTCAGATTGAAAGTAAGGGGATGGAGAAATATCTATCAGGCAACTGGAAGTCAAAAGAATGCCGGAGTAGCCCTACTTGTATTGGACAAACTAGACTTTAAAGTAATGGCAGTAAAAAAAGATGAAGAAGGACATTATATAATAATTACAGGGTCTATCCATCAGCAAGAGCTAACAATTATAAACGTCTGCACACCGAATTAAGGAGCACCCAAATACATAAAGCCATTACTCACAGACATAAGCAATCTTTTTGCTAAGAATGTACTAATTCCAGGGGACTTTAATACTCCATTTACAGCAATCGATAGATGAACTAGACAGAAAATCACTAAAGAAACAATGAACCTGAATGACACATTGGACCAGATGGACTTGACATATATTTAGAACTCTACATCCCGAAGCTATGAAATTCACTTTCTTCTCGAGTGCACATGGTACGTTCTCCAACATAGACCACATACTGGGTCATAAAGCAGCCCTCAATAAATACAAAAGAATTGAGATCATACCATACCACTTTCAGATCACAATGCTATGAATCTTGAAATCAACCACAGGAAAAAGTTTGGAAAACCTGCAAAAAAGCATGGAGGTTAAAGAACACCCTGTTAAAGAATGAATGAGTCAACCAGGCAATTAGAAGAAAGTTAAAAATATATGGGAACAAATGAAAATGAAAATACAACAATCCAAACTCTCTGGGATGCAGCAAAGGCAGTCCTAAGAGGAAAATACATTGCAATCCAGGTCTTTCTCAAGAAACTAGAAAAAACGCAAATACAAAATCTAACAGCACACCTAAAGGAACTAGAAGGAGAGCAGCAAGAGCAACCCAAACCCAGCAGAAGAAGAGAAATTATAAAGATCAGGGTAGAAATAAACAATATAGAATCCAAAAAAACAGTTGAGCAGATCAATGAAACCAAGAGTTGGTTTTTTGAAAAAATAAACAAAATTTATAAACCTCTAGCTAGTCATCTCAAAAAGAAAAGAGAGCACCCAAATAGACAAAATCACAAATGAAAATGGATTTATTACAACCAATCCCTCAGAAATACGAGCAATTATCAGGGAATACTATGAAAAATTATATGCCAACAAACTGGACAACCTAGACAAATGGACAAATTCCTAAACACCCACACACTACCAAAATTCAAATGGGAAGAGATAGAATATCTGAACAGACTCATAACCAGTGAAGAACTTGAATCAGTTATCAAAAATCTCCCAACGAATAAGAGCCCTGGGCCAGGTGGCTTCCCTGGGGAATTCTACCAGACATTTAAAGCAGAGTTAATACCCATTCTTCTCAAGCTACTCCAAAAAACAGAAGCAAAACTTCCGGACTCATTCTACAAAGCCAGCATCACTTTGATTCCCAAACCGGACAAAGACCCAGAACAAAATGTAAAATTACTCAACAAGATACTAGCAAATCGAATTCAACGGCATATAAAAAGAATTATCCACCATGATCAAGTGGGATTCATTCCTGGGTTACAGGACTGGTTCAATATTCACAAACCAATCAATGTGATACATCACATTAACAAAAGAAAAGATAAAAACCATATGATCCTGTCGATAGATGCAGAAAAAGCATTTGACAAAATACAGCATTGTTTCTTAGTAAAAACCCTCAAGAAAGTCGGGATAGAAGAAACTTACATAAACATCATAAGAGCCATTTATGAAAAGCCCACAGATACTATCATCCTCAATGGGGAACAACAGAGCTTTCCCCCTGAAATCAGGAACACGACATGAATGTCCACCCTCACCACTGTTGTTTAACATAGTGCTGGAAGTCCTAGCATCAGCAATCAGACAACAAAAGGAAATAAAAGGCACCAGAATTGGCAAAGATGAAGTCAAACTTTCATTTTTCACAGATAACATGATACTCTACGTGGAAAACACGACAGACTACTACGACAGACCAAAAGTCTACTAGAACCGATCCGTGAATTCAGCAAAGTCGCAGGGTACAAAATCAACATACAGAAATCGGTTGCGTTTTTATACACCAATAATGAAGCAACAGAAAGAGAAATCAAGAAACTGATCCCATTCACAATTGCACGAAAAACCATGAAATACCTAGAAATAAACCTAACCAAAGATGTAAAAGATCTGTAGGCTGAAATCTATAGAAAACATATGAAGGAAATCTAAGAAGACACAAGGAAATGGAAAAACATTCCATGCTCATGCACTGGAAGAATAAATATTGTTAAAATGTCAATACTACCCAAAGCAATCTACACATTCAGTGCAGTCCCAATCAAACTTACACCAGCATTCTTCTCAAAGCTAGAACAATCCTAAAATTTGTATGGAACCACAAAAGACCCCGAATAGCCGAAGTAATATTGAAGAAGAAAATCAAAACGAGAGGCGTCACAATCCCAGACTTTAGCCTCTACTACAAAGTTGTCATCATCAAGACAGTATGGTATTAACACAATACAGACACATAGACCAATGGAATAGAATCAAGAACCCAGAACTGGACCCACAAATGTATGGTCAATTAATCTTTGAAAAAGCCCGAAAGAATATATAATGGAAAAAGGACAGCCTCTTTAACAGATGGTGCTGGGAGAACTGGACAACAACATGCAGAAAAATGAAACTAAACTATGTTCTTGCACCATGCACAAAAGTAAACTCAAAATGGATGAAGGACCTGAATGTGAGACAGGAAACCATCAAAACCCTAGAGGAGAAAGCAGAAAACAATGTTCTTGACCTCAGCCACAGCAATTTCTTATTGGACACATCTCCAAAGGCAAGGGAATCCAAAGCAAAAATGAACCTGATTAAGGTAAAAAGCTTCTGCACTGCAAAGGAAACAATAAACAAAATTAATAGGAAACCGACGGAATGGGAAAAAATGGTTGCAAATGACATATCGGATAAAGGAACACACCAAACTCCACACCCAAAAAACGAATAATCCAGTGAAGAAATGGGCAGAAGACATGAATAGACACTTCTCCAAAGAGGACATCCAGATGGCCAACAGACACATGAAACGATGCTCAGCATCACTCATCATCAGGGAAATACAAATCAAAACCACACTGAGATATCACCTCACCCCGGTCAGACTGGCTAAAATGAACAAATCAGGAAACTATAGATGCTGGCGAGGATGTGGAGAAACAGGCACCCTCCTACACTCTTGGTGGGAATGTAAACTGGTGCAGTCACTCTGGAAAACAGTGTGGAGGTTCCTCAAAAAATTAACAGTAGAACTCGCCTAGGATCCAGCAATAGCACTGCTAGAGATTTACCCAAGGGATACAGGAGTGCTCATGCATAGGGGCACATGTACCCCAATGTTCACAGCAGCACGTTCAACAATAGCCAAATCATGGAAAGAGCCTCAATGTCCATCAACTGACGAATGGATCTAGAAGATGTGTTATATATACAATGGAATACTACTTGGCAATGAGAACGAATGAAATCTGCCATTTGTAGCAGCGTGGATGGAACTCGAGGGTGTCATGCTAAGTGAAATAAGTCAGGCAGAGAAGGACAGATACCATATGTTTTCACTCATATGTGGAACAGGAGAAACTTAATAGAGGACCATGGGGGAGGGGGAGGGGAAAATAGTTAAGGAGAGGGAGGGAGGCAAACCATGAGAGTCTATTAAATACTGAGAACAAACTGAGGGTTGATGGGGGTGGGGGAGAGGGGAAAATTGGTAATGGGCATGGAGGAGGGCACTGTTGGGATAAGCACTGGGTGATACATGGAAACCAACTTGACAATAAACTATATTAAAATATATATATCAGAAAACAAAGAATGAAGTCTTGCCATTTGCAACAACATAGATGGATCTACAGGGTGTTATGTTAAGTGAAATAAGTCAGAGAAAGACAAATACCATATGATTGCACTCATATGTGGAATCTAAAAGACAAAACAAATGGGGGCACTTGGGTGGGTCAGTCAATTAAGCATTTGACTTCGGGTCAGGTCATGATCTCATGGTTCCTGAGTTTAAGCCCCACGTTGGGCTTTGTGCTGACAGCTCAGAGCCTGGAGCCTGTTTCCAGATTCTGTGTCTCCCTTTGTCTCTACCCCTTCCCCACTTGCACTCTGTCTCTCTCTCTCTCAAAAATAGATTAAAACAAAATTTTTTAAACAAAATAAAGGAATTAAAAAAAAAACAGATTTTAACATATAAATACAGAGAACAAACTAAGGTTACCAGAGATGAGGCAGGTAGGGGGATGGTGAAGTGGGAAATACAGGTTGCCTGTTATGGAAAGAATAAGTCGCAGGAATAAAAGGCACAGCATAAGAAATACAGTCAATGATATTATAATAGTGATGTATGGTGATGGAGCTACAGTTCTGGTGAGCATCGCATAATGTAAAAGTTTGTCAAATCACAATGTTGTATACCTTAAACTAATGTAATATGTGTGTCAACTATACTCAAATTAAAATTTCATAATAATAAAACAAAAATATTTTTTTTAAACTGAGACATTTAGGGGCACCTGGGGGGCTCAGTCAGTTAAGCGTCTGACTTCAGCTCAGGTCATGATCTCATGGTTTGTGGGTTCAAGCCCCGCATTAGGCTCTGCGCTGACAGAACAGAGACTGGAACCTGTTTCAGATTCCCTGTCTCCCTCTCCCTCTGCTTCTCCCCCGCTTGTTCTCTGTCTCTCTCTCTCTCTCAAAAATAAATAAACATTAAAAGAAATTTTTTTAACTGAGACATTTAAAAAATTTTAAAAGACATCAAAAGAGATGGTCCCCAAGATGTTCAAATACTTTTATGTTTTCTATTTGCCTTTGGAAGTCTTTACAGTTTCCACAAATTCAGTTTATATTGTTTAATAAATACAAGCTTACTATCTGAAATAGCCCAATACCTATTCCTTCTTCATTCAGTTTTGCTGCATTATATTCTCTACTTACGAGTACTGGGGTGTATACCAAACTGTAATATATATGGCATCCCATCCTTCCCTTTCTCAAAACACTTTAATGGCTTTACATTGACAATAAAAAGGAATCCATTAGTCCTGGAAACTCTGGTCTCTTCCTTTATATAAAATCTCAGCACAAGGGTGCCTGCGTGGCTCTGTGGGTTAAGCATCTGACTTCAACTCATGATCTCACAGCTTGTGAGTTTGAGATCCATGTCAGGCTCTGTGCTGATAGCTCAAAGCCTGGTACTGATTTGGGTCTTGTGTCTCCAGCTCTCTCTGCCCCTCCCCGCTCGCATTCTGTCTCTGTCTCTCTCTCTCTCAAAAATAAACAAACATTAAAATATTGTTTTTTAGGGGCGCCTTGGTGGCTCACTCAGTTAAGTGTCCGGCTTCGGCTCAGGTCATGATTTCACGGTTCATGAGTTCGAGCCCTGCATCGGGCTCTGTGCTGACAGCTAGCTCAGAGCCTGGAGCCTGCTTCAGATTCTGTATCTCCCTCTCCCTGACCCTCCCCTGCACACATTCTCTCTCTGTCTCTCAAAAATAAATAAATTGTTTTTTTAAATCTTGGCATAGATCTTCTCCCTTTTATTCATCAGGCTCCTTCACAAGGTTTACCTTTAATACTTATAAACTCTTTCTCACTTCACAATGTCTATGTACACTGGCCTTTTCCTGGAATGCTCTATTCTCTGCACAAATGTCTAATTCTAGAACTTTCTTAATGTGTTGGTATAAACGTCTCTCCTTAAAGTGATCTTCTGAGACCACCATTCCTAACATAAATCTCGCGCCTTTGGTATTCTCCAGAGTAGGAACCAGGTCTGTGTCTCTAACCCTGTATCTATATTGCTTTGGACAGTGCTTGGTACCTAGTAAATATTTTTTTATTGTTTCATAAATGACTGAATTCAGTTGAAAACTCATTGTGTCCATGTTATTTGGTGTAGCAAGCTCCACTAAGCCGTTAGTGGTTTTAATGTGTAAATATTTCAGTTGATATTGATTCTTAGAAAACTATTTGAGTATGCAAAGATATGTTGGAAACATTTATTTTTAGGTATACTTTTTACATCCTACTAAAGATGATTAGACTATCGAGGCTATATAGTGAGAAAGTATTCTTATCCTCATTCACGTCACAATGCCTCTGTGAAGACTCCATGCAGTTAACAACATCGAGATATATTTTAACACCTATTAAATTACTTAATATAACTTTAGAAATAAAAATTGATAATAAACATCATATATTGTGCTGTCTTACTAAAGTGACCCATTTTTACATACTGAGCCATTAAAGCTATAAAATTTTTGTAAGAAGACATATGATTGGATATTTTAAACATTCATCAGCATTGTTTCCCTGACTTCTAAGACAAGAAAGTACAAGGAAGTAATGAATGCACACTAATTTATGGGTTGACTCTGTGCTATGAACATTTTCCATCAGATTTTTAATAAAACTGACCTAAATAATTCCATGAATTTTGAAGGAAGAAAATTGATAGTCTTTAAAATTTTCATTTTGATTATTCTGATAAATATTTAGGTCTCAAAATCCCAAATAGCAGAGAACACAAAACAATCAGCTGTTATAGACATTCTTTAGGAAGTGAGCCAAGAGCCAATATGCTGGCTTCTGAGTCTCTTAATGGCTGCTTTCATTTCCTGATTCCTCAGGGTATAAATAATTGGATTAAGGAGGGGAGTGATTATAGAGTAAAATACAGAAAGAAACTTATCTACAGAGTAACTCTTGAATGGGAAAGCATAGATGAAGATAGCAGGACCAAAGAAGAGAGTGACCACAGTGATGTGAGCAGACAGTGTGGACACTGCCTTGGAGGATGCACTGGAGGAGTGCTGCCAGATGGTGACCAGCATGACCATGTAGGATATGAGCAGGAGAATGAAGCAGATCAGGGACAAGAGTCCACTGTTTGCAATCACCAAGTGCTCTAGGATATAGGTGTCAGTGCAGGCAAGCTTGATGACCAGGGGAAGGTCACAGAAAATGCTATCCACAACATTGGGACCACAGAAAGGTAAACCTACAGTGAAAACCATCTGGCTTGTGGTATGTGTGAACCCAACTGCCCATGAGAGCAGTAGAAACACAGTGAGAACCCTGCGATTCATGATGGTCTGATAGTGCAAGGGTTTGCATATGGCAATATACCTGTCTATGGCCATAGCTATCAGAAGAGACATTTCTCCACCCCCAAAGAAGTGCATAAAAAACATGTGGACCATGCAGCCCCACAGGGAGATGGTCTTGTGTTTTCTAAGGAAGTCTGCAATCACTTTGGGAGTTGCAGCAGAAGAAAGACATAAATCAAAAAATGATAAATTTGCCAGAAAGAAATACATGGGGGAGTGAAGACGCATATCAACTATCACAGAGATCACAATGAGGAGGTTTCCTACTATGATGGCTACATAGACAAGAAAAAAGATTGCAAAAAAGAATATTTGAATTTCTTGAGAATTGGAAAGTCCCAACAAGATGAACTCAGAAACACTTGATCTGTTGTTTGGGACATCTATTCATCCTTTTGTATGAGTTTACCAGAGGTTGCCTAGAAGAGGGAAAAACACACAGAATATCATAGGGACTAACAAATCCATAAACTTGATTTTTACTTACATACTGTCTCTTAATGCAGGCAAACAACTCTTTTGGTACTATGACTACTTCTTTCATATATTACAGGAGCTATTTCACTGGACCACATGGTATAGAAACTGCATGGAATGGAGCCAAATAAATGTGTGTATTGGTGAGTAGGGGCAATGTCAGTTGGACATTTGAGAAAACCTCTCCATTCTTGTTCAGTGGCAGATCAGACTGTGTGTGAGCACTTAATTCATCAGAATGATATAAAGGAATTTTGGAAGACAACAGCAAAATAAATTTTATCTTTTGCAGGAAGTGCATTTACTGACACATTTTTGTGACATTCCAGTATGCAGTAAAAAGTTTGCCATATTATATTGCTAAAATCACATAAAGTGCATTATGCTTCTTGAAAAGAACTAATTATAGACCATGAACATATATATTGTTGTCAGAAGATTGAATGTGGAGACAGTTATATCATTAAGAGATCAAACCAAATTACTGAGGAAAGATTAAGATTTTTAGACCTGAATGACCCAGATTGACTCTCAAAACTACAGGTGCTCATCTACATATTGCGTAACTCTTCAGTTCATGTGATCAGACATAAAGTGTACTGTCTGTGCATTCTTATCCAGTTGTTGCAAGATTGGATCAAATAACCATTTTTATCTGATATTTGTTTTTTTTAATGTTTATTTATTTTTGAGAGAAAGAGAGTGTGAGAAGGGGAGGGGCAGAAGGAGAACAAGACACAGAATCCAAAGCAGGCTCCAGGCTCTGGAGCTTTCAGAACAGAGCCTGATGCAGGGTTTAAACCCACAAGTCATGAGATCATGACTTGAGCCAAAGTCAGACGCTTACCCGACTGAGCCACCCAGGCGCCTCCCTGATATTTGTTGTTAAGTCATATATTGTAACATATATGAGTGTATAGAAATACCTAAATAACTATTATTAAGACTACTGAAGTTTACCATTGTAGTCTTGTTCCACTTCCCTCCATTAGTGAGGGGTAATGAGTAAGGGGAATCATTTATTTTCCTTTTAAACATGACTTAACAAAGCTTAAAATGTGATATATTCTTTGAAGAGAGTACTGTCTTGGGTTACTTAGCCTCCTTGAACCTGTCCTTCCTCACAATCATTTTCTTTAAAGTTCCATTAACCTGTACCTTTGTCACAGATGGAAAAAAGTCATAGATATTATGTTGCTGACTGAGGTGGATTCAGCCAAGCTAAATCAACTTTTAAAAAATACATACTGGGGCGCCTGGGTGGCTCAGTCGGTTGGGCGTCCAACTTCAGCTCAGGTCATGATCTCACGGTTCGTGGGTTCGAGCCCTGCATCAGGCTCTGTGCTGACAGCTCAGAGCCTGGAGCCTGCTTCAGATTCTCTGTCTTCCTCTCTCTCTGCCCCTCCCCCACTCCGTTCTCTCTTTCTCTCTCTCTCAAAAATAAATAAACATTAAAAAATTAAAAAAAATACATACAAGTAAAATTAACAGGTCAGTGCTTGATCAATTTAAATTCACCTATTTAAGACCTTCCTTGTTCGCTGATTTTAGCTCTATTTTTCAAGTCTTATTCCAGGCATGTTGTTCATCTCCAGTCTTTTCCTTGCTTTTATGAGAATATAGACCCAGGGCTAATACAGATTGTCAGAAAAGAATACAGAATATATGTGATTTGGGGAGTATATTTCAACCTTTTAGTTACACAGTTTAAATTTTTAAAAATACAGCATATCTAGATAACCATAATAAACACTTAATCATATTCTCTTTTGCACCTACGGTTACTATCACTAAGACACATGGTTATTGTAAATGGCCCATAATCTTCTATGTTTGATGCTATCATTCAGAGTAGCATGAACACTTCTTTCACAAGGTAATAAAACCAAAAATGGACACCTTAGTTCTCATTCACAGATGGTAATCTGTATTTCTTCTTTGTGCTTTGCACTCTTAACTATAAGACAATGATCTTATCTAAACTATAGTCCCTAGACCTTCTGTATTTCTCTAAAGTATGAAATAAATGTACCGTCAGATACAAAAGGGTCTGGCAAAGATAGAGTCCTAGACAAGATGCTATCTCTAATTATTTTCTGGCTTAATAAGTGTTTAGCTACTTGGTCATTTACTGACTGTTACCATAGGAAAGTTGGATTTTCTCATATGCTTTTCAAGCATTTCCTAACAAGTATAATGATAGCACCAATATTATGAGTGGTGACATTCTGTGATTTTCAAAGTCATGAATCAGGCCTTTTATCCTTGCATTTTTATCATTTATCTCTTTTAAAGTAATTGCATTTTTAAAAACAACAAAGGAATTTTCTCTATATTTCTGCTTTAACTGAAAGAATAAATTCATTCAACCTGTTAAGTATAGCCAAAACATTTGGACATACCTAGATTTCTCTTCTCTAAGAAAAATTTATTTGGCCTAGATTGTTGGATTATAATCTTACTTTCCAATAATTACTGCTATAAATTTTCTTTTTTTTTTTTTTTACCTTTTTTTCTTTCTTT
>CM053560.1:71907678-71960807 GCA_028646485.1 Cryptoprocta ferox | reverse complement strand
TTAAAGGAGGCTCATTGACTGTCCAGGACCTGTCGTTTCAGAAAGTGTTCTTTTAATGGTATTCCTCGGTTTCTCTTGTTGTGACTCTGATTATTTTATTTCCCTGGTCAATTATATGGGACTCTCCACCCCGTGTAATTTGGCTTGTTTCTTGAGGTATCCCTGAAAAGGAAACAGACTAGCATACAGGGAACAAAAGCACGCAAACGCACAGACAAATCAAACAAACAAACAAAGCAAAAGAGGAAAGAAGTCAAGAACAGGAAAGGAAAGGAAAGAAAAGAAAGAAGAGAAGAAAAGAAGAAAAAGAAACAAAAACAAAAAGAAAAAAAAAACAAGGTGGGGAGAGGGACAGCAAAACTCTGTGGGCAGAGTAAAAGCATATAACCAGCCAAGAGGAGAGATAAGAATATGCTACGGGATATATATCTGGATGGCAGCAGAAAAGAAGGAGAAGCAAAGAAAAAAGGATAGAAAAAAAGAGAAAAAAAAAAAGACAACTCCCCTGTGCGGATGGGCGTGGTCTGGCGTCAGGTCAGGTCTCTCTCCGAGGCCCCGCCTTGGTGGTTGTAGGGAGAAGTATGGCGCCGCCTCAAAGCTTTGCCGGAACCAAGCGTTGCAACCGCCCTTCTGAGTTCGATCTCCCTGTGCCGCGGGGAGCCAACCTGTGTTCTCCAAGCTCTGCCTCACTTCCAAATCCCAGTCCGTGCAGTTCAACACCATCACCAGGGATGGGGTGTGTTCCCGCTGGCAGCAGGCCTCCCGGCCCGGCTTGCACAGCCCTTTTCGCGGAGCCACAGCCTCTGCTGCCGCTTTTCAAGGCGCCTTTCTTGCCGCCGCCGCCGCCGCTCCCGGTGCGGCTTGCAGTGGATGCCGCTGCCACTGCGCCCAAGGAAGTATTCGCCGGCCAGATGGCACGGATTTCTCTCCCCGCATCCGGCAGTTATATATGGGGAGACAGGTGAGTTTTTCCTCCCTTAGAGATGGTTCTAGGTGCGTTTTCCGTCTCTCTTTCTCTTCCCCTGGTCTCTCTGGGGCACAGCGCGCTCTCTGTGTGTTGGGCTCGGGGGCTCCTTCCCCTGCACCACCGGGACCGCCCGTCCCCTAATTTCCCAGATCACAGTCACTCACTCAGGCATCTTTGAGGTTGTCTTCTTTCTGGCGTCTGTTTCTTCTTTCCCCACTTGCAAATGCAAGTTTTATCCCTTCAGTCCTTCTCAGTTCAATCCATACGGGCGTGCGCGGATTACAGAGCTCCCTGCTTCTCCGCCATCTTGCCCGCCCTCACTGCTATAGAATTTTCTGATTTTTGTGTTTTTTTTCCAGTTATAACAATACCAGGTTTGTTCTAGATTAATTTTCTCCTTTCAGCCCTTCCCTCAGTTATATTTTGGCATACATATTTATCACTTATGAGCATTAAATGAGAATTTGGCATATGTATGTATCACTTATGGACATGTAATGTTTTAATGTTATTTAATGCAAATTTATGCTTATTTAATGTTATTTACTGTTATTAATGAAAATAACATGATCAATATGATATATGGGTAGAGTAGCATGTCAGGATTATGTAACCTACCGGTTTGCACTTGAACTTCAGAAGTGACATCAGTATGAAATAGATGCTTAATCTTCATCATCCAGTGACTTTATTTTCTGTTCTGAACTTCAAAAGACAGCAGTATATAAGTGTATCCCTTGGTAGGAGGCACAAAGGAGGGAACTCATTTGATTGTTTTGGATTCCTCAGAGACTGGCAGTAAAAAAAGTAATTGGGATTGTTAAAAAAGACTTCTGACAATACAGAAAGGAAACGCCATTTTTCATGTATAAAATTGATAATATTTTAAAGGCAACAATCCAGGGCGCCTGGGTGGCTCAGTTGGTTAAGCGTCCGGCTTCAGCTCAGGTCATGATCTCGCGGTTCGTGGGTTCGAGCCCCGCGTCCGGCTCTGTCCTGACAGCTAGCTCAGAGCGTGGAGCGTGTCTTCAGATTCTGTATCTCCCTCTCTCTCTGACCCTCCCCTGCTCACGCTGTCTCTCTCTATCTCAAAAATAAATAAACATTAAAAAATAAAATAAAGGCAACAATCCATACTCACGTGGCAGTGGAGAGATAGGACTCGAGTTGAAGTATGATAATTTTGTATGATGTTCACTCTTTTGTCGTAGTTAGTTTTCTCCAAAAAGCATTAATAAATGTGGTTGTTAGGAAAAATATAAATATTCTAGATTATTTTAATTCTAAATTTTTAAGGCTATAATTTTCACATTTAAACTCTAATCTGCCTGGAATTTATTGATAAATAATGTCAGACAATTTTTCCTCATTCCAGTTAAATGATAATTCATTCCATTAAGAATTTGTTATGGTTTTTTTAATAACCTTTTAAATTTCTTCTTCAGGGGCACCCACTTACTGTTTTGTTTCCCTGATAATTTTTGAGGAGGTACTACATATTTTACTATTCATTAGTTTAAAGTATATTTAATGTATGGAAACACGTCTGATCTCATTGCTCTATTCATTCAGAGTGATCTTGATGATTTTCATAACTTTGTATTCTAAATTAAATAGATTTATTTTCTCTGTTTAAACAAGTTCCACTGATGGTTTGATTTCACAGTATTAAACTAATATGAAAGGTAGAAAAAAAGAAATAGAATTATAAATTTGAGTCTTTCATCCAGAGGGATTCTGTGTCACTCTAAATATCTGCCTACTTTTATGACACAGCAAAAATTTCCCATGTACATTATCAACACATTTTTTGGGGGGAGGAGTAACACGTGTTTTGTTATATGTAAGTTTGCATATTTCCTACTTTGATGCTCTACTTAATATGATCTTTTCCTTTAACATAATTGATTTTATTGCTATTGTTCCAGTTTTTTTTACATATTTTCATGTTACATGGTTTCTCGTGGAAAGTTCTTTTGTAATTTTTTCCCCAGTTCATTGTCCTCTTTGTTTTAGGTTACTGGTAAAAGGATCCAAAAACATTAATAACATTTTTTTCTAATACATTTCCTGTGCCTTATTCCATTAACTAGAATTTTAGAGTAATTTGTTAGTTTCCCAAACATGACCCTTTTGTCTTTCTTGAAAATGAAAGCTCATTTTCTTGGGATCAGGTGTCTGTGCACTTGCGTGGTATCTCCAGCCCTGTCTACAAAGCTGAATCTCACTAACCCGAGCTAATCACAGTTCATTTTCCTCACCAGTGACCAGTTTAGTAATGAATCCAGCCCATGTATGCAGTCTGCTGAGTAGATTTCGCCCATCCTTCATTAGTAACAGATGCCTGCATTCATTAAGTGGCATCATTCAGCCTTCCTTGTGAGTAGAAGTGGCAAATAAGATGAAAGTAAACAGTATTATCATGCAGGTACTTGGTGAAAATTTATTATAGGGGGTGACTCCGGAGAGAGTTATGCCCTTTGCCTCCCCAACTGCATATTTTCTCAGGTCTAATTGGAAATGTTTTAGTTTTTATACTAACATTTAGTAGTATAAATAGTTATAGTTAAATGCCGTGAGACAATGTATATATATGTGTGTATACACACACACACACACACACACACACACACAGAGAAGGATGTTAACTAATTACTCAAGTGACAAAATATCTGAGTTCCAAACAGGAAATGTCCAGGGAGACCAAAGATGAGCGTCAGCTGGAAACTATCACCAAAACTAAGCTGGAGCGGTGAGAGAAGACGCAGTCTTACCACAGCCCGAGGATGTGATCATGCATTCATTTTCTTCTCCTTTCTTAACACATTTCTATGAAGATAGGGGCTTCTTTCAACAGAAATTTATTATTTTATGGTCGTATAGGTCCCAAATCCAACATTGGTCTCGCTAGGATACAATCAAGTTGTTGGTAGGACAGTGTTCCCTTCCCTACTGGAGGCTTTGGGGGAGAAACCGCTCCCAGACTCATCCTGGCTATGGGCCAAATTTAGTTCCACATGGTTGTACAATAACAACTCCATTTCTTTGCTGATTTTTAGTCAGGGGTTATTCTCACTTTCTGGTCATTGCCTGTCCAAATGCTGGACATTTGGTCATGTCTTCTTCCTCAGAACAGAAAAAATGGATTAGAATTTCCTCAAGACTCATTTTTCCTGGCTTCTTTTTTCTTTCTCTGGATCCATGAAAAATTCAATCCTTTTAAATATTCATGCATTACACTGAGGCCACCCAGATTATCCAGGATAATCTCCCCATCTCAAAGTTTATAAACAATCTTATCTGCAAAGTTCTATTTGCCATATAAGATAACATATTAACAAGTTTCTAAGATTAGGGTGTGGACTTCTTTGCGAGACCATTATTCTGTGTATAACAGCTTATATATAAAGGTGGGAAATGTAGTGACCAATTTCACTAGGATAGCTAGAGCCATGGAAGTGCTGCTGAGTTCTAGAGTGAGCCATAGAACTACTGCAGGGCTAAGGCAGAGAGAGAGAGACAGAGAGAGACAGAGAGACAGAGACAGAGAGATCTTTGTTCTCCTTTCCTCCCACCCTATATTAATCTAACAGTGATACCCATTTGTAACCATCTGGAGGTCAAGTGTCTTAGTGTGCTGGAAAAACCTTCTTCATGGATTAGGGATTCCAGGAATATAGAGCAAATTTGTAGAAATGAAAAGAATGGATTGGAAGGAAAATGGGCACACATCCTTTTCCTATTCATTCTGTCTGGAATACTAATATGGTGTATGGAAATTTTACAAATGTTTTATGACAAACTATTTTAAAAAAGAGCATACATACAGAAAGTTTTGGAGTCTCTGGTGATATTGTGACCCTGCTATGCCAATGTTGGACTAAGATGCTATGATTTCTTTTACCCTAGAAAACAAACCTCTATTTAATTTAATTAAAACACTATAATCATGGTTGATTACTATCAGACCAACAGCTACAAATGCCATTCTATTCAAGGTCATGTGATATACAGTTACTACAAAGGAAATTAACTGAAATTTTCCATATTCCTATGATAGGGCATAAGAAAAACAACATTTCCTCTCCCCCGATTAAGTCACTGTGAAGGATCAAACATGAAGATAAAAACCTCATTCATTTAAGATGTCAGGGTTATGCCACATTTATGAAGTTCTGGAGAGTTTATCCAGGGTAAGGCTGTTGAGGTATCACTTTGAAAGTTAAAGTATTGCATCTTGTACCATCCTTATACACTAAGAAGAAAACATAATATCTGGCAGTCCTCTCCAAGTTGGCAGTATATTCCAACTTGTTTATATTACTTATTTATTGATTGACATGAGGCTTCCATTTTTGTGAACTTAGTTTAGGAAAGGCTTTTAGGAGATCTAGTACAGAGTAAATGTAGTCTTACAACTCAGGCCATATGTCTAGGTACATCCAACAGTCTTAAAGTTACCTAACTGGCAAATAGACCTTTTCTAAGTTATGCCATATCCTAATAGGAGAATCACAATGAGTTTAATAGGATTATGTGGCATGGCTCTGCCATGTGCAGCAGAGAACTATACATGAGTTGGAAATCAGCTCCTGGCATTCTACTATGCCCCAGTAGGTCTGGACCAGCTGACCATGGCACGTCAATCGACTATGAAGATGGAGCTGTTCATCATGCTCTGTGTTATTTTATATTAAGACTGATTAGAGAACATCACAATTTTTAGATTGTATTCTGCTATCTTGAGATGGCATCCTCTAGGATGTAGTATATACGCTTACTTAATGGCATTATATGCATTTTTTCCCAGTGATTCACCATATATCTTCAATCCCTGTAAAACACTTATAGAATTTATGCTTTCTTTTCCCACAACTTCATGCTCTCTAGTTCCAGAAGAACTGCTTTCACCAGCAATGCAGTAAGATTTCTATTAACCTCAAGCTATCACTGTCACTCAATCACTTTGTGTTTTTCTTTCTTGAGACATGAAGGCAAGGAAAGGTGTCACTATCTTGTAAAGGGTAATTAATTTACCTTGATCATCAGAAGAGGTAGTACTGCCACTATACAGTGATTAAGTATGCTCATGGAAGATTTTTTAAAATCCAAATTGAAATATGGAACTGAACTATTTTACTTATCAGGTAAAAAAATGCATTGGAAGGTATTATAGAGATGACAGTGAAGAAGAAAAAATCAGTGAACATAAAGGCATAGCAATAAAATTATACAAAATGAAACATGAAGAGAATAAAAATAATTTTTATTATATAACTCTCTTTAAAAGGTAAATGACTATACACAGTGAATATAATAACAATATGTTGTTGAATGTGTTATCTCAGTAGATAATAGTACTCATTAATATAAAACAGGATAAACACCAGAGCCAAGAGAAGGTAAATGGAAGTACAACGTTACAACTTTCTTGTATGATGCCTGAAAGATGTAATATTGAATTTAGATTGTGATACATTAAAATGTACAGTATGTATTTATATCCCTAAAATAAACACTAAAAGCTTCAAGAAAAGAGATAGCTAAGAGGTCAAGATTATTACTATGCATAAATTTAACTCAATAATAAGTATAAAGAAAAATATAAATAACACTCAGTATCTAAGAAAATACATAAAGAAGACAAAATTGGAAAAAACCAGATGGAACAAATATAAAATAAAAAGATAGACAATTTTAACTGAACTGTGTCTATTATCATGATATCTGTAAATGACATAATAACCTATTGAAAGGCAGAAATTATTGTATTAGATAAGATACATGTTACATAGAAGAAACCATATTAAAAATAAAGAGCCATATAGATGAAAAGTAAAAGAATAGTAAAAGAAAAACTATGTTAATATGTTACTATTTAACCAGACTGTGTTGTCTCAATTTACTATTGTATCATAACAAATTACCCCAAACTTAGTGACTTAAAATAGCAAATTTGTATTCTCATGCGATTCTTTAAGTCAGAATCCAACTCTCACTGGGCTACACTCAGAGGGTTGGCAGACTTCCATTCCTTTCTGGAGACTATAAGGGTATCTGTTTCCTTGCCTTTTTCAATTAAAACAAAATGAAGCATAGAATGTGAAATATATAAATAAATATAAAACATGTGACCAGAAAGCAAATTTTAATCCAGTCATTTCAATGACTGTTATGTGTCTATCATTTTTTCATGCATTTTCACACACATACACACAGACACACACACAAACCCTAGAAGACATCATACTATTTTTTATACAGTCAATATTCAGTGCATATTTATTTACATATATCAACATATTTAACAAGCTACCATGTTTCTCTTTGTGATCTTCAAATATACCAATTAATAAAATCTTTGTGCCCTCATACTAGTCATCTTCTCTGTCTAGAATTTTCTGTCCCCAGAAAATTGCACGGGTATTTCTTTCAAGTCATCTGGGTATCAGCTAACCACCACTCAACAAGACCTTGCTTAACAGTCAAAAGCAAAGTAACTCCCATCTCCTGTCAAACTCTATCATAACAGTATTTTTTGTTTACTTCAGAGCACTATCTCTCTGGATATTATGGGATTTTTTGGTCAATTTAATACTTTAATCTGTTTTTATCTACTTGAATATAACCCCAAGAGACCTGGAATCTTACCTGTCTTATTCACATACCTAGAATAGTGCCTGAAAATTGGAATTGCTTAATAAGTGCAGTATTTCCTAAAATGATGGATTCATATAGTGCATTAATGAATATGTGATTTAATTAATTCCAACCAGACTTTCTCCTTTGTTGCATGTCTTATTCTTCTATTACATTAAGCAAACCATATGACGACTCATTAACCTCCTCATGGAAGCTTTCACTTCTTGGTTGCGAAGGGTATAAATCACAGGGTTCATCAGAGGAAAGATCACTGTGTGAAAGAGAGAAACCACTTTGTCAGCTGGGAAAGCTCTGAAGGGGCGAGTGTAGATGAAGATGGCAGGTCCAAACATGAGAAACACAATGATAATATGTGTGGTACATGTGGAAAGAGCCTTGTTCTTGCCTTCAGAGGTGTGTCCCTTCACACGACAGAGGATGACAGCATAAGAGGCCAGAAGCCCCAGGAAGCACAGCAGGGTCAGCAGGCCACTGTTGGAGACCATCAGGAGCTCCATCACAAAAGTGTCTGTGCAGGCCAGCTTGATGACCTGTGGCACATCACAGAAGAAGTTATCCAGCTGGTTTGGGCCACAGAAGGGCACATGGAGGATGAGGGCTACTTGTACAATGGAATGAGTAAAGCCCCCAAGCCACAAAGCCAACAGCAAGGCATAGCAGACTCTAGGGTTCATGACAGTGGAATAGTGTAAAGGATGACAAATGGCAATGTAGCGGTCAAAGGCCATCACAACAAGAAGGAACATCTCCCCTGCCCCAAGAAAGTGCAAGAAAAAAAGCTGAGTGATGCATCCTCTGTAGGAGATTATTTTCTTCTCAGAGAGGAAGTCCACCAGCATCCTGGGAGCCACAATGAAGGAGTAGGATGCATCCAGGAAAGCCAAGTTGCCTAGAAAGAAGTAGAGGGGGGCTGTGAGGCCAGGGTCTGATCTGATGGTGAGGATAATGAGGAAATTTCCAGGGAGGATGATGAGGTAGAAAACCAAGACTAGCACAAAGACCAGGAGTTGAGCATGTTGAGACTGGGTCAGACCAAGGAGGATGAATTCTGTCACCACTGTGCTGTTCTCTGTTTCCATCTCTCCTCTGTCTGCAGAATAACAAAGAACAAAGTACGATCTGTTATAACCACCTTTTCATCTACTCCATAGCTCTTTTCAGATAAAAACATTTACCAGTTCCAACATTTGCCTGGCAGAAAAAAAAAAAAAAAAACACATGCCCATATCTGTCTTATGTCTTGAGTTGACCTTTCTACCCTTCATTTTCTTGATACCCCCCCCCCCCAAGCCATTGTTCTTATAACCACACTCTCATTCTCATTTAACCATGTGCTGCTTCTATGTAATGTGCTTCTCTAGGATTTTGGGCTACTTTGCTTGAGGTATAGTTGAAATTTCCTGATTAAAACGAAACAATCATTATTAAACTTATCAGGCTTGTTGTTCTTCTGGTTAGTGGTGGTGCACTGTCTCTAACGTTTACAATAGCTGTTGGGTTTTGATCACTTCTCATTCCCACGGACCAAAGTGCTTTTGAAAATGCTTCTTTCCTCAGTTCCTGTAGACTCCCTCATTCTATGCCTTCTTTTCTAAATGTGTTTCTTACTTGTTCCTATAACATTGTTCTGCTTTGGTGTCTTTGTGAACCTTTATTCCAAACTGGTTTAGGGTCTCAAACAAGAATCCTACATTCTCCTAGCTTAGAGGCTTTCCTCTAGTCACACTCTTGGTTGGGTCCCCATCCTGAATCTACTGCATACCCTGTTCTTAAATCCAAATTAGTACTAACCCAGTTTTATTTACTCACCATGTATCCATAACCTCCTTTCCCTCAGATTTCAGAATGATAGCCAAATGACATCCTTCCCACAAATATTTTCATGTAAAACTTATCAGAACATGTAAAATATTTTGAATATTTCAACTAATAAATAAAAGCATGATAGAGTTGTAACTGGTCATATAGAACATATAGCATGATGTACTCATTGGACAGATGAGAAAAATAAAGGAATTGTAGTTAAGATGTTTAGTTTTGCAACGACCTCTTCATTCTCATTTTCAAGTAGTAGAAAAAAATGAGAGATACACATTCCTTAGTTTAAATGGATTAGTACATTATTAATCAGAGTCCGTAAATTGGTATTACTTAATTACTTATAATATTGCTTGCATAAATGTTTACCCTTTCAGGCTGTAATCTGGTCTAAATAAGAACTCTACTTAGAATTATATTTGTGGTTATTTTCTAACTTGTATGTTACTATAATAGTAGAAACATTTTACAAATAAATACTCATACATTTTGATATCTGTAGATGTTTGTTGACATGAATGATTTAAAAACCAAAGATTGCTAATTATAACAAATATTATAATGTGACATATAACAATATTTTTGTTGATTTTGAATTACGTGCAATAGTTGTTCTTAAAAAATACTATGGATACAATGGAATATAGTTTGGCAATAAGAAGGAATGACATATCGCGACATGCTGCAACATGAATGAACTCACAAACAGTATGCTATGTGAAAGGAACCAGTCACAAAGGACTGCATATGTACAATTCAATTTATGAAAATCTCTAGACAAGGCAAATCGATAGAGACAGGAAGTAGAAGAGTGGTTGCCTAGGACTATGGTACAATGGGGAGTAACTGCTAATATGAGTTTTCTTTGTGGGGTGATGAAAATGCTTTAAAATTTATCATGATGATGATACTTGCATAACTGTAGATACATTTAAAACCATTGAATTATGCACTTTAAATGGTAAATATTATGGTATGTTGATTATAGTTCAATAAATTGTTTTTTTAAGAGCCATTAAGGGGCGTCTGGGTGGCTCAGTCAGTTGAGCGTCCGACTTCGGCTCAGGTCATGATCTCATGGTTCGTGGGTTCGGCCCCCCCCGTCGGGCTCTGTGCTGACAGCTAGCTCAGAGCCTGGAGCCTGTCTTCAGATTCTGTGTCTCCCTCTCTCTGACCCTTCCCTGTTCACGCTGTCTCTCTCTCTCTCTCTCTCAAAAATAGATAAAACATTTAAAAAATTTTAATAGCCATTAAATGTGGTGGGAAAAACTGGAGAGAGCGAAATTCCCTGTTGAAATTTGAAAGGAAGTTTCGATGGCATCCCCAGAAAGAGAAGGTAAGAAGAGAGGCGGCAAAGGGGAAAGACTAAAGAAAAATCAACCTTAAGAAGTCCAGAAAGAAATTCATGGGAAATTTAGGCAATATATTGATATTTTATATTATTATTAGGAAACATCAGAACATGTGATGTTCTATGCGATCAGTAACATTTGTAACTAGGGTCAAATGTTATAGAAAAGGAATTTATAATGTGTACACATATTTGCACATACAGATAAATAGGAAACAAAACAAATGAACAAGAGGGAAAAAAAAAGAGGGAGAGAATGAGAGAAACTGAGAAACAGACCTTAACTATAGAGAAAAATCTGATGTTTACCAGAGGGGGCTAAGAGTGGGTGGCCTAAGTAGGTGATGGGGATTAAGGAGTGCACTTCGTGTGATGAGCAGCTGGTATTGTATCAAAGTGTTGAATCACTATATTGTACACCTGAAACTAATATTACACTGTATGTTAAGTGACTGATATTTAAATAAAAGCTTTAAAAAAAAGAAAGAGGAGAAAAAATATCTTTGGTGTCCTTGAATTTAGCTTAGGAGTTTTCTTCTGTCTTTTACCCACTTAGACGCCTATTGGTTTCCACATTTATTTCTTACTCTTCCTATACAAACCTGCTCTTAGGAAAGTAAGTCAATAGCACCTTCTACCTATTAGGTTTTGGCCATTCCAGGTAATCACTCACAGTTATTTCATGCTTTTTGGGGGTTGATGTTTCAAGATACAGGGAGTACTCTGAAAGTTACAGTCTCCCATTCTTTTCCCTGTATCCATCTCTACTCCCTGTTACTAACAGATGGAATTGCATATCACTTCACATCTTTAATCCACTTTCTTCTCCCATTCTCATTTATATACCTTCTATTTCTGTGATTCTCAAATTGTGCTCATCACAGAGATTGAAGACAGCCACACCTCTGATGGACATTACTCTGCATAAAATGGATTCCTGAAAGAAAGAAAAAAAAAAAAAAGTCCTAACCAATGACTCTCCCAGGCACAGCTTTTGTTGTAGTCAGATAAGGCAAAGAAGTATTGTCAGTGTAGGCTAAGATACAGACCTGGATGTTTTCATCACCCCCATCCTTCCTTGTTATTTCAACTAACAGAAAAACACATCTAGCATTAAAAATGCACAGGTAGAGAGGGTGCTGGTACCCAGCCCTCTTTCTCAGAGTGCAGACATACTGCATCCACAGGCCACACTGAGCATGCCTGGATTCCAGCTGCTGTCACACCACCTCCTGGAGCCAGGTGCTTAGGGACTCATCACCTTCCTAGCATCTCCTTCCTCTCTTCCCTTTCATTTTCTCTTGCTCCTTTTTAAATTTTTCATATTTATCCATTCTCTTCCTACTAATTCTATTTTATACACTCACTTTCTCAAATATTCTTTTGACATTTGCCTTCTTATTTTATTTTATTTTTCTTGTGGTTTCTCTCCACAGAGCCTTTGCTTTTCCTTCTTCATTGCTCTTTCTTGTCATGCCTTTTCTCTCATTTGCCCACATTCTCTTAGTCTTAATGTATTTTCACTTTGTTTCATGCACATATTCTACTTCATTATTTTCAATACCTGTCTTTCCATTAATTCTGAGACAATAGATTGTTTTTATCCAAGGTAGAGGAAGTCTGGTAGGTGCTTCCTAAGTTTTCCATTCCAATAGATTTAACTTGCTCTTCACTGCTAAGACTTTCTTCCTGAACATTATGCTTGTTGAAATTAACTTAGTCTCAAACTCTCATTAGTTACTTCATGTTCTCGCAAATATTTTGCCTAACTCATTCTGATAAAAAAGTGATTTATCTTTGTGCTTGAAAGTAAATTCCCTTAAAACTACCCCTGACAATATGAATCTATTTAATGAAAGTTTGAAAATGACTGTGTTTTCTGACACTACATTCATAACCTTTTTCAAATTATTAAAATATACTCTTATCCATTTCTATGAGTTTTGAAAAATGTGAATCAAGCTGAAGAGCATAAAAAATATGTAATCAATACTAAAGTTGAGGATTATATAAAACTTTATTCAATTGCACAAATCTTCACCCAGAAAATTACTTATCAATTCAACGGGATGGCTACATTGGATGATGGAAACCTCTATTGTCTTTTAATATTTTCAGGTTTTAGATAGTATCATGAATGTTTCAGATAGAACCCTGCTTTGGGAATTATTCTATCTTATTTAAGTTACTATATCTACAATTTGGTGGCTGTAAACCTTACACAAAATCATTTAGTCTTTTAAAATCTGAATTTTTTTACTCTATAAAGTAGAAATAATATATCCACTCTTTATACTGTTCAGGATTGATGTGAAGTTCAGATGAATTGACTAGTAGGCATATCACATCTACACAAACTGAATGAAGAAAGCACTCAGTGGTTAAACAAATTCTAGTAAAAAATGCTAAGTGGACCCTGTGTCAGTAGATTTTTGTGTCACTGTGCTGGAGTTAATCCCAGAGAGAGTGACTGCTTAAGTATGAGTCGTTTCAAGGCAAAAATATGTGTTGTTTCAAGGAAGAGTACAAAGTTTTCTTACCTAATTCAGCTAGGATTATGAATCAAGTCTTTCTTTTTTTAAGATCCCTAACTCTGAGCCATATGTAGCGTATGCTGGGACCATACTCAGGAAAAGAAACTCATGCCAACTGAGCATGGGAACCAAGAGGTTTGCAAACTTGTGAAGTTGTGAAGTTTATCTCTGGACTCAGCCTACACCTTCTGAACTTATAATTCCTGGTTTTCATTCTCCCCTTATCTCTGATTTACCATGGGGAAAACCTAGTCATTTGTGTGATACTCAAATGTAAGTCCAGATGGTGAATCTTCCTAAGATATAGGTATTTTCACTTCTTTATGATAGTGCACTTAAAGATTTTAGATCCCTTAACATAATACTATTCATGAGGAGGACTGGTGGGAGGTATATTTGAGGGACAAGGTAGAAAATGCTATATGTCTGAATTTAGATCTTACCTTTTTTCTGTTTCTGCAGTATTATTTTTTTCTCATGCATTTTAAGGCAGCATGTGTCCCAGACAGATAGTATGACTTTTTTTTTCTATTCTTCCTCTACGTTTCCTTTAAATATGAGGAATGGCCAAAAATTTCACTTCCTTAAGGCTCCAGTGCTACTCTTAAACAAAGGGCAATCCTCTTCTTCTGATGAAAAGGAGATTACCTGATTGTTTCTGAATTTTCCTTTAATATATATCCTCATGGTGGGACATCATAAATTCTGAAATCTGCTCTCTAATTTGTGATGCAAAGGGGAATATACTTTGGAGTTTTACAGCTACCTTAAGCATGCAGAGTGATTCCAATGGGAATTATTAGAATGTCCAGTAGAAATAGAGAACATTTTAAGAATTAAAATATTAAATAAGTGTGCCAGTAAAGTAAGGCCCCCACTGGATCATGTCATCATTTTAAATTGGATGTTTTGACAATGACAGTGTTAATGGACGGTCACACATGTTTATTAAGCATAATGAAAGTAGTAAGCCTTGGGAGGTTATTTTAGATCTTTTAATATAATTCATGTAAGTGATGAGAAGGCATTGGTGTTTAAAGAGGTTAGTAGTGAGACTAAATCAATGGTAAGTATCTTTGTATGTGCATGTTTTGAGCACAAAACAGGTAGAGAGAGGGTATATTATAAAAGGTTTTTCAAAAATAATTCTCCTTAAATAAGAGAACTTCATGGTGTCTTATACACTAGTTCTTTTGATCTTAGTATTTATAGTTATTTACTTTTTTGAACATGTAGTTCCTGTGTTCTGGCAAAGCAAAATGAAGGTCTTTCTGTTTTTCAATTAAAGAATATTACATGAAAAAAATATTTAATCATACAAAAATCCGTTTAATATCATTTCTTTGTTATACATTAAAAGAAAAGATAGGATAAATCTGAGTCATATTAAAATTAAGGTAACAGGGGCACCTGGGAGGCTCAGTCGGTTGAGCATCTGACTTTGACTCAGGTCATGGTCTCCTGGTTTGCGAGTTCGAGCCCCATGTCCAGCTCTGTGTTGAAAGCTCAGAGACTGGAGCATGCTTCAGATTCTGTGTCTCCCTCTCTCTCTGCCCCTCCCCTGCTTGTGCACTCTCTTTCTCTCTCTCTCTCTCTCAAAAATAAATAAACATTAAAAATAAAATTAAGTAACAAACTTAAATTTTACAAAAAAAAATAAAATATACAAATATACTTTCATTCAAATTTATGTCCAGTTCAGCCAGAGGTGGAGTGGGAGATCATGAAAGTAGAGAGAAAAGGTAAAGGGATAGAGATAATATTGTTGGGAGTTTTTTCCTATTAAATTTGTGCTTCAAATAAATAATTTCAAATGTATGTTATTTTGCTTTTTGAAAAGTTATCTGTAGGATAAATTTCCAGAAAGACAGAAATCTAGAAATATAAGAAAAAGGGAAAAGAGAGAACAGAAGGAAAAACATGACAAGACACATGGAAAAAATAGAAAAGATAATGGGACAGAGAAACCATGATCACAGAGATACCTGTGATTTGAAGTGAAGTTTGAAGATTTTACAGAACTATACACAGGAGAGGTTGGGGACTTAGTCTGGAGGAGGGTGGAAGAAGGAAGTGGGTAGCAGAAAGAATAAAAAGAACTTTACATACATTTTTATGGTAGAGTCATTTGGACTTGCTGATAGACATGATGTCTGAAAAGAGGAATCAGGATAACTCAAGAATTTGGAGAGATTAACTATGAATAATAGCATTGCAATTTAAAAACATGGAAATGACTCAGACAAGATGAGTAATAGGAAAAACAGGAAATATGTATGCATAGTTATATTTTTTAAGGTAAAAAGGTAAGTCAGGTGAGAAATCTTCCCATTACAGTCCCTCATCCATAGTCATCCTACCAGAAAGGAAACAATTGATTTCTTTTGTAAACTTTCAAAATAGTGACTGTGTAAGTAATATTTATGTACATTTCCCCTTCTTTTAAACATATATTTGAAATATATCACACAATACCTGGTACCTTATTTTTCACTTACAGTGTATCTTGGGGAAATTTTTGTGTTAATGCTTAAAGTGTTTCCTAACTCTTTATATGGCTGCTTATTATCCAGTTTGTTAATAAATAACTTTAATTTTTTTCTCTCAATGTGGAAAATATAAGCTATTTACAAACTTATTTTTGGCTATTCCAATATGTTCTGCAATAGTTAAACCTAAGTGTGTCACTTTTTGAATGCATGAAAGACAAGTCCTCAGAAATATAAATAGAAGGTCAATATTAGTGTGTGAATACACATACTTGGCATTGTTTTCTGAAGTTTACTGAGTTGTAATTTATGTACAATAAAATGAACAAATCTTCAGTATACAGCTAGGGAAATTTTTGAGCATGTATATACCTTCTGACCATGACAAAGAACTTGATATGGAGTAGTTCCAACATATCAGAAAATTCCCTTGAAATTCTTTCCAGCCAATTACATACCTGGAAATAACCATTATTCTGAAATTTACCAACATGGGTTAGTTTTGTATGTTTTTGAAAATAATATAAATGGGACCACAGAATATGTATTATTTAGTGTCTGACATTTTAAATTTAATATTTTTTTTGAGATTGATCCATGTTTCTTACTGCTAAATATTCCACTTTCTAAAAATATAGCAACTGAAGAGGATTTTTACCTTGAATTTATAGGCAAACATGAATAAAGGTAACCAGGGCCTTTTTGTATAAATCTTTCCATGGACATTTGCTTGCATTTCTCTTGTGCACACACTTACAATTTGGGTTCCTGGAGCATAGGGTCAGGATATTTTTCATGCTTGAGAAATGGCCCTGCTTTTCCATAGTGGCTGACATATTATACCCCTATTGTCAATATAGGAGAGAATCAATTGTTTGTATCTTCACAACAACTTGTATTTTTAGTCTTCTAATTTTCACAGTTCATTCAAATTAGTGTGTAGTGGCATCTTGTAGTTTTGATCTACATGTCCTGATGAGAAATGGTAGTGAGCATCTTTTCAAATGTTTGCTATTTAGATATCATCTTCTGTGTAGTGTCCTTTCAAGCCTTTTGCCAAGAGAGCTCTGTATTTTCCACTCTTTCCTTTCAGTCCAATTTAGCTATTGCATTGCCAGAATAATTCTCTAAAAACTTGTACATATCTTAGGAAACTTTTTTGTGTATACTTCATGCTCCAAAAGCCACATTCATAATTCTGTCTGAGACATACATATTTCTCTATTCTACCTGTGTTTGGCTAATGTGGACAAAACCTGTAGGATTCTTGGAGATCTTATTTTCCAGCCAAGATTCTACTAGACACTGTCTCTAGTGTTTCTGAAGACTTAACAAAGGGACTTGGAGCCACATTATTGATTTATTATTTATTCTGAAGCTATTTCTTACATGAAGTTTTTATTTGTTTTTTTCTGCCATTTGGAGAGACTGTCATGGGCCATCTATATTTCCTCTAAAATCGTTTGAAAATTGATCCTAAGTATTTCTTTTTTTTAACATGTATTCATTTTTGAGAGAGAGATAGACTGTGAGTAGGGGAGGGGCAGAGAGAGAGGGGAGACACAGAATCCGAAGCAGGCCCCAGGCTCTGAATTGTCAGCACAGAGCCGCATGTGAGTCTCCAACCCACCAGCAGGGAGATTATGACCTGAGCTGAAGTCAGACACTCATCTGGTTCTGTTAATATTCTGCCTAGAATACACTCGAGCCATATCTCTAAGGAAATTTGTACATTTTCCATTTTTCATTTTTATTCTGGAGACAGTGTCATTCTTGATTTTGAAAAATAAACTTTCCATTTTTACAAGATATAGTAGCAAAGTCTATCTTTTATATTCAGGTTAATAAAGAAAGAATGACTAGGTAATAATAAAATTTTTCAAGTTTTAGACAAGTCTTAGTGTTATTTTTCTTTTCTTTGCTCTTTCCTTTCCTTTTTTTTTTTTTTTTTTTTTTTTGAGAGAGAGCATGAACAGCAAAGAGGGGCAGAGGTGGAGAGACAGAATCTTAAGCTCCATCTCATGACCGTGGGAACATGACCTGAGCCAAAATTAAGAGTCAGCCTCCCAACAGACTAAGCCACCCAAGTGCCTCATAGAGTTCTTGATAGTTGTAACACAGTCTGTGACTTAATTTTTTTTTAATTTGATTATAAATTGCTGATATCGAAATCAGGAGAAATCAGTATCTAGGAAAAAAGAGAGACTGCGAGAAGGAAAGAGGAAATCAAAAAAGATTTAAGCAGATGACAACACAGGTGACATATGAGTTGGTTGGTAAGTTTGGTGTTTCGCTGGCAGGTTTTGTGGCAGAGGTGGAGGCAGCTGAGCAAATTCCAGGAATAGCTGTGAGGTTGTTCTCTGATACTCTTTTCCCCCCAGCCCACCCTGCCTTAACAGAGCTTCTACAATGGCTATGTCCTTCGTGATTCAGGTTTGCTCACTGCTTCTAGTATTCAGAAGTTTTCTTCTGTTTTGTCCATTTTAGTTCCCGAATCCATGTTACTTTGAACTTAGTAATACTTCATTATTCTACAGTTATGTTTGTTCTCGTTTAATCCAGATGAAAAATTTTAAGAAAATAATCCCTCTGTAATAGCAGTGCACTGGTTCTGAAGATCATATCAGGCAGTGTTCTCTTTCTAGTAATTTTAACCCTCATTATATGAAATATAAAGTCACAGTCAAGCTTGCTTAGATCTGGAGATTTGATGTTAAGGTAATAGGATAAAAATAGACACCATCATTTTATTATTTAAGTATATCTGTTTTTTCTTCTTTCTCTGTCTCTTTTTCTTTTCTTATTAGATGGATGTTTGATCTTATGGAGAAGTCAATTGTTTTATCATTTCTAGGCAAAGAAGAGTCAATTCAAAATTCATAAATTATAACTCAAAGTCAGCCTTCCAAGTTCTTAAAACAAAACCTGCATTACTATTGAGGAAAGAAACAGGTCATAATATGAGATAATTCAGTATAAAGAAAAGAACCCTTTGCATTCCACATTGCACCCTGAGAGGCTAACTTCTCAATTAAAAGCTAGAATACTTTTAGATGAACAGAACCTCTAGAATTCTTCTTATGAGTCATTCATTTTTATTTATAATAAATTTGTGACAGGAATTTATTTCCCTGAACGCCTTGACACATTACCTTGCCAAATAAGAAGACTAAAGTTCAGCTGAGTTGTATGAAATGACCTCTGACTTTAACAACTGTGTTCCTCTTTTTGACCTGAGAAGATGATGTGTACATGGAGACTAAAAATCAACTGTTCTAAACTACATTTTAATTTGTAAAACATGGTCATCCATTCAGGTGTTAGTGCCAGGGAAAAAGAGATAAGGTGACAAATAATTTACTATAAATCATTATTTTGCTGAAAGGAACATATAAATTGGGAGATACTATTAATTATAGTGCACTGCTAGTTTACTTTGAACATATGAGGTAAAATTAGGAAAAAATAAATCCACAAAATTCAGAAGACAAACAAATTTAACATTTAAAAACAATCAAATAGCAAAATATCTGTTAAGCCCAGCCAACCGAGAACCTTCCCCCAGGCGACCTTTTACCTTGGAGAATGTAATTAGACAATGGCTGTAAGGACTTACAGCTGGCTAGAGTCTCCACAAGGGAGGAAAAAGAAAAGGTTTCTGGTAAGAAAAAAAGCAAGGTATTGCTCTATGATAATTAATATTATTTCCACAATGTGTCAAAGCATTTTCTTTTATTACCAGTACTGGTGATAGTGATGATGTTTTTAGGGGTGATAGTGGAGCTCAGGGGGTCCAGAGCGGATGGCCAAGAAAGAATTCTTGAAGACATCTTTGGGGCAAAAAGGTGATTTGATTAAAGCATGGGAACTGGACCCTTGGGAAGGAAGAGATGCCCTGGGACCCTGAGGAGAGACTGGTTATATACTATGGAGTTGGGGGAGGTAAAGTCCAGGGGAAGTTTCCAATAAGATTTTCATATGCTGAGGAAGACTCACAGGATACTGGCGGCCTAGCTATTGTCAAGCTAAGGTTGTTTTCTCTCTTGCAAACCATTAGCATTAAGACAGTAGGGAGTTCCTGGAGAAAAGTTTCACTCTGCCAGCCTCAAGTATTTGTCAATGGGCTGTAAGTTATAAGGAAATTTAGTTTTACCTACCATTTCCTTCTGCCTTTGTTTCCCACATCAGTAGGACACTATCTGAAATCCTACTTTAAACCACTTTATTTGTTTCTGTTATTTATTTATTTTTTTAGTAACCTATTCCTGTTTTTAATTTCCTTTATGATATGAGAAATATATTTCAGGTGTTAAGATGAAATGATCTTAAATTTATAGATTGAATTTTTTTTCCCATCTGTGCATCTATGAAGCTACTTCACTTATCAAATTAGAAAATATTTATCACACAAAAATTTCCCTTGGGCCACTTTGCAGTAAATATTCACAAAAATTTCCCTTGGGCCCCCTTGCAGTAAACATTCACCATTAGAGCTAAGGACTGTTGTCATTTCTATCACTAAATATCAGTTTTATCTATTTTTAAATTTCATTTAAATAAAATCTTACAGTATGTACTGTTTTGAGTGTCTCCTAACATAATGTTTTAGAGCTGTATCTATGGTGTTGCATGTAGTAGTTTAAAAACATTTATAAATTTTATTACTGAGTAGTATTTCACTGTGAATATACTTCAGTCCCATATGGTATCTACTTCTTAGATGACCTAAACTAACATAATTAGTATTTGGAATGGTCTGAGAAAACAGGTGATAAACGGGAATTGTGGTTGGTTCACTCACTGCCTGGTGTGCAAATAGGACTCCATTACAAGTGGTGTTCAGGACACAGACAAGTGCTGGCATTATATAAATGTCTGATTGCTCAAGAATTCAGTGGTGGTGGGGTGCCTGGCTGGCTCAGTCAGTGGAGCAAAGAACTCTTGATCTCAGGGTCATGAGTTCAAGCTCCACACTGAGCTTGGAGTCTACTTAAAAAGACAACGACAACAAAACAAAGAACAAACAAAAACCTAAAGATTTCAGGAAACATCTTGTGGAAAAGGAATGCTATTGCAGGTGAATGATTCAGGCATTCAGTATTTTGTGTGTGTGTGTGAGTGTGTGTGTGTGAGTGTGTGTGTGTGTGTGTGTGTGTTAATGTTGACTTATTTTTGAGAGAGAGAGAGAGAGAGAGAGAGAGAGTGGGAGAGGGGCAGAGAGAGGGAGACAGAATCCGAAGCAGGCTCTAGGCTCTGACCTGTCAGCACAGAGACTGGCGTAGGCTTGAACCCACCAGCTGTGAGATCATGACCTGAGCTGAAGTTGGACGCCCACCGGACTGAGCCACCCAGGTGTCCTAGGCATTCAGTCATTTGTAAAATAAGGAGAGAAAAATTCCTACAAAGTTAGGAATTGTTTGCTTATTGTTAAGTTGTAATGATGCCGTGGAATAATACACGGAAGACCAGAACAAGCAGTTATAAGTGTAGAGACCTAAATAATTCTTTTGTAGCTGACAAAGAAATCCTTTTCTCCTGTAGTAGGAATACCTTAGACAAGGAGTAGACTGAAGATCTAACAGACACAACTCCAACAAAATATAAACCCTCAGGCAAGGCATGTGTGTTATGGTAAGGTCAAGGTACTGGAGGGAAAAATCTAGGATGCTAAAATCTGACATGAGTACATCTGGATAAATGCCCCTGAAGACTTTGGCTCTGCAGACTCCTTCATTTTACTAAGAGCTAGAACTTCCTCTTGCTAAAGGAAGTTTCAGAGCCTTTTCTCCTATAAGGCAGCAGATGACTCTGTAGGCCTGGCCTAAGTTACTCTCCAGGGAGATAAATAAAATCCCAGAGTGACTCTTGGGACACTGGGCCTGATGAAAGAGGAGAGAGATCTACATGAAAGCAAGTTCAAGAATGAGCTTTCATGTACAAGCAGGAGCCATGGGACTTTAAAAGGGAGTATTGAAGTTACACATTATTCTCTTGACCTGGTGAGCATCATTATGAGAGTTGTTTTAATTCTGTGTCAGGTAAATCATAACCTCCATTTTATTAAGGTTAATTCCTGAGGATTTATCTTGTTCCTTTGTTTAGAACATTTGGTCTGGTTCTCCATTTTCCTCAATTCTTTGTGTTGGTGTCTGCACATTGGACAAGTGGGCACCTCTCTCAGTCTTCGTAGATTGGTCTTGTACAGGAAGAGATCCCCCCCAATAAGCCTGGCCAGGGTTTGGGGAGGGGGGGCTCTGCAGTGTTTTCTCTCCCCAAGAAGAAGAAGGCTGCTTCTTGACAATGATTTTTGTTTTCTCACTCTGTGTGGAGCTTGGAGGAGTATGTAGGGAAAGCTCTGGCATCTATCAGCCCGAGCTATATCTCCATTCTCCCCCAGCTGGTTAGACTATGCTAGAAGCATTAGAGCTTTGGGATTGGTGATAGAGATACTAGTTCATTGTGAAGCATGAGAAGTTAGGGTGCTAGGTGCATGGATCAACTCCTTTGCTCTCCTGGGAGAAGCTGAAAGCTGGGATTTTTTTTTAAGTACTCACACGTTGTGTTGAACAGTAAGAAAGATCAATGGCATCTACTAGCCTGAACTACTGCCTCTTTTCTCCCCCAGGCAGCTAGACTCTGCCAGACCTGTCAGAGCTTCAAGACTGCCAAAACACAATCTAGTCCTCAGGGAGGCCCCTCTGAAAAGCTGGGGCACTGAACATATGAATCAAGTCCCTCCCTCAGTGAAGCTTGGAGCTAGTGTGTCTTCTCTTGATCATATGACACTGTGATGGGGAGAGCCTCTGGTGGGAGGGTGTCCTGAAACTCCTTAATTGCTTCAATGCTCCTAGTTTTGCATCCTGGGGGTGCAGGAGACTTTCACTTCGTTTTTTATTTTTCTCAAAAGGAATTTTTCCATAAATTGAAGTTTGTTTGTGGGGGTAAGGAGAGATTTCCTACTCTGCCATATTGCTGATGTGGCTGTTAGCATTCATGTATTGATGCATGCTGGCATCTGGTTGACTCTCGAAAACATTAGTCTAAAGGAGAGACACCAGTCACAAAAGACCACATCCTTGTTCCCCTCTCCCCCCACCCAGGTAACCATCAATCTACTTTGTGCCTTTAAAAATTTGCCTATTGTGGACACTTTGTACAAATGGACTCATGCAATATGTGGTCTTCTGTGCCTCTTTTCTTTTGCATTGCCTAATTTTTCAAGATTCATGCATGTTATACCACGTATCAGGACTTGATTCCTTTCTATTGTCAGATAATATTCTATCATATAGATATACCACCTTTGGTTTATCTGTTTATCAGTTGATGAACATTTGGGTTTTAAAAAATTTGTAAGTATTATTAATAAAGCTTCTGTAACCATTCATGTTCAGTCTTTTGTTTTTTAAAGCTTTTCTATTTATTTTGAGAGAGAGAAAGAGCATGCCACCCAGGGAAGGACAGAGAGAGAGGGAGAGAGAGATTCACATGCAGGCTCCTCACCAGCAGCATGGAGCCCAACCTGGAGCTTGAACTCACTAAGCCTGAGATCATGACCTGAGCCGAAACTTAAAGTCAGGCACTTAACTGACTGAGCCACCTAGGTGCCTTAATATCCAACTTTTTGTGTGGGCATGTGTTTTCATTTCTTTTGCATACACATATTCAGAGTGAAATTGCTAGGTCACATGGTAACTCTATGTTAAACATTCCGAGGAACTACTAAAATTCTCTCCAAAATGGTCACAACATTTTACATCTGTCAGCAATGTATGAGGGTTCCAACTGCTCTCTGTTCTCAACTCTCTTTTTGATTATAGCCATCTTGGTGTGAAATGGTATCTTACTGTGATTTTCATTTGTATAGTTCTAATGATAAATGATGTTGAGCATCTTTTCATGTGCTTATTTCCCATTTGTATATCTTCTTTGGGGACCTTTTTCCTTAGATCTTTTGCCCATTTTTAACTAAGTTATTTGTCTTTCAATTCTAGAATTGTAAGAGTTCTTTATGTATTCTGGACCCATATCCTTTATCAGATCCGTAATTTCTAAATAATTTTTTTCCCATTTCATGATTGTTTTTCACTTTCTCCTGACTATCATGTTTGCTGGGATGTTTTTGTTTCTTTGTTTTGTGATTTTTGATTGTGAGTTTTTATTTGTAAAACCTTTCTCTGAGAGTTCAGTGTAGACTGTTTTCAAGGAATGTTTTGGTTTTCAGTGAATATTTGTGTTTACTTTTGCAAATACCTGAGCCTACATTCTTAAGTAGTGAGTTAAAATAAAATTCTCACTTTGATGTATGGGAACATACAAAGAATATGACAGCAAACCCAATTTTTGCGAGTGGCACATTTATTTTCATCTACATCCAGATTCAAGCTTGGGTAACATTTTTTTTACTCCTTTTGGCTTCCAGGGGGCAGGTTTTCTTCTAATAATCTCTCTTTTTCAGAATCTGAGCACTTGGCATGACCTCCAGTCTGTCTCCATCCCTGTTTGGGCCCAAAGCCCAACAGTACTGTCTCGAATTCATAGGCTCTCTAGGCAACAGTATTCAGTAAGTGTTCTCAGAGTGTGCAATATTTCAGTGTTGGTTTATCCTCCTGGAATGGCTCAAGCTTCATATTGGACCTCAGATGTGATTTGTTTACTTTCTTTTAAAACATTTTTTAACCTTTAAAAATTGATTTTAATGGTTATTTTAGATGATTCTAGCAGTCTTAGATGTTTTGTAACCAAAGGGTTTCGGGATTTTGAGTGTGCTGTACTACAGACACAAAAGTCTCATGTAATGTTTAATCAGTTGGAGTATACTCCCATCCACCACTGGATGTATGTTTTACTTTATAAATGGCTATGATTTGTCTAATATAAGGTGTGCTATAATGTAAGACTGAGATTTTATGTTTACTGTGTAGAAATAGAATTGAATGTAATTTTAGAGCAAATATTCTAAACTTACTTTATTATCTAACATTTGCCTAAAATTCTTCATGTATTTCATGTTCCTTTTCTTTAATTACAAGGCTCTCATCCCTGTAATTCACTTACTAAAACATATGAGCAATATATGCCCTATGTACCCTAAATTTTCAACAAATAATATCTCACAGAAGTGCATGTATTCCTTAAGTGTAGGTCAAATAACTGCTAGAATATAGTTATTTCATCATTCCTTTATTCATTCAGTAGGTATGTATAAACTTCTGTGAGCCAATGTACATACTAGATACTGGGGATATGTAGAATCTAGTGCCTTAAGACAGAATTAACATTCACCTATAAGTATACAATTCATTATTGTCATAACTTGTGCAAAGGATAGAAATTGCAGCATGCTATAAATTAGTAAAATAAAGAAATCTAAACTGGCCAAGGACATATAGGAGAGGTATTCTAAAATGTAATATTGTGTCCAGTTTCTGTACTCTAGGAAGAAGTTAGCTGGGTGTGGAAGTGACAGAAGGTCATTGTAGATGAACGAAACAGCCTGGAAATAGTCCTAAATTAAGATGCCTGATAACTTGGAAAATTTGAAAGAGAGTCAGTGTGAATGTAACATTATGAAAAGAAGTAGATTAGAGCAAAATTCCAGAAACAGGCTGGGTTTTAAAGGCCAGTTAAGGATGCGAACTTATGTCTTAATGGCATGAAATAACTTCAGCCAGGGAAGAAACATTGAGAACTGCATTTTAATCACATCACTCTGGATGCTTGTAGAGAGTGCATTCAATGGAGGGAAGAATTTATGCAGTGGTTTAGGATCAATAGAAAGCTGTTGCCTAGAGAAAGCAAGAAATGTTGGTGTCTTAAATTGGGAGAGAATACTTAAGATTACTATCAATGAGTATGGGATTCCCAATTTAGCATGCACTGACCTCCTCCTCAACACTCACAACCAAATCAGATTAGCTGATAATTGCAACAAGGATTACAAACTTATCAGAGGCAAATTTAACTGAAATTTTATGTAAAGCACTTGGAACGAAAAAGGTACATTGATATATTGCATAAAATCAAGAAATATGCTCCTCTTTTTATTTATTGAGGTTTGAAAGTCAACTGTGCATACTTAGGATATTTCTTGGAGCATTTGGTTTCAAGGATGCTTTATGTAGTTCTACTGAAATTGTCCTTATGTTGGATTCTTCCCTGTGGTATCTCACATTCTCTCTAGCATTTTATATTCATTATACTGCCAAATTTATTTATTCTTATTTTTTTGTCTCATTGCATCAAGAGATTAGCTGCATGTTTTTTCCCATTGTTCACATTATTGCAATCATGATTAGTACTGGTCCCTCATTTAAAGATACTATAAGTTTATGAATGTTATTAATAATCTATATCTATTAAAATCATCTCTATTAGTATTCACCATATATTTTTCATATTTATGTCTTCACTGATAAATATATATTGAATATTTATGGAAAAGTGCTTGATGATTTCAAATGTCTATTTTGCTGTAGGTCACTCATTATCATTATGTGTTTTAACAGCAGTAAATGTGAATTAAAATATTTTATTATTTTCTGCACTGGTTATGGTTCTGCAATGGTCACTGTAACATAAGAGTGAACCCATGTATTATATAGAATCTATCCAAATTATGTTATCATAGTATTTGGAAGTTGTGTTAATTATATAGTGTTCAACTGGGATGCCTGGGTGGCTCAGTTGGTTGAGCGACTGACTTTTGCTCAAGTCATGATTTCACAGTTCATGGTTTTAAGCCCTGCATCAGGCTCTGTGCTGACAGCTCAAAGCCTGGAGCCTGCTTCAGATTCTGTGTATCCCTCTCTTTCTGCCCCTTTCCCACTCATGTTCGTTCTCTCTCTCTCTCTCTCTCTCTCTCAGATAAAAATAGACATTTAACAATTAAAAGTATATATATAGTGTTCAAGTCTAAGAGTTCTGTGTCGAGATAACATTTTGGAACTGTAATTTCCTCATGGCCTCTTGCATTTTCTGATTTCTCAGGGTGTAAATAATAGGATTTAGTAAGGGTGTGAAAACAGTGTAAAATACAGCAAGAATTTTATTGCCTGCAAAACTATTGAATGGCCAGGCATAGATAAAGATACAAGGTCCAAAGAACAGAGTGACCACAATCATATGTGCAGACAGTGTGGACAGTGCCTTGGAGAGACCTCCAGATGATCTTTGTTGTACGGTGATCAGGATAACAGTGTAGGAGACAAGAAGGAGGATGAAACAGATGAATGAGAGCAGCCCACTATCAGCAATGACAAATAATTCTAGGGTGTATGTTTCCATACAAGCAAGCTTAATCACAAGGGGAAGGTCACAAAATATATTGTCTATGACATTGGGGCCACAGAAAGGCAAGTTTACTGTTAATACCATCTGGCTCATGGTGTGTATAAAACCAATGACCCATGAAAGTATCATAAACCCACTCAGCAGCCTGTGGCTCATGATTGTCCTGTAGTGCAGGGGTTTACATATGGCTACATATCGGTCAAAGGCCATGGCTATCAAAAGAGTCATCTCAGCACCCCCAAAGAAGTGCATAAAGAACATCTGGGTCATGCAGCCCCATATGGAGATGATCTTGTGTTCACTGAGCAAGTCTGTGATCATCTTGGGCGTGGTGACGGTGGAGAGACACATGTCCAAAAAAGAGAGGTTTCCAAGGAGGAAGTACATGGGAGAATGAAGGGTAGAACTAAATGTCACTGTGACCATAATGAGAATGTTCCCCAACACAGTAGCACTGTAGATTAAGGAGAATGCTACAAAGAAGAAAATCCGAAGTTCCCATTGTCCAGAAAATCCTAGTAAAATAAACTCAGTCACTACAGATCCATTTTTAAGATCCATTAATTTGATTCAGAAAGGCTCCAGGAGTTCTTTTATACAAAGAGAATAAAAGTAAATAAATAAAGCCACAATTAGCATTGATGTTTTCTTATTTCTAATTGATTAAGATTGTTAGTGTTATGAGAATACATACTCATAAATATATCGGCATTGCTATCTATAATTTGAAATTATTTTATGGGTCATATCACTCTGAAACAATATTCTCATAGTTATGCAGCAATTAAAAAGCATTTGTAAGAGTGGAAGTGTTATTTTCTATTTATTTTAGCACATGATACTCTTTTATCAATCTTGACTGTCACTAATTTGCTCACTTGGAAAAATTGGATAAGTAGTTACATTAGTATTTATTTTGCCTTTTATTATCACAATTTTCTGTCACTTCTTGAGATTATGTTAAAACAATATATAAGGAATATAGAAGATTGGAAGATGAGGAAATTGTGTTGTCCTGTATCACTGAAATCATTTTTAAGGTTATTCTATATTTCTGAAATAAATGAAGAAAGTACACACACACACACACACACACACACCCTTAGAGGCTAATTTATACATGGAAGAAAGTCTTTTAATTAATTAAAAATAATTTTGCTCTTTAGTTTCTGTTGTGTAGTATGCAGAAAATTTCACGAAACATGGACTCATCCTCAGATCTTTATGAACTTCTTTTCCTAATTCCTCGTATTACTATTGTTCACCCACACAGTGAGAAGTGTGGGTGTTCTGTGTAAATTATGTAAATGGTAGTTAAGAGGTAAATAGTAAAATGATTCAACTCTAGCATATAGATTTTTTTTTGGTTGTGGTGTGTCATACTAAATTGTCTTCACTCAGCTTTTTAGACATTGTTCATAGGACCTAGAGTGATAAAAAATAATAACTATTAAGTTACTAGTATGTGCTAAGTATTACTGTTTTCTAAGTGTTTCACATATATTAACACATTTAATGCTCATAAGAATCCCATGAGGTGAATATTATGATTATTCTTATTTTGCATATAAGAAAACTATGGTATAGAAGTATTTAATGACTTATAGGTACACAGCTAACAAAGTCAAAGCTGATATTCAAGCCCAGTCAGTCTGATGTCTGAATTTGACCTCATACCAATATACATAATTGCCTACAAAATTAAAGGAATGTATTATTATGGTGTAGTTGTCAAGTACTGATTGAATTTATATGTTCCATGTGATTTCCTTAGGAGATATGATTCAGCAGGTATGTTGGAATCCTTCTGTGTTACAGCTAATTACACTGTATTTTCTTATAGAATGAATGAATGCCTTATGTCTAGAGACAATCTAAAGATACATAACTATCAAGCAAAAAATAGCAATAAACCAAATAAAAAATACTTAATTTAGTACATGGTAAATGTAACATATTGTAAGAATTTTAAAAGAATGGAGACCAGGGGTATCTGGGTGGATCAGTCAGTTAAGCATCCTACTCTTGATTTCAACTCAGGTCATGATCTCAGGGTTCCTGTGTTTGAGCCCCACATTGGACTCCATGCTGACAGTGTGGAGCTTGCTTGGGATTCCCTCTCTCTCTCTCTGCCCCTTCCCCACATGTTCTCTCTGTCTCTCTCTCTCTCTCTCTCTCTCTCAAAATAAATAAATAAACTTAAAAAAATAAATAAACTTTTAAAAAAAAGCATTCCCAGGGATGCTTTTAGATACAGCTTTAAGTTTGGTTGCTATTGTCTTCAAAACACTTAAAAATTAAAAACAATCCCCATAGTTAATACAAGAAAAAGCCTCAGAGAATATGTGAGGATTTATAGGAAGAAGAAAATAAAGAACAGTGAGTAGGAGTGGTACATTTAGAAAAGGGACTAAATTCAGATATGAAGATGCATAGGAAGTGTCTGTCCTCTTTTTTCCAATGACCTGTAATGTTCTCCTTGTTTTCATTTCTACTAAGGCCCTTGTCAAAATACCTATCACCATTATCCAACCTTAATTCCCTCAATTGATATCCTACCTTAGATATTTTTAAGAACTGGACAATGCATACAAATTAGGGAATATAAAGATGGAAATGATGTTCTTATAGGTCAACCTCCAGGAGGACACAGAGCGGATGCTGAATGATGACGATGGGTTTGGAGGAGCACACAGAGGACAACCATGCACCATGCCCTCTTTGAAGGGCTGTGTTACATGATATTCAGGTGAGTGAGCAGGAATTTTGCTTTGGAGACCTTTATGACAGTAATTTTAATAGTTAGACGCACTTTAGAATAACGACCTGTCTTGATGATTATCAGATGAAATGAATATGCCGGCTACCATTGGGGATGAATACTTTTGCTACATGGAATTTCATGCCCCATTATACATTGACAACAGAAAAACTTGGATATGAAATTAATATACTTAAACATAATGCAGTTAATACAAATAAAGCCTAAATTACAGCTTTATTTTGCCCTTTCATTTTATTTGAGAGGGAAAGCTGGCATTCATTTATGTTGCTAGCTTTCCCAGCATTTGTTTCTCTCATTCCTCTCCTTTCCTTTCCCAGGCAAGTTTTAAAAACTATTTCCTTAGTTCTATACTTAACATAAATATACCTGTTCTTATGGAGCTAGAGTTTATTATGCTTAAGGAAGTAAGTCAGTCAGAGAAAGACAAATACCATGTGATTTCACTCAAATGTGGAATTTAAGAGACAAAATAGATGAACATAGGGGAAAGGGGAAAAAGAGAGAGAGAGAGAGAGGCAAACCATAAGAGACTCTTAACTATAGAAAAGAAACAGGATTGATGGAGGGATGAGTATTAAGGAGAGCACTTGTGATGAGAACTGGGTGTTGTATTGAAGTGATCACTAAATTCTACTACTGAAACCAATACTACACTACCTGTTAAATAATTAAAATTTAAATAAAAACTTGAATGAACAACAACAACAAAACCACGAAAAACAAAAAGCAGGAAACAAGTGCCATTAAGGTTACAAAAATATAAGGCCTTTTCTTCCACAGCTTCTTTCTTGACTTGTTATGCTGTTTATTGGCTATTTAATCTCATTCTCAGTAAAAAATAATAATAATAATAATTTGAATTATGAACATAAATATATAACTTCTAAGAGAAGAAAAGTAATTGTAGCCTCAAAATGTGGGTTTGCTCTATAACTGAAAATCTGAATGTTATCTAAGGATCATTTTTAAATGTATTTCATGAGTTTACTCCCCTTTGTCTATTGATCCTTATTCTCTATGTCCTGCAGGTGATTGTTTTTCTCATCCTAGCCTCACCACTCTGGGGACTCCCCTACCCTCATACTTCATACCTCAGCACCTGATATCTTTCCATTCTTCGGGTAGTTTATCCATTCAGCGCTCTTACTGGGCAGATGATCTTACGGTTAGACTCAGTGTGACTGTCTTCAAGAAAGAACAAGAATTCTTTCTTAAATCAGATATTGAAATTACTACTCTTTCCTGTATTTTTGTAGTTTTTCTTCTTTTTCTTTTTCATCTTAAACTAAACCTTGGTAAATACTGTCTCATTGCACTTTAATATTTTATACCTCAGAGAAGGCTTATCTGGGGAGAATCTGATAATTCTCTGCTGCTAGGAGGCCATTATGTTCTCTGTCATCTATCTTTCTTCAGTTTATCAGTATAGTCTTCCTGTGTACCTCTGTATTATTTGCCCAGTTACCTTTTAAGTCAAATAAAGAGCCATGTCCCATTTCACTTATGTTCATAACTTTGCACTATGTTGCAGATACTTGTATAGACTTCCAGCTAATGAGACTCTCTAGAGGAAATTACAATCTTCTAACCGAAATTCTTCTCAATTGTGATATCAGTTTCATAGCTTTGTGTAGGTTTAACCACTGGAGGGAAAAGGATAGAGGCATTTTGAACCAGTGATCCCATTTTTACAAGAGAATTTATTTTAGAATTTCCTGGGTAAGCAAAGTTACTTAAATAAAGTTAAGAATTGAAGACGGAGGTGGGGAAGAATGTGTAAAAGCAATATAAATGAAAAGAAATAAATTATATAGTTTAGACAGGGATTCTATATTAGTGAAAAAATTTCCTTCCTCTTCAATAAGCAATTGCACATTTTATTATAGTTAACTTTCCCTCATTTATGATGTGCTTTTGAGGAAATTGATGATAGAATAATTATATATCAGATCTGGGAGGGAAGTTTGTAATCATTTATTCTGCAGATCTTATTTAGTAAATGAAAAATCTAGATCCACATAATTAAGTAAATTTCCCAAGTCTTTGCTGTAGGTCCCTAAAGAGATGTGGTATTGGGTGACATGGTGTATGTGTAAGCTCCTGGCCAGGCACAGAAGGAGCACAGAGATGGCATGAGCTAAATCTGAATCATTCATGTAAATCCAAGATTACAATCCTGAGAATTTTCCATATAAAAACCCACTAAGAAAGGACCAAGTCAAGAGGCAGCTGGGTGTCTCAGTCAGTTAAGCATCCAACTCTTGGTTTAGGCTCAGGTCATGATCTCACGGTTTGTGGGTTTGAGCCCCATGTTTGTGCTCTGCGCTTACAGCACAGGGCCTGCTTCGGATTCTCTCTCTCTCTGTCCCTCCCCCACTTACTCTCTCTCAAATAAACAAACTTAAAAAAAGGAAAGAAACAACCTAAGACTTGTTTTATTAAGTATCTGGATATGAGCATTTCTGCTCTTGCTCATGTGTATACAACACATATTACTTAATATAAAAATAATTGATTTATGTATCTCCTTCTCCTTTCATTGTGGCTGCTTTAAGAAAAAAATAAAAATGTTAATCCTGACTAATTATATGTTTTCAAAAATTATGTATACTTATGCTAAAGTACTTATGCTAAAGTAAAGGACTCAAAAACATGCTAAGTAACAGAAGTAAGACACAAAAGGCCACATTCATGATTTTATTATATGAAATATTTGGTAAACACAAATCTGTAGAGACAGAAAGTACATCAGTACAAAGTGGTCACCTTGAGCTGGGGAGTGCCTGTAAATGGACATGAGTTTTCTTTCTGTGGTGATGAAATGATCTAAAATAAGATTGTGGTGATGGTTGCATAGCTATGCGCAAACGATAATAGTTGTTGAAATGTGTATTTTAAATAGGTAAATTTCATATTATATGAGTTATATTCAATAAAACTCAAACGATTATACATTTTTTGCTTTTATTCTTAAGTACATGTATCTTTACTATGTTAGATTAATATTTTTCAATAGTTTTCTGGTTCTATCCAGCTGTTGTATTCAAATATAGTTCACTCTGAGGCAGTCAATGACACAACTGCAGATTTGAAATGACTTAATTTTTAAATTTCTTAATTCCCCTATTTGAATTTATATTTTTGACTGCCTTATATATTTGGGAAACTCACTATTCTCTTTTTGTTAAGTGGTTTTCTTGATATTTTTCTACTATTTAGAATACTCCTATGAGTTTCCTAAATTATTCACATTTTCCTTCATTCACTTGCATATGAACATTTTAGAAGGACTTCTTTTTCCTAAGATCTCATTTGCATTTGTGGCCTGATGGTCAGTTTTATTCAGAAATGTTCTACCTATCTAGTTCTGGTCATTAATTCTCCCTTGCCAGTGTCTTCTCCAGCCCTCACTCAGATGTGCTTATTCACATGTTCTATCAGTACCTAAAATGATGAAAATAAAAATATCTCTTTCTATGAAAAAATTGAGTTTCAAGTGATTACCTTGTTTTTAGGGATAGTCCGGGTTTTCTAGATGCTCACAATTTACTTTTTTAAATTTTTGTCACCATTTTTAATCACTGAGCACCTACTGCCAAGTTTTACTCTTCAGTATTATTTTGAGAGCATATATTTTATAAATTTGTATGGAAACTCTTGGTCATATGTCATTGTGAAGTAGTAATGTGATGTCTCAGGGAGAGAACGTTTGATGTCTCAAAAACCACAGCCTTTTCCTTCCAGCCAACACAATATTGAAATACCATATTCAGTATATTAGCCCTCTATTGAATTAGCTCTCTATGATATTTCCACTTACCTGCTCTAAAGGCACAGCATGAAGAAAAATGTGTTCAAGGGGTTATTCGAAATGAAAAATTTGCTTTTCACTGTCTGCAGTGCTCTGTATTATGAATGTATATACTATTTTCTGGTTCTTTTATAAAGAATGTGAATCACTTTGCAGGCAGATTTGTTGGAGCTCTGGGAATCCAAATTTCATTGGGAGTTGTTAAGACATTGAGGCTGCTGCCCTAGCATGACCAGGAGAGATGTTTACACTTAATTTCTGGCCCTGCCACATGCTGTCATTCTCTCTGAGCATTAGCTTGGTTACAATGGACATGAGAGTATTGGTTGATTAGTTGTGCTATAAGAATTGTAGACGTCTTTGAATTAGTGGATACTTTCTTTTCTTCATATTACTCCAGGCTATTCTCTTACCTTCCTTCTAACAACTTTGGGTAATTTTTCAGCTGGATAATCTCCAGACTTATCTGAGCATAACATCCCCAACATGAAAATAGATCTCTGTATGTATTAAATTTACTATTGACAGCATATAATATGTACAATATTAATATATTCAGGAAGTAGAAATTTTAAAATAATTATGCTAAAATTGGTGATGGGCATTAAGGAGGGTGTTTTTGGGATGAGCACTGGGTATCATATGTAAGAGATGAATCACTGGGTTCTACTCCTGAAGCTAAGACACACTGTTGTTAACTAACTTGAATTTAAATTTTAAAAAAGTGGCATTATACATTGCTAGTACAACTTTTTTTATGCTCACTAAAATTTCAATTATTTTTTAAATTTAGTTACCTTGCTATGAGATTTTTTAAAACTATATGGCACAAAATAGTTTAATAATACAATGTCATAGTACATTCTTGTTATGCAAGGTATTTCTTTTATAAAATTAATAATTATTGATAACCTTGGTGTACTTTGCACTCCAGTCTTCCAAGATTGTTTAAATAACTTGCCAAAAGAAGATGTCATTAATAATTTTCAAATTGGCTGATATCATTTTCACTTATGTCAGTCTATTTAACTCCTGTCAAATTCACCACTTAACTCATGGTTTAATGTAGATTTCTGTCATAGACTTTGCTTTTAGTATAGGAGTCATTACTGTTGAGGAGAGATTTTTATATACAAATTTAAAAATCATTGATACTTTTGTGTAAAGCAAAACTCCTCTCTATAGTACATAACTGATTCTATTACAAATCATTAGATTTCCAAATATTGAAAATCATTTCTCTTTAACAGAGGACCATGAGAGAAGGGGGGAAAAAGAGGTAGGGAGAGGGAGGGAGGCAAATCATGAGAGACTCTTGAATACTGAAAACAAACTGAGGGCTGAAGGGGGAGGGGGTAAGAGGAAGGGGGGTGATGGTCATGGAGGAGGGCACTTGTGCGAAGAGCACTGGGTGTTATATGGAAACCAACTTGACAATAAACTGTAAATAAAAAAAAGAAAATCATTTCTCTGTGCTTTTTGTTACTGTTTACTGATAAAAAGCATATTTTATTTATTGTCATATTGCTCATTTTAGCCATTAACAGTGGCAGAAATAGGCTTTTGGTTCTTTTGCTATTAGTAAGAAACACTCACAATACTTTTTATTACATTTTTTGAGAAATTTAAAGCTCTCATTTATTATCCTGTGAACATTAATACTGCAAAAATTATAGAGTTTTATTGTTTTATGTATTGATTTATATATCTATATATGTTTTGCTAATTGTGATCATTAGCTAATGTATCAAGGTACAGTATACATTGTCAACTTCATTGTTTATAATAATGGAAGTAAATCTATATTGTAAAATAATGTTTCTTAATAATTTAATATGTTTTTAGCCAGTTTATTATCAGTTATGATAGCTTGTCGTTTTCTTTGTGATTTAGTTGGCAAAAGTTCATATCATAGGTAAAATTGTCAACTCTATTATTTTATCACCATTTATGTGAGTTTTAAAATTAGAATTATCTTCAGTGCAAGGCTAATTGGCATAAATCTATTTAAACCCCTTATAACGTTTTGGAAAACAAGTTAATTTAAAGTAAAATAATAAAAAAGATAACATAAACTTTAAGTATCCGCTTCTTCTGTTTTGGCACACCTAAGCTATAATACATAGCAATGTGTTCAAAGCAAATAACTGCTTTAAATCTCTGTCTTTCAGTTAACTCACACGTTTTCAGACAACTTTAAGTGTTATATGTAATATGACCAGGTATTATACAGATTAATTTAGAGTACAAAAAAATCTGAGTATTAAATACTGGTAAAGCTTACTTATCTTTTCCAATTAAAAGAAACATAAGTAGATGTTCACATTTTTTGCCCTATACTTGATCAATTGGTTACAGCCAGCTTAAAATGTGTTCCCTCTCCTTTGGGACAATGGATTTAAACAACTTTTAATGACTGCTTAAATCAATCTTCTCTTTTGGTTCAACAATGGATTCTGACCCAATTGATACTCTTCTAGGTCCTGTATTTTCCACAGTAATAATGTTTACTCCTTGTTTAAATATTCAACCAATGTTATTGGCCAAGGTAAAATTCTATGATTTTTGACATATTCTTTTCCTGTCCTCAAATATTTAATATTCTCATTTATATTGCTTTACTCTATATTCCTTGGTAGCAGAGTTTGTATTTAGCGTTCATTTCTACCCTTAATTTAATTTCTTTTTGTTGATTTACTGAGTCAATTTGCTTTCTGTTCCCTTATATCCTTCAACTCTCTAGTGTTGAATATACTGTCATTTGATTCCTTCTAAAGAAAATTTTGGGGACAAAATTTAGGTATTCTAACTTCAAATTTGTTTTCTAGAAGCATAAATACTTATAGATGTTTCTCTAAGAAATAAGGAAACTTTATTTGTAACCAGTTCTCAAGTGGCTAAATTGAGGCCTTGAAATCGATATTGAATTCAGCAAGTCTCCAAATTTCTTGGGCCCATACTATATGTCAGGAACCTGTCTGTCCACAAGAGTCTCAGAATCTTATTATTCAATACTGATCCCAAATAATCCATCACTAAGTGTGATAATATGCATTCAATAAATCACACTTTGTTTTATGGAGTTTGCAAATTTCTCCTAAAAGAGGTACCTATCCCCAAAGAGGCAACTGTCTTTAATGACAAGTATTGATTGGCTGACAAAAAAGCAAGAAGAAAAATCTAGGCGAGATAATCATATGTAGGGAAATATGGAAGCACAGAGTATTCTGACATACTAAGTGAACAGAAAATAGCAAGTATGTTTGAAGTATATGATAGCTTGGGGCCGTGTAAAGGGGAGAATTTTTGATGAGGATAGAAAGCTGGGGTAGAATAAGAATTTTGAAGGGCCTTAAAATCTAAGTAGCTTGGAATATATACTGTAGTTAATGAGGAGCTACTGAAATGGTAAAATAGAGACTGAAGAGAATTGAGTTTTCACAGAGTGATGGTAGTAGCACTGTAAAGCAATTAGTGTGTTATTTTAATACTATAGGTATGAAATGATGGAATTCTGACCTAAGGCCTTGGAGGGTGATGGAGAAGAGGTATTGATTAAATTGTCAGGTAGAACTGTGAAACTTTGGTAACAGAATGTACATGATTGATAACACATTGAACAGGGTAAGTGGTGTGTTCCATAATATTATCTTTAGATTTTCTACATCAGAATCAAATGAGGTAGGGACTGGCAAAGTGTTGGACTCTCTCTCCAACAAAAGGAGAGACGCTCGTGGACTCTCTCTCATCATAACAAACACTTGGCTAGTGAAACTTATAGAGAACAATAATGTAGAGTCTCCAGAAATTGTCCTAGGACATGCATAAAATAGAGAAATGATCATTTAAGAAAATCTACTAAATCTTAAGAACAGTGAGTCTAGCATTTAAGCCACACCCCATCCCATGTCTCCTCTCCCTGCCCTCCCAGCTCCATATTCTAGAAACCCTTTTCTACGCTACTGTGGGCACTCTGCTCTAGGCAGGTATGGTTAGGAGGATAGGGATTCGCTTTCTGCACAGCTTCCAGTCTAGTGTTGTGGTCTCAGGTTTTACCCTGGAAGGGAATGGACTTAAGTGTTGAAGGAGTTCTATTCCAGATGAGCACCACGGAAATGAAGAGGCTATCTTTCCCCATTCTACACCTACTTATAGGCAGAGATTCTACTTATATAAAGTATTTAAAGCATTCAAACTTATGGAAACAGAGAATGGTGGTTGCCAGAAGTTTGACAGAGGAGTAAATGGGGAGTTAATCTTCAATGGGTTTTAGTTTCAGTTAAGTAAGATTAATTATTTCTGGAGATCTGCTGTGCAACAGTATCCCTCTGAGTAACAATAGTATATTATGTACTTAAAAATGTGTCGAGGGTGCTTCTCATGTTAAGTGTTCTTGCCATAGTAATTAATAATTATAATCATCATCATCATCAACAGCAAGCACAACCCTACTCCAGACAGGGCAGGCTAAGAACACTAGCCACCCCCCCACCTCGGCTCAGCACCCCCATCCTCCAACTTAGAGTGGAAGTTCATACCAGAAGGGGCAAGTTGAGATGACCAGGACCTTTGCTCCCCTAGTGCCCACTCATACAGTAGGGATGTCATTTGGGAGAAATAGGCTGCTGACTCTGCCCTCAGCTCCTATACAGTCGTACTCAGGTTCTGCACAGAAGGACTGGCATACCATAAGTGTGAAGAGATCTGTAACTACCTGAGCAGGCCTGGCTTTATGTGGAATGGAGCTTGGAGAGTTCCATTTAAAATGCAATGTCAGAAACAATGGAGCTCTTAGTGAAGAGCAGTTAGGGAAGGCACTCATAGCATCACTCTACAGGTATCACCAAACCACATTGTATGGCACACAGAAGCTTAGAGGGTAGAAACAAAGTGAGAAACACAAGAGAAACCCTACTGGGATCACAGTCAACTGTGGGATAAGGGAGGCTGTTTGCATTCAATGGCTGCGTCTACTTAGGAGAAATCAGACAAAGGTATGGAGCAGAAATAAAAAGATTCTACAAGCCACCCACAGATCTATCAACAAAAGGTGGAAGCCTCCGTGAAACAAGAAGGTTGAGCAAAACCTCTAACCCAATACTGTCTGAAAAATAAGCAACACCATACCAAGGGCAACTCCTAGGAAGGCAACCTTTAAAAAAAGTCACACAAATTCCTGTTAATCTGGAATACAGTGTGAATGCCCAAGTCTGTGCACCTCTCAGGAAACATTGGAGAGGGAGCATCCAGCTATTAGTCCCTGACTGAATGTGGGTCAAAATGTACACTCTTTGAACTGTGATAGCAGCCTCTAAGCCACACTCATGACTAATAGTAAAGGATAACATTCTACCTGGCCTAGGAGACTTAAGCAAAACCAGACCATTAAGTGGCTTATAATGTCCTAAAGGTAACCAAGCTGCAAAGTTAAAAACAAGGATGAAAGAGGCACCTGGGTGGCTCAGTCAGTTAAGCATCTGACTACGACTCAGGTCATGATCCCATGGTTTGTCAGTTCGAGCCCCGTGTCAGGCTCTGTGCTGATGGTGCAGGGCCTGCTTGGGATTCTCATTCTCCCTCTCTCTCTGCCCCTCCCCCACTCATGCTTTTTTTTCCTCTCTCTCTCTCTCAAAATAAAAAAAAAAAAAAAAGGATGAAAACCTGAGCAGGATCATCAGAGGCTACACACTGCAGGGGCTATAAACTTCAGGGTTCCTTCAGTCAAGGAACTAGATAGACACACAACCAATCAGACAATTCCAAGAACATCAACATTGGAGACGAGAGGAATCAGCAACCAGGGTTGCTAGAATACATTATAAAAAAATGTCCAGTTTTAACCAAAACTGATGAGACATGAAGAAAAACAAAATTATGCCCCATATATGAAATAAAAGGTCAATAGAAACTGCTTTTGTGCAGACCCAAATATTGCACTTTTCAGAAAAAAAAAACTTCAAAGTAGCTATTATAAATACATTGTTTTTAATGTAGATTCTGGAGTTGCAGAGCACAGTAACTCAAATGCCGAAATCACTAGAGAGATGACCCATAGATAGGAACAGTCAAAGAAAGAACCAGTGAAGTTGAAGATATATCTGTAGCAATTATGCAATCTCAAGAACAGATAGTAAAATACAAAATGTGGAAAGTCAACAGAACCTCAGAGGATTGTGTGACACCATTAAGTGCACCAATTTATATGTAATAGGATATAAATTTTTTGCTTCTAGATTGAACCACTAAGCTGGACATGATCTTATTACCTCATGTAGGGAGTGCAGGAAAAATCGCAGCTTTGGTAAGGTAGGTAATTAATTTGGTTTTTAGATTTTAGGTTTGAGATATCTTTGAGATACCCAGGGAACAGCTCAGTAGAAAGTTGAAAATGAAAATTTCACAGCTCAGAAATGAGGAGCAGAAAGGAGAAAATGATATTACTGAGGGTAAGTGTAAACAACTACCACTTTGAAGGCTGGATGAGCAAAAGAGGAAGAGACATTACCCAGAATCCCTAAATGCTGCTGGGAGGGTGCTGCCATTACTAATGTTGGAACCTCTATCCCATTACTGAATAACAATATGCACCTGCATTTGATGAAGCTTTAGGGGCTTGGACCCTTCAATCTTACTGATGTTGCTGAGTCCCCCAAAGTATTTCTGGAGTCTACAGTTGCCTGATATTGCTGCTGCCAGAGCCCAAAGCAGAAAAATGTAAAGCTTCTCCCTTTTTCTTGTCTTCCAATATCATGTTAGTGTTTTCCACTGATAGAACCTGATAGAAATTAGTTTGCAAGGAAGTTCAGGAAAAGTCATTTTCAGGCTTGCAGCTATCTACTAAAGAGAGAGGAGTAGAGAAAAGCTAATATGGGGCAGAAAGTCACCAGAGAAATATTCTGAACCATCTTCCCACTTTGTTGCTTAGAATTCATGCATGCCACTCCACCTTTATTTAAATTTCCAATCAAAGATAATTGCTTCAGCTGAAAGATTAGTTTATCCTGCATACAAATTAAGACATTCTCCCCTTTTTTCTCCATATTGAAAGTTAAAAGTTCTCATAGCTTCCTATATGCATTTCAGTGTCATGTTGGGATCTCCTCTAGTTTAGTCACAATCCCACAGGAATAATCTGTAGCCTAGAGACTAAACGGTAAAGTTAATCAGCAACATCTTCTCGGTAAGGAAAAATAAAATATAAAAAGGAATTTGAAATTTCTTTATAAATACACAGTTACCCTAATACATAATTCGGAGGAGAATATTCTTAATTTCTACAATCATCGTTTTATTACTAATGGGTCATGAGACTCAGTTGTCCATGGCTGTCTTCTTTTACTGCCAATTGCTTTCTTCTTCTTTTCATCTAATAAATCTAATGATGATGATACCTAACTTGGTGGAGTGTATCAAATTTAAAATTCTATTGGGTTATGTCATTCCCATTTACTTTACTTAAAATATACTCATTTACTTTAAATATAATAAATGTTCAATATTATATTAGTCTCAGGTGTACAATAAATTGATTCAGCAGTTTTATACATTACTTTATCTTCATCAGGATAAGTGTAGTCACTTTCTGTCACCATAGAATGTTATCTTCGTGCAGTGTTGGTAGATATGTAAATTGATCCAGTCAATGTGGAAAACATTTTCATTTACTTTTATTACTTGATATGCAAATATTATGAGACACCACAGAGAATCACTTGAGTCTCATACATTATCTTCCCTACCCTTTTGAGGAATACTAATCCTAGTGTTGATTAACACCTTGATTATTGGGATAAATCTTTTTAGATAACTTAATATGTTTTTGTTTTAAGTGAGAGGTATAAGGCACTGAAATGGCTGGTGACTTTTTATTTTCAAGTCTTTTTTAATTTTCAGGTCAATGGGAACTTTTTTTTTGCTCTTGTTGGAGTTATTTATTGAGAACATGTGAAGAAGGGGACAAGAAATAAATTTATGAAAGTTATTAAAATTTAGATAGAAAAATCTATTATAAAAGCATAGATTTTGAAGTTAGAGTTTGGATCTGATTCTTGGTCTAGTAGTTGGAATTTCTGTGGCAATCATTAAATTTTATAATGGTGATTTTCTACTGAGAATAATAATATGCTCTATTTTCTTCATTGTGAAGTTAAGAGAAAATACATGCTAAGTGCCTCATTCATGGTTAAAACTCAGTAAATAGTTATTTATAATCTCATTTAGTTTTGAAAAAAACCTGAAAATTACTATATATATAAATGAGATTATATTGGAATGGTTTGTATTTGGATGCATAATTAAGGATATTTTATTGCATATATATGCTAATGTAGGGAAGGATTACCATTTCCAAAAATGTGACTTATGTTTTATAAGAAATCATATACCTCAGAATCTTTGGATGATGATGATGATGGCAACAATGATGATGATGCCTTTGATGATTGTAATGTTTCAGTTAAAAGGTCGATCTGGGACTCACATGCTTGTTCTTTATTTTTCTTATTGCTTTTCTCATGTCTTTATTCCTGAATGTGTAGATTATTGGATTTAAAAGGGGAGTGAAAATTGTGTAAAACACAGAAAGGATCTTATCTATGGAGATCCTGCTGAATGGCCATATATAGATAAAGATACAAGGTCCAAAGAACAGCACTACCACTGTAATGTGGGCTGAGAGAGTGGACAAAGCTTTAGAAGACCCAATGGAGGAGTGATACCAGACAGTAATCAGAATGATGCTATAGGAGATGAACAGAAGAGTGAAACAGAACAGAGCAAGTAGTCCACTGAATGCAATGACCAATAGCTCCAAGATGTAAGTGTCAGTGCAAGCAAGTCTGATGACCCGAGGCAGATCACAAAAAAAACTATCCACAACATTGGGGCCACAGAATGGTAAAGTCACTGTGAACACCATTTGGCTCAAAGTGTGTACAAAACCAGTGGTCCAGGACAGAAGTGCAAGTCCAATGCAAACACGATGGCTCATGATATTTTTGTAATGGAGGGGTTTGCATATAGCAATGAATCTATCAATTGCCATGGCTACAAGTAACATCATCTCACTTCCACCTAAAAGGTGAAGGAAGAACATCTGGGCCATGCAGCCTTTATAGGAGATAGCCTTATATTCACTAATTAGGTTACAGATCATTTTAGGAGTAGCAAAGGAGGCCAAGGACATATCAATAAAGGAGAGGTTGGCCAGCAGAAAGTACATGGGAGAGTGTAATTGAGGGTCCAGTTTTACTACAAAGATAATAATGAGGTTACCTAATACAGTGACTACATAGATAATGGAAAAAAATAAAAACAAACAAAGCTGTAACTCACGAAAGTCTGTGAGGCCCAGCAAAATAAATTCAGACACCATGGAATAATTTTGTTTCTCCATTTGTTTGGCTGTTGGCATATGGTACCTAAAACAAAAACAAAATGGATTAAAGTCTATGAGTTAAAATTGAGAGATGAAATACATATTCACTTAACTTTATTCCCTATCATCCACGGAAATGTGCAAAAAGAATCAAGCGTTGAACAACATCAAATCCAAATTTTTTAAAAAGAATAAACATGATTTCTTAGCAACGGTTATGAGGAATTTCTGCCATAAATCAAGATGTTTGAAGAAAATTGAAGCCAGCAATACATAACTCATATCTGCACTAGTCTTGAGAAAATTGAGTGTCTGGGTTGGTGAAAGAATTTAGAGATTCCTTTCCCCCTTTTTAGAATATTAGGTATAGATTTATTTGTCTCCATAGGAAAAGAAGAGGACACTTCCATCTCGAAATCTATTTCTATGATGCATAATAGTAAGGAGCATATCAAAGAAGGAGAGGCCAACTGTTTTCTAATGGAGAAGTAGGATTAATAAAAATGAAATTAAGTAGCAGGAATATAGAACATTGAGAATCTAGGAGTCAGTTCTGCAAGTGCTGCTGAAAGTCAGATGAGCAGCAATATAAACCCCCCTATGAGTTTTAGACATTTGAATCTATGGCTGGCCACATGAAAATGGCTTCTCACCTTCTTTTTTTTGTAAGGTAGAAGAAAGGCTCAGATATATGGGTCTTCTCCAAAGCGTTCTGAATTTACCTCTGGGCCTATGAATTTAGTAGACTGGAAGGTACAGCGCTCAGATTTGGCACAAATGAATGCTTGCTGCTGGCTTCCCACTGCTTCACTTAATTTACTTTCTCTGCCAAATGGCTGAATGTCTTAACAGATTTGACATATAGTCCATATCATTTATATATGGATGGTATAATTGTGGAGCTCTGATAAGCAACAGGGGATCTATAGGGAACACGTCTATGTGGTTCTAAATGACTAAAGCAGACTCATGTGGAATGACATCCATGTAAACATGAATAATGCCAGCCATAATTTTTGAAGCAAGGTATCAAGGAAGATATGATAGACATCTACAGAGATAGTAGTAACAGAAGAATTTTTTGAGGCTTAAGAAAAATGTGAAATCTGAAAAAAATGAAAAAAGTAGAAAAAAACACAAAAGAGTTTATATCTGACTGAGACCTCATTCATGGAAAAAGACACAATTAGTTTTAAAATATTTTGAAGTGTTTTAAGAATTTGGATAGTATGAGAAAAACATAATTAAGATATTCTTTCCAATATTCAGAATTAACAAATATTTATATTTTTATAATTTTGCTTCATGATTTTTAAATAAAATAAAAACTACTAATATAGGTAAAGTTCACTTATCATCTTACTGTTTTGTATGTGGCTTATAAAAAATGAATAAATGATATCCTATCATAACAACATTTGTGAATAAAATTTTTATTTTTATGAGGAATTGCTATTATTAGAATGGTACAACCATCAGTTTGTTCTCAGTTTGTATTTATAGGTCTGATTCTACTTTTTGTTTCTTTATTCATTTGTTTTGTTTTTAGATTGCACATATAAAAGAACACACTAATTGTTGCCAGTGGGGAAGGTGTGGGAGGATGAGCAAAATGGGTGAAGGGGAGTAGGAAACACAGGATCCCAGTTATGGAATGAATAAGTCAAAGGTAATAAAAGGTCTAGCACAGGGAATATAGTCAATGGCATTGTAATAAGGTTTCAGGGTGACAGATGGTAGTTACACTTGAGGTGAGCTTAGAATAACACAGATTTGTGGAGTCACTATGTTGTACACCTGAAACTAATGTAATATTGTGTGTCAACTACACTTTTTTTTTTTTAAATGGTGCAATTAATGTATATCCATATGTTTATTTACATGTGAAAGACTTTTTCAAGATTATATAACTGGAAGTAGAATTACTAGGTCATCTTCAACTAATCCAATAATGTCAAATTCTCAACAGAGGGTTGTACAAATTTACACAGCCACTTCCTTACAAATCTTGGTATTTTTTTTAGGTCTCATTCCAACTACTATTTTTGTCATAATTAAAAAAATGTTTCGATGTTAGAAAACTCTAATTAACAATATTAAAGAGATAGCTAAACAACATAATAATTTTAGTTGACAACAAAATACACATTAATAAAAGAGATATATTAAGTTCATGAATTGTAAATATGCCAATTATCTTTATTTAAAAATTTTTATTAATGTTTATTTATTTATTTTGAGAGAGAGAGAGAGTGCAAGCAGGGAGAGAGAGGGAGAAAGAATCCCAAACAGTCTCCGCACTGCCAGAGCAGAGCAGAAGTGGGGCTTGGACTCACAAACCATGAGATCATGACCTGAGCAGAAATCAAGAGTCAGATGCTTAAACGACTGATCCACCCAGGTGCCTCTATGCCAATTATCTTCAAATTCATATATATATTCAACATAAACCCTATGTCAATCCAAGGTGAGTTTTGGAAATCCACATTTATTCTGAAATACATATTGAAATGCAGAAGACCAAGATGAGCCAAGCAATTTCGAACACAACTGGAGGATTTATACTGTAATATGTCAAGGACTACTATGAGCTGTATAATAAGAGAGTCTGATGTTGGCTCAAGAACCTAAAAATAAGCCAATGAAACTGAAAATAGTAGGAAAGCTCTACTTGATGAGGACAGTAACAAATATCACAATAAAACACATTTCTGAAGAGGCAAATAGAACCATCCAATGGCAAGCCAGGAGAATTGCACTGTTAGAAGTTAACAGTGCTGATGGCCCTTCTTTAGAAAAAGAGGCTCTTCCTGATGCCAGAATTCCACACTATCAATAAATGTCAACAGTTGGCTTTATCATATTCTCCTGAGAAGCTAACTTCAAAATTCATATTGCTTACCTTCTAAGGTTTGACACTGTAATCTTTTCTTATGAGTTTGTTCTTGGTTTGCCAGATTAAAACATAGAGTAGGGAGCAGGTGAGATTACCTTCCTAGGCCACATTACAAGGCTGCAGGCAACAGTGACCTAGCCTCTGTCTGCTTCTCTGTGAAATGATGAAAGAAGGAGGAAGCCTGCTAAATTGTTACCTGTTAAGTTTTCCTATGAAATCCTGCCTTTTGACATGTGACTCTGCCATGTGAGATCATGGCGTTTGCCTTCACACACTACTTACTCCACAACTTTAGAGACTTACAGCATTTCAAAGAAATAGGACCTAATGCAGGAAGAAATAGCAAAATACAATGGAAAGGATTGTCCAGACCTACATATAGACTCATATGTAACTGTGGTATATAACAGTAATAGATTTTTGGATCAGGAAGGAAAATATTCAGTTAACGCTAATGGGCTAACAAATTTGCAGTCTGGGGCTGGAGATCAGATTCCCAGCCTCATTTTTCATTTGAAAATAAATTTCAGAGATGTAAAAGGTTTATTTCCCTCCAAATAAAACTTTTATGAAATGAGTAAAAGGAAACACAGGTAAATATTTTAACATAATGAAGCTGATAAAACCTTTTAGAAATGATACAAAAACGAAAACCATGAAGATAAAGACTCAGAGTTGACTTTCTGAAAGTGAAAATAAAAAAAGTGAACATATAACAAGAGATGAGAATATATTTTCAACAAATGCAACAAAGAGCTGTTAGCTCTGATTAGTAAGAAAAGATTAAAGAAAGAGTGGAAAAGTGGAGAAATCATTTAGATTGACAATTCACAGAAGTAGAACTACAAATATCTTTAAACACAAAAGTGTTCAACCCTATTGATAATTAAAGAAATGCAAGCAAAAGTAACAAAAGATAGGAAGTTTAAGAATTCTTTTATACCACTTTTTGTATTTTTGCACAATATTTTTTTGGAGAAATTTGGCACTAAATTTTTTATTTAAGTTTTGCAACATGCATAAAAAGAACATTCAGTTCTGTGATTTTTAGTGTTAAATTTTCAAAGAAAAATGGCTGAGTGTTCATTATCCTATTGGATATCTACCCAATTGGAAAGCTCCTCCAAAGCCCATCGTTAATGCCATGATTTAAAATGGAAATCTAGGGGTGCCTGGGTGGCTCAGTTAGTTAAGTGTCCGACTCTTGATTTAGACTCCGGTCATGATCATACAGTTTGTGGGTTTGAGCCCCACATCAGGCTCTGCACTGTAGGTGTGGAGCCTGCTTGAGATTCTCTCCTTCTCTCTTGCCAGTTCCTCTGCTTGCATGCTCTCTCTGTCTCAAAAAAAAATCATAAACTTTAAAAAATGGAAATCTATATGTGCTCTTATGGAAAAATGTGTTAGATATATTATTAAATTTTAAAATGTCATTGTATTTTGAATAGATTATTATAGCATTTTGTGGAACATTATGCACCTACATACATATTTCATACAAATCTCAGAAAAACATAGATGCATTAAAGTATCAAGAGTGCTTGCTTTCTCTAGTATATTAGCTTATAGACTTAATGCAGATTTCAATTTTTATAAGTTCTATAAAATAAAATAAGATTGAATTAGATTCTAGCCCTGGATAAATGCTACTCAAAATGTAGTTGGTATTTAGCTAAGGACTTCAATTCAGAAAATCACTTATGTTACATACAGCTGGAAAGGAACTTAAAAAATGTGTACATAACTTCCTGCTTGTGATGGTGACAGACTATGCTGGTTTATCATCTACTACCTAAAGCATTCAGAGATGCAGCAGCACTAAGGTTGATGTTATGGATTGGGCAATCTATTACAGACAGCCATGATTGCAGATACATTCTAAATCACATATCCACTTTTGACAAAGCAACTTTACCAAAAAAGATGGAAGATGTCTTCTGCAGTCTTTTTCCACCAGCCTTCCTAATATCACCTCTGAAAATTCCTAGGAAAATTCTTAAAGAGAAGAACAATGAAGGAGACACATCTATTGACACATCTATAACATTTAAATATGTTATAAAGCTAGAGTAATGAAATGATACTTTACCTTCCTAAGAGTAGATAGAATAATAAAAGGATGTAAAAAACCTGAGACTTTAGTAAGAGAGTCATATATTAAAAATATGCTGTTTAGGATAAAGGTGGAATTACTTGGGAATAAATAGGCTGGTGAGCTACACAGTCGTAAACAATGAATTCAAATATTTTAAATATTTAAATAATAGTTCAAGCAATAAAGGATGTAGAGAAACGTAGAAGTGAATTATATGCTTTGTTGTATTTTATAATATTGGCTTGGGATCATGAACGACAGAAACCACAGAAGTTGGTTAAGGTTAATAGATTTTATTCAGTGAAAATGAGTAAGCTCTCTCGTACCTCAAAAACATAAGCAAAATTCTAAGAGGCAAAAGCTGAACTGGAGAAAAATAGCCAAATGTTTCTATGTCCTTAATATCAAATTCTTATAAGTCAATATGGAAAATTTCAAGAGCCCTATATAAAAATAAGCCAAGATCAAATACAAAATGTTTAAGAAAATATATAAATAATGGTTGAATATTTGAAAAAGGGAGTTTAATTTCAGTAAAAGATAGCTTGAGATCATCTGCATCAAAGTGTTTCAGTGCTTTACCTTGGGGGTATAATTATATACCTGATTATATTTTTCTATATTTCTTGATTTATCACAAATATTCTTATTAAACATGTTCTACATTTGAAACTGCAAACTTTTTAAAAATAACTTATTTTATAAAACGCAAACATAGAAATATGTTTTCTTCTCCATACCTTTTTATTACTTTGGGAGTTGTGACTGAAAGTCACTGAGGCTCAGGAGTTTTTCACTTGCCCCCATTTCCTTCCATGTTCTTTTTTCATGTCCCAGTTTTAATGAAGGAGAACTCCCTTATATTTTGAAACCGCAGAAGATCAAATGAGGAATATGTCAATTAATGACCCTGGGAAAACCTTTCATCTTATAAATGAATTCCCTCAGGAATTGAATTCCATACTTTTGGCAAGCTAGATTATTCAGTATCTCTCTTTAGTGTGTAGATTTTCCCCATAAAAAGAGAGACAGAAAAAACCATTACCAATCACATGATATAACCATGTTTCTATGAATAGACACAGATACACAAAGTGAGTGTTTCTTTAAAATGTAGATAACTTTGATTTTTCAAAAGTCCAAAATAAGAAGAATTTAGAAACATAAGAGATAAAATTCATTGTCTTATATTTCACTTAATTATATAAAACTCCTCATAAAACTTTGATGGCCACAAAAATCTCTTTCTTTAATCGTATCATCTGAATAAAGGTGAAGAGTACCAATTTAATTAGAAATAACTGATTCCTAAGAGTCACATCTTTCTGATACCTTTCTAATTTTCCTCTATAATTAGTTCCTCTTGGATTTGCAAGCTCTACTGGTACTGCATTGTGCCAGAATACTTCATGGTTAAAATGAAAGCAATTTGCCATCGTTTATTTGACCTCTTCCTTGTTAAACAATAGCTGACTAATTTCTTCTTTCTCACATTGGACTACCTGTGTTTATGAAGTCAACTAATGGCCTGTGCTACCAACTATTTTGTCTAATTATGCTAGTATTTCAGTGAACAGTTTGGTCAGCAGTGTCCAAAAGTACTTTATTGTTGTCACCTCTGAATTGATTACTTCATCCATCGATTACTTCATACGTTTGTAGCCTAGACACTTAAGAAAATAACATATTTATTAATGGGGTTCATGTATTATTTCCAATGCTGCTATGGTCATTCTTGTATATTTCTTATTGACATAATTACTCATTTCTCTTGGATATATACCTTGAAGTGGAATTACTGGATCATAGGATAGGCATGTATTTTAGAAACTGCCAGAGAGCTCCAATGTGGTTGTACCAATTTACACTTCCACAGACAATGTAAAGAGGTCTAGTTGTTCTATATCCTTACCAGACTTTGGTATTCTCAAGTCTTTTTAATTTTAGCAATTTTGTTAGATACATTGCAATCCTCACTGTGGCTTAATTTATATTTCCCTGATGTAGAACATCTTTTCAAATGGTTATTAGTTTTTTGAATATTTCCTGTTGTGAAGTATCTATTTACTCGTGTCCAAAGCTTATGAGTACTTGCCAGGAGATAGAGGCAAACCAAGAAAACCTCTTAACTATAGAGAATAAACTGATGGTTATCAGAATGGAGGTGGATGGGAGGATGGGTGAAATAGGCAATAGGACTAGGGAGTGCATTTGTTGTGATGAGCACCAGGTGTTATATATGGAAGTGTTGAGTCACTTTATTTACACCTGAAACTAATATTACACTGTATATTACCTAATGGGAATAAAAAAAACTAAAAAAAAAGAAAATTAAAAAGTAACATTTCAAATATGTATTTCCAACAATTTTCTTATTTTCAAACTATATAAAAACACAATAATGTAATATTCATAATGTATGGCATTGATTTGCAACTTTGGCACTATTGACTTTTTAGGCTTGATACCCCTCATTGTGGGAGATTGCCTTGAGCATTATATGATATGTAGTTGAATTCATGGCCTCTATCCATTAAATCCAGTAGTAGCCCTGATGTGTGACACCCAAAAAGGTCCCCAGATGTTACCAAATGTTACTTGCTTGAGAACCACTGATATATCCCATTATATCTATAATAAATGCGAATGTAAATATATATTCTTTAAATATAAAAATTTGAATATAAAGTTTTAAATATATAATAATAATAATAATAATAATAGCAATTCAAAGAAGAATTAAGATATGACCTGTAACCAAGAGGAAAATTAACCAAGAAAACCATATTCAGAATTGATTTAGATGATGAAATCTTAAAGATTCTAAAATAGGTACTTTTAAATTAATAAGGGAATTTACAGGATAATATAAACATGAGAAAAAAATAAAAATGTTAAAAAATCAAATGGAAGTTTTAGGACTGCAAAATACAATATAGAAACTGAAAAACTCCATTTAAAAGACAAAGGAACATAATGAAAAATTATATGCCAACAAACCGGACAACCTAGAAGAAATGGACACATTCCTAGACACCCACACACTACCAAATCTCAAACAGGAAGAAATAGAAAATTGGAAAGATCCATAACTAGTGGAGAAATTGAATCAGTTATCAAAGATCTCCCAACAAATAAGAGTCCTGGACCAGATGACCTCTTTGGGGAATTCTACCAGACATTTAAAACAGAGTTAATACCTATTCTTCCCAAGCTGTTCCAAAAAATAGACATAGAAGGAGAACTTCTAGACCCATTCTACGAAGCCAGAATCACTTAAATTCCCAAACCAGACAGAGACCCAGCAAAAAAAAAAAAAAAAAGAGAGAGAGAGAGAACTACAGGCCAATATCCCTGATGAATATGGATGCAAAAATCCTCAACAAGATACTAGCAAATCGAATTCAGCAGCAATAATTATTCACCATGATCAAGTGGGATTCATTCCTGGGTTGCAGGGCTGGTTCAATATTCCCAATTCACTCAATGTGATACATCACATTAACAAAAGAAAAGATAAGAACCCTATGATCCTATCTATAGATGCAGAAAAAGCATTTGACAAAATACAGCATCCTTTCTTAATAAAAACCCTCAAGAAGATCAGGATAGAAGAAACTTACTTAAACATCATAAAAGCCATGTAAGAAAAACACACAGCTATGGGGCGCCTGGGTGGTTCAGTCGGTTAAGCATCTGACTTTGGCTCAGATCATGATCTCATGGTTCGTGGGTTCAAGCTCCGCGTCGGGTTCTGTGCTGACAGCTAGTTCAGAGCCTGGAGCCTGTCTTTGGATTCTGTGTCTCCCTTTCTCTCTGACCCTCCCCTGCTCATGCTCTCTCTCTCTCTCTCTCTCTCTCTCTCTCTCTCTCTCTCTCAAAAATAAATAAAACATTAAAAATTTTAAAAAAAGAAAAAGAAAAACCTACAGCTAATATCATCCTCAATGGGGAAAAAACTGAGAGCTTTCCCTCTGAGATCAGGAACATGACAGGGATGTCTACTCTCACCACTGTTGTTTAACATAGTGCTGTAAGTCCTGGCATTAGCAATCAGAAAACAAAAGGAAATAAAATGTATCAAAATTGGCAAAGATGAAGTTAAACTTTCACTTTTCGCAGACGACATGATACTCTACATGGAAAACCCGACAGACCACCAAAGCCTGGTAGAACTGATCCACGAATTCAGCAAAGTCGCAGGGTACAAAATCAACGTACAGAAATCGGTTGCATTTTTATACACCAATAATGAAGCAACAGAAAGAGAAATCAAGAAACTGATACCATTCACATGGCATCAAAAATCATAAAATACCTAGAAGAAAACCAAAACGGGAGGCATCACAATCCAATGTAAATCCATTACAAAGCTGTAACCATCAAGACAGTATGGTATTGGCACAAAAACAGACACATAGACCAGTGAAATAGAATAGAGAACCCAGAACTGGACCCACAAATGTATGGAGAACTAATCTTTGACAAAGCAGGAAAGAATATCCAATGGAAAAAAGACAGCCTCTTTAGCAAATGGTGCTGGGAGAACTAAACAGCAACATGCAGAAGAATGAAACTAGACCACTTTCTTACACCATACACAAAAATAAACTCAAAATGGATGAAGAACCTGAACGTGAGACAGGAAACCATCAAAACCCTAGAGGAGAAAGCAGGAAACAACCTCTGTGACTTCTGCTGCAGCAATTTCCTACTCAACACATCCCCAAAGGCAAGGGAATCAAGAGCAAAACTGAACTATTGGGACCTCATCAAGATAAAAAGCTTCTGCACTTCAAAGGAAACAATCAACAAAACTAATAGGCAACCAGTGGAATGGGAAAATATAATTGAAAATGACATATCGAATAAAGGGCTAGTATCCAAATCTACAAAGTACTCACCAAACTCCACACCCGAAAAACAAACAATCCAGTGAAGAAATGGGCAGAAGACATGAACAGACACTTTTCCAAAGAGGACATCCAGATGGCCAACAGACACATGAAACGATGCTCAACATCACTCATCATCAGGGAAATACAAATCAAA
>CM053560.1:71888960-71907578 GCA_028646485.1 Cryptoprocta ferox | reverse complement strand
AAGAGACTACAGATGCTGGTGAGGATGTGGAGAAATGGGCACCCTCCTACACTGTTGGTAGGAGTGTAAACTGGCACAGCCGCTCTGGAAAACAGTGTGAAGATTCCTCAAAAAATTAACAATAGAACTCCCCTATGACCCAGCAATAGCACTGCAAAGAATTTACCCAAGGGATACAGGAGTGCTGATGCATAGGGGCATATGTACCCAAAAGTTCATAGCAGCACTTTCAACAATAGCCAAATCATGGAAAGAGCCTAAATATCCATCAACTGATGAATGGGTCAAGAAGATGTGGTTTTTATATACAAGGAATACTACATGGCAATGAGAAAGAATGAAATCTGGTCATTTGTAGCAACATGGATGGAACTGGAGGGTATTATCCTAAGTGAAATAAGTCAGGCAGAGAAAGACAGATACCATATGTTTTCACTCATATTTGGGTCAGTAGAAACTTAACAGAAGACCATGGGGGAGGGGAAGGGGAAAAATAGTTAAGGAGAGGGAGGGAGGCAAACCATAAGAGACTCTTAAATATTGAGAACAAACTGAGGGTTGACGGGAGTGGGGGAGAGGGGGTGATGGGCATTGAGGAGGGCACTTGTTGGGGTGAGTACTGGGTGTTGTATGGAAACCAATTTGACAATAAACTATATTTTAAAAAAAGACAAAGGAACATCAACAATAAAAATCTCTGGATAGAAAATAGAAACAATTTGGGGTACCTGGGTGGTTCAGTGAGTTAAGCACCCAACACTTGGTATCAAGTCAAGTCATGATCTCACCATTCCTGAGTCTGAGCCCCACGTGGGGCTCTGAGCTAACAGTGTGGAGACTGCTTGGGATTCTCTTGTCTCCCTCTCTTTCTGTCCCTCCCCTCCCCCACTCTCCCCCATTCTCTCTCTTTCAAGATAAATAGATAAACATTTTTTAAAAAGTTAAAAAGAAAAGGGGCACCTGGGTGGCTCAGTCGGTTAAACGTCTGACTTAGCCTAGGTCATGATCTTGCTGTTTACAAGTTCAAATGCTAACAGCTCAGAGCCTGGAGTCTGCTTCCAATTCTATGTCTTTGTCTTTCTCTGCCTCTCCCCAGCTTGTGCCTTGTGTGCTCTCTCTCTCTCTTTCTTTCTCTCTCTCTCTCAAAAATAAACATTAAAAAATTTAAAGTTAAAAAGAAAAGAAAATAGAAACAACTTAAGCTAAAGCAGAAGTTAAAAAAGTTTTGGAAAAAATTAACAGAGCCTCAGTGACCTATGAAAAATGTCAAGTAATCTAACACATGTGGTATTGGATCAAAGGATGGCAGAACAATATTGAAGAAATAATGTTTAAAAACCCTAATTTAATGAAAAGTATAAATTCACAGAATAAAATTAGGTTTGAATGCCTCAGGAAAAACAAATAAAGAAAATCACAAAAGCCACAAAGACACAAAAGAAATGGAAAAAAAAGACACAAAGAAATTGAAAATCAAAGGAGTTAGCTAAAATAACCATGTATGTCTAGTGACTAATAACTTGGACAGCCCAGATTTAAACCATTTTATTCCTTCTTGGTCAAATTATAACATGTCCCATGCTTATTGATGTAGTTTCCAAATGAGGGCCATGTTATTGTTTGTGAATCAACCACTGTTAAGTCCTGAAGACAGTAAAACTGAGCAAGAAGGTAAGGGAACATCTGCATGATGGATGCTGTCAAGTGTTCCTTATTTAGCAGTGCAGGAGGAATTAGGCTCATGGGTCAATGACACCTTTAGATGTTGATAGTCTCTTAAACCAGGGGTCTTGCTATATGGAAAGCATATTGGCTGTAGGTATTTGGAAAATAAAACTACTCTCACTTTCAGCATTCAGTCATGCAAACATTTATGGGAACTTACAGGAAGATTAAGACAAGTCATGTAGAAACCACCCAAAAAAGACCTGGTGCTGAGCCAGGAGATTGGAATGCTAAGGTTTATGTCAGATGCTTTAGGGATTCCTGAACTAGCTACTGATGATAATGAAATAAAATGACATGGAAATATCCAAACAGAGAAAAGGTGGGCATACTTCTCTCATACCCACTGAAGCTATTAGTGTGAATGCTGTGGACTTAACTCAGGATCCATAGGGAGAAACCATCTAACAATGATTTTAGGCAGATTTCTCTGAAGTCAAAAGCATAGACAAAACCAGCAAATAAAAGATCATACTGGACTCCTTCCAGAGCCCCAGTGGTCTAAAAATGGGAATTCAATAGAATTGACACCTAATCAGCTCTAGGATGTGCTTTTCCTCTTGTTAGTGAGACTTCTTGCTCAACTATAGATCCTAACAGTTATATCGCACTTTATTAGAGCATTGACAATGACTGAAACATTCCAATCCCTTGATCAGAAAAGCCCTGATAGCAATGGAATGCCTAGAAGACACCCCCCCCCCATGTTCCCTTCCCTGCCCATAATCAGGGGCTAAACACATACCAACGCCACCTGTGATCATGTACTTCCTGCCTGCTCTCTTTCATGTAACCCCCTAAACCTGTCCTAAAAATCTCTAGGTGTCCATCTTGCAAGCAGAGAGCTCAGCTGTTAAGGCTTGAGCTCATACAGCTGCCGGCACCTGGGACTAAAATTTTCTCCCTTTTTAAACCCTTATGTCTTGAGTTACTGTCTTCTCTTGCAATGAGTTTATCCAAGTTTTTTTGGCAATAATGTTGGCAAACCCAACCAGGACCTAAGCTTTCAATTTTTCCAGTGTCCTCAAGGTTCTCTGGGACAGAGCAGTTGGCTCTAGCAGCTCATCAGGACTCACCCACTGATTTCCTGAGTTAGCGGCTGTGATATATGCTTCCCTATTGGTCTTATGGAAGCAGCCGCCAAGAATACAATTAATGGTTTATAATATTGGAGAGACTATCAGTGTATTTCATGTGGAACAATTCCTCTGATCAAGAAAGGCACTTTGCTTTTACTAATTGACAAAAGGGAGCAAAGGAACGTTGGATTATCTGGCTATATCACATTTCTTATCACATTTGGAGCAGTGGTCTCATTTAAAACAGAGACAGAAATTAAATGTTACTTTAAATAGGAGTGGAGAGAGGCATGAACATATGGCTAATATACTACGTACATATATTTTTCAGTTGGATATGAAAGACAGCCAATAAGATACTCCACAGGAAACATTTCTTATAACTGGAGGTGGGAATAAGGAAACGGGGAGACTGCAATTCCCCAGCTTTGTATCTTTGTATCTTCTGTTTTGACAGACGCAGTTATGCTTATAATAATTCCAGGCATAAGGTTAGTATACAGTAAAAGGTAGCTATGTGTTTGTGATTGATCTTTTTGAATACTTTTCAAGTAAGTTTTCATATAGGAACACTCCAGACCCATTAGTGGTTTTATAGTCCTCTGCTTAACTATTGTTGATAGAAAAACATGTCAATTTCTTTAAGTATGCAATGCCATAAAAAGTTTTTTCTGTTGTAATTCGGGGAAACAACATGACATCTTTAATAATTCCCATTGGTATTTATCATCAGTTGGGTATTGTTAGGTCTCAAAATACATCATCTCTATATTGCCATCCTCTCAATATATATGACTCTTTTTAGAGAAAAGAGAGAAAATATTAATATTTGTCATCATTTTAGGGAAATACCATTATTTTTGGAAAGAGAACCTCTCCAGGTTTCAATGTATCTGACTCAAGTAATGTTCTGAAACACTGTAAAACCGGTAAGTTGTAGGGGAAGCTTTAACATATATTAAAACAATATAGAACTATTTCTAGATATTGACTTTCAATCCCATTGTTCATAGGTAGAGTCAGATGTGAAAAGCCCTTTAGATGAACACCATGATAACATTAGAGAATTCTAGAAGGCATTATCATTCTAGTTGTCATACAAATACAACATATTTTCATTATAAGTGTGACAGCATGGGGAAAATTAAATAATTGAGTTCACTTTGATATACTTCAAGTGATGTTATTTCCCATCTGTTTAAGAGTTTCCATGTCAAACTTCCTAATGTCCGTATTATTACCAATAAACATTGGAGAGCATTTCCAATTAATGCCAAACTGTGACTCCTCAAGAAGTAGGTGGCTGACTGAAATCTTTGCTGTTTTTTCAAAGAAATGTGTTACTCCCTGTGCTTATAAACCTACTAGACTTAACACTTCAATTTATTCTGTTCTGTTAAACACGCAAACAAACAACAAATATCAGCTCAGTTGACTAGTATCGTGTGGACAAGAACATGATTTTTGGCAAAACTGACTAAGCCATAGTTGCTTTTATTTCATATTTTTCTATATTAAGATTACAAAACTTTTTAAACATTCATTTTAATGGAATAAATTACTCATATTCTCAAATAGTTTCAGAGATTTGTGCTCTGTGGATCAAGCAACGTGTAGATCAATCACAATTTGTCTTTTATCTTCATAATATGATGTCTGTGATCTCCTGTGATTAAATTTCTACTTCGAATACTCCTTTCAACCATATTTTCTGCATGATGAGTCTGTGCATTAGAATTAAAATGTTGATTTCATATTTTGTTTACAAAATGTTGATTTCATTTGTTTTTTATAAAATATTGTTTATATATCTTTCTCCTCAGCCATTGTAGAACAGTTAGAAAGTTGTTTACAGTGAGAAGAAACCTAAGGAACTTTGTTTCTATGGGAAGGGGGGAGACTGGGCAGATAATCAAAATAATTCCTTTGAAAACATAAAATTTTTCTTTTTTCTATGTCGCTCCTAGTCTCCTGTACACTTGGAGGGAGTGTGCGGGAGAATATGTATGTGTGTGTGTCTATGTCTACTGTTTAAAGTAAAACCTAATAGTGAAAGTGTGCTTTAAATAAATATTACAGATTGGTGCAAGTTACACTATCAAAACAGAAGAAAAATAAAAAGGAGAAAAATTCTTTGACTTTGAATAAAACTATCTATTCTACTGTTATTTATCACTAGTGCATTATTCCAAAGTTTTTCTCTTTAAATGTCTGTCAACTTTCACTCATTTCATCAACATCTTTATTAATGACCCTTATAACATCTATTATGGAGAATATAAGAATAATTAGTCTATTTTCAAGGAGCTTAAAAGTGATCTGGGAAAGAAGAATCACAACACTAGAAATGGGATACCTCAGATTAGAACAAATTTGCATAGCTCTTATTCTAGTGTTCCTTCAATTTCAGAATTTTTATACCTAATGCACATGGTATACCTAGAGAATAAGTAAATGGTAGAGCATATGAAATGGGCCATAAATACATTGCAAATCGCTATTGGTTTTATAAAAGAGAGGCCTCAAACTGTCCTAAAGGATATGATTATAATGGACTGGATTTGTCTACCTAAAAAGAAGAAAACATGTAGGAATAGAAAAAAAATGTATGGGGAATACAGAAAACCATGAAGTTTTTTTTTTAACGAAACAGAAGTTGTATTTTGGCACTATCAGAAAACAATATTGGATATTTAGAGTGGATGAGAGGCTGATTGTGAAGGCCTAGGTGAACTTAGGGATTGATAAGGGAGTTAGGTAATTGTTTTTTTTTTTTTTTTTTTTAAGGAGACACTGATAGGATGAAAACAGAATTCTTATGAGTAGTGTTCAATTCCTAAAAGTAAACTGTGTTTGTGGGGGAATTACATTATGCATCATCAATAAAACGTAATTCTATATATCACCATAAAATCTTTTGGATTTTCATGTGCTCTTAGAAATATGTTTTTAATGTATTGACAAACCCAAGGAAAATAACTATGCATCTGAACACTATTCTCTCAATAAATAGCATTGAACACTATGGTTTTAATAAAAAAGCATATAATAAAGGTAAACATATACTAGTACCCACAACACACAAAGAACACACACACTGTACTATTGTGTACATTACTGTTCTCGGGGTATCCAGGAAACAGACTGTTAGCGGTTATCCTTCTGCCCTGAGTGCCATGATTTCTTTTCCACTCACATAAGCTACTTTTGATCCTTTTAAAAAATAAATTAGGGAAAAATACGTACTTCTATCAATTTGATTGAATTGGTCATTCTGTTTCTGTTTAAAAATGATTCAACATCCAATTCGACATTTAAAAATAAATATGCTTAAAATTCCTAATTTACATGGATTTTGCTTTAACATTGGTTTTAATCTAGATCCCAAATATTCATTATATAGTTTACTCATTCATTCACTCCTTCAATAGATATTAGTCAGATGCAAGAATGTGTATAAACTACTTCATGTATATTTGAAGTCTGTCCTGTTCTCTTCAAATACAGTTTTAAAAATTAGATTTCAAAAAGCGTTTGTGTGGATATTTAAATATTAGCCATAAAACTGAAAGGAGATACAACTTTTCTAAACATGGAAATAACTTTACATACTTAATGTGACTTTGTACTATGCATCAATCCAAGGTTCTCAGAGTAGGAAATTGGCCAGAGGATATGTTTATATAGAAAAAATACATTCCCGGTTGGATAAATGTACCCATGGGGTTGCCTGAGAGAAACAGTGTACAGCATTATGATGCTTCTTCCTTCTGTTTCAGATGATTGGGAACATAAATTGTGGGTAATTGAGGGGAATATGGGAAAAGGAGATGTGAGGCTATTCCTGGGATTCACATGAGGCACTTTCCCATGAAAGTACTTTCCACTCTCTGGTAAATAATAATGGTATGAAAGAAGGCTATACTTTAATTACTGAAGAAGCCATGTAAGAATATAGATAACTGAAAAACCATTACTGATAAAAAATAATTTTTTAGAGCAAAACCAGTAAAACCAGTGTTGTTATAAGCATGAGCTGATGGGAAAGTTATGACATAAATTTAGGTGACTATACTGAAATAATGGTATTTCTTTACCCACGTCAATCAGCCTCAAGTTACCTCATTTTGTCATTTGAAGCTTGAGATAAATAAACATGCACTTGCAATAAATAAACAAGTGAACAAATGAACACACACTGAAAATGAAACGAATTCAGTTCTGTTTGGCTGTGGACTTTCTAAATCCTTGGTGTATCCTGCTTAAAATCCTAGAAGAGTCATTTGAGGTGAATAATATTAAATTTTGAGTGAATGAATTATATATACTTAATTTATATTATATACACATATATAAGTTACATGGTTTGACTCTACTTGTGTGTAGTCACTATCACTGGCACTATCATGAGTTGTGAGGGATTCATGCAAGAATGGAGCAAGAAAGAGATGTACATTTCTCAGGACCTAAAAACTTACTTAAGATTTAATTTAAGATATTAATTAATGGTTCTTTACCAGAATCTCTTTCAAAGTACGGGTCTTTAGAATTCTTGCTGTATTTTTTACATTTATCATTTCCAGGTTAAGAAACTCAATATTATTCTGTGAATGTAGAACCCACTGTGATCATTATCTTATTTATGGAGACCTTTATAGCACAAAGAGGCATTCAATATCATGGAGCCTGATTTTTTTGTTGTTGTTTACTGAGGAGGAAACATAACCTTCAAAAGGAGACACTTGTCATATGTTGTCCAATGAGTAACTCAGCTAGGTGTGATATTAAGGTCTTTGGACTCTAAGTTCACAACTTATATGATTGTGATTTCATGTGCTGTTTTTATTTTCATCTTTCAGAAATGAATATTCTGAATTCTATTTACTTTTTGAATGCTGCTCTGAGCCATTTAAGATATCACTGACCAACAAAATTTCCCAAAAGTGGGAGGTGCTTTAAGTTTAGGTACCCTGTCTGAGTATCAAAATTAGACACCAACATGAACCATCCTTTGTGTAAACACAACTTTTCTGCCCACAATTTGTACTCATTTGGATTATGATGAGATAAAGTTGACAACATGGAAAGGGCAAACCATTCAGTGGTGTCTGAGTTCATTTTGCTGGGACTTTCCAAATCTCAGAATCTTCAGATTTTATTCTTCCTAGGATTCTCTGTGGTCTATGCTGGGATTGTGTTAGGAAACCTCCTCATCTTGGTCACTGTGACCTTTGACGCACGCCTTCATACACCAATGTATTTTCTGCTTATCAATCTCTCCTGTATTGATATGATCCTGGCTTCTTTTGCTACCCCTAAGATGATTGTGGATTTCCTCCGAAAACGGAAGACCATCTCTTGGTGGGGATGTTATTCTCAGATGTTCTTCATGCACCTCCTAGGTGGGAGTGAGATGATGTTGCTTGTAGCCATGGCAATAGACAGGTATGTTGCCATATGCAAACCCCTCCATTACATGTCCATCATGAACCCACGAGTGCTTGGCGGGCTGCTGCTATCCTCCTACGCAGTTGGATTTGTGCACTCCTCTAGTCAAATGGCTTTCATGTTGAATTTGCCCTTCTGTGGTCCCAATGTGGTGGACAGCTTTTTCTGTGACCTTCCCCTTGTGATCAAACTGGCCTGCAAGGACACCTACGTGCTACAACTGCTGGTGATTGCTGACAGTGGCCTCCTGTCCCTGGTCTGCTTCCTCCTCTTGCTTGTCTCCTACACGGTCATCATACACTCAGTCAGGCACCGCACTGCTAGTGGTTCTGCCAAGGCCTTCTCCACTCTATCGGCACACATCACGGTCGTGACTCTCTTCTTTGCCCCATGTGTCTTTATCTATGTATGGCCCTTCAGCAGATACTCTGTAGATAAAATTCTTTCTGTGTTTTATACAATTTTCACACCTCTCTTAAATCCTATTATTTATACATTAAGGAATCAAGAAGTAAAAGCAGCCATTAAGAAGATAAGAACTCGCCATATAAATTCAAAACCCACTTTGTAGATGATGCTTTCAAAGAGATAATCTTTCATTTTGGACATTATTAAGGGACACACTTTTAATGTATTTCAAGTTCTGTATAAGGAAACAGTAGGTGTAATTGTTAGATAGCAAATCCCTCTTTTGTCATCGTCAATGGTTAAAGTATGACATCTACATTCTGGAAGACATGCATTTAAATCTTCTCTTTACTGGGGCACTTGGGTTGCTCAGTGGGTTAAGTGTCTGATTCTTGATTTTGGCTCTGGTCATGATCTCACAGTTAGTGAAATGGAGCTCTATTTCGGGTTTTTTGCTGATAGTGTGGAGACTGCTTGGGATTCTCTCTTTCCCCCCTCTCTGCCCCCCCCCCCCAGCTCATGCTCTCTTTTCTCTCTCTCTCTTTCAAAATAAATAAATGAACTTAAAAAAAATCTCTTCACTACTTTTTCCTAATGCAAATTTGAAATAAATGAATATATTCTCTATCTACTTAGCTTCTTTATAAAAACTTCTTTATATATTTCTTTTATATTTTTGGCATGTTTTTAAAGTTTATTTATGTATTTTGAGAGAGGGAGAGAGAGAGAGAGAGAAAATGGGAAAATGGAGAGAGAGAATCCCAAGAGGTTCCACACTGTCAGTGCAGAGCCTTTCCAGGCTCAAAATCACGAACTGTGAGGTCATGACCTCATATTTGTCTCTTCCTTTTTTTTTGAGTCCACTGATAAATTGACTCATGGGGCCTACATTGGGTAGGGGTGATTGATATCTCTGCAAAGTCTATAATAAATTCTTCGTACCAGTATCAAGCTTTATTTTTTTAAATACAGTTCATAAATAGAAAAAAATGAGTGTACAATTTTGTGAGTCTTAACAAATACATAGTCATGTAACCATCACAATGAGATTATAGGAAAATTTCATTAACCCTCAAATTCCCCTGTGCCCCTTTTTGTGGTCTACCCCTCTCTCCTATCTTCTGGCTCTGATGATAAGATCTTTTTTTTTTTTTTTTGTACATAGTTTGCCTTTTCTAGACTGTCATGTAAGTGAAATCATATAGTAAGTAGCCCTTTAAAAAAGTTTTTATTTTATTTCCAGTTAGTTAACATACAATGTAATATTAGTTTGAGGTGTACGATATAGTGACTCAACACTTCCATACAACACCTGGTGCTCATCACAACAAGTGCACTTCTTAATCCCCATCACCTATTTAACCCATCCCTCTACCTACCTCCCCTCTGGTAGCCATCAGTTTGTTCTCTATAGTTAAGAGTCTATTTCTTGGTTTGTCTCTCTCTTTCCTGCCTATGCTTGCTTGTTTTGCCTCTTTAATTCCACATATGAGTTGAAATTGTATGGTGTTTGTCTTTCTCTGACTGATTTATTTCTCTTAGCATAATACTCTCTAGATCCATCCACATCCTTGCAAATGGGACAATTTCATTATTTTTTTTTATGGCTGAGTGATATTCCATTGTATATATATACCATGTCATTTTTTATTCCGGATATATGGTTAAGGTTAAGGTTAGGATTAGGACCAAGGTGAGGGTATATGCCTGATATCCTGCAGTTCAGAGGTTTCTCCAGAGGGTTAGGTTAGGGTTAGATTTAGTATTGGGGATTAGGGGTTTGAGGGAGTTATGGTTCTGGTTATCATTAGGTTTAAAGTTAGGGGTAAGGTTAAGTTTAAGGTTAGGTTTAGGATTAAGGTATGTGCCTGGTATCCTGCAACTCAGAGACTTCTGCAGAGAATAAAGCCCCAGACTTCAGCTGGAGTGAGAATAGACATGGCAGCCATCCACAGACCTGGGCAAGGTGGACATTTGTGGCTCTAAATACTTTTTGTTGTTGTTGTTTCTAAGTTTTAATATAAATTCTAGTTAGTTAACATACAGTATAATGTTAATTTGAAGTGTACAATATAGTGATTCAACATTTTGATACAACACTTGTTCATCACAAGTGCACTCCTTAATCCCCATCACCCATTTGATCTATCCCCCTACCTCTTCCTTGGTAACCAGCAGTTTATTCTCTATAGATAAGTGTCTGTTTCTTGGTTTGCCTCTCTCTTTTTGTCCCTTTGCTCATTTTATTTGTTCTTAAGTTTTACATGAGTGTAATCATATAGTATTTGTCTTTCTCTAATTTATTTTGCTTAGCAAAATACTCTCTCACTCTATCCATGTTATTGCAAATGTCAAGATTTCATTCTTTTTTATGACTAAATAATATTCAGTGTATATATATATAACACTTCTTCCATATCCATTCATCAGTTGATGGACATTTGGACTATTTCCATAATTTGGCTATCATAAATAATGCTGCTGTAAACATTGAGGTACATCTAGCCCTTTGAAATAGTATTTTTTGTATCTTTTGGGTAAATTAAATACCTAGTAACATGCTTGCTGGATCATAGGATAGTTCTATTTTTAACTTCTTGAGGATCTTCCATACTGTTTTCTAAAGTGGCTGCACCAGTTTACATTCCCACCAACAGTGCAAGAGCGTTCCCCTTTCTCCACATCCTCACCAGCACCTAATATTTCTTGTGCTATTGATTTTAGCCATTCTGCAGGTGTGAGGTGGTATCAAGTTGTAGTTTTGATTTCCATTTCCCTGTTGATGAATGATGTTGAGCATCTTTTCATGTGTCTGTTAGCCATCTGTAGGTCTTCTTTGGAAAAATGTCTATTCATGTCTTCTGCACATTTTGCAATTGGGTCATTAGTTTTTTTGGTGTTGAGTTGTAGAAATTATTTATATATTTTGGTTACTAACCCTTTACCCAATATGTCATTTGCAAATATCTTCTCCCATTCCATAGATTGCCCTTTAGTTTGTTGATTGTGTCCTTCACTGTGCACAGTAAGTAGCCTTTTGAGTTTGGCTGCTTTCACTCAACATAATGCCTTTGAGATTTCTTCCATAGTGAGTTGTTTTAATTATTATAAATCAATCTATGGTACATTTTAATATCTATTAAATAAGTATTCTCATTGCTATTCAAATTATCTTGAAACTGGTTCAATTATTTATTAGTATTAACTAGAATGATTTTGTCAAATGACATGAATACTTAGTAATTATAATTGCATCAATCTTATACATTGATTTAGGGAGAAATATGATACTGACAAAATTGGTCTTTTTAATCCTATACATGGTTTATTTCTGTACTTTTTCGGACCTTTTTTTGTATCCCCCAGTAAAGTTTTATAACTTTCTTCATTCAATACTGAAACTATTAATGTTATGAATTATTTTTATTTTATTTTAATTTTTATGAGGTCATTTAAAAATGTTTATTTATTTTGAGAGAGGAAGAGAGAAAAGGGGGTAAAGACAGAGAGATGGAGAGAGAGAATCCCTAGCAGGCTCCACAGTGTCAGTGCAGAGCACGACGCGGGGCTCAATCCCACCAACCGTGAGATCATGACCTGAGCAAAAATCAAGTCAGATGCTTAACGGACTGAGCCACCCAGGCACCCCAAGGTCACTTTTAATTGCACTGTTTGACAATTCTGTAATGAAGAAAATGTGTAGTTATATATATATTTATTTGAAATTAGCCACTGATCTGAACACATTAAATCATTGAAATTTTTGGTCGATTTTCTTGGGCTTAGAATATAATGTTTCCATTATGATAATCTTACGTTTTCCTATTATTTTTCAATATGTTATTTTATATTTTAGCTCATGACGTTCTAAGACTCAGTACTTTTCTGAAAATTTTCCTGAATTCCAAAGAACACGATATGTATATTTGTCATAAATGTTCTGAGATATGTCATCTCCAGTATGAAGAATTACTGATTTTAATAAGTTTGTACAATATGATGAAAATGTTATACATTTTTATAAAATGACATATTTGGGATGATAAAAACTAACATTTGCACTTCGTCTATTTGAAATGGAAAAATTTACTAATTTCAGGCTATTGTCAAATTTTCCAATGGGTAGGAGTAAATCTTTTTTAATTGCAGAAGAAATTAATCTAAAGCTGGGTGTATACAACACTCAACAAAAACTGGAAGAAGTTTACAAGAAGCTTGACTGCCACCTAGTGACTACGATTGCCTGTTTCTCTTCCTAGCTTTAACAAAAAAACAAGAATTAGGAAGGAGGATTTATAAGAATGGTTTGGTCTTTCCAGTCCCTCAGTAGGCAATCTACATGCAGCCTACACCTTTCAACGAGGTAGTCAAGTTGATTACACACGATTACACAAACTAGCCATTTTCACAGACAGATTTTAGTGTTACTTTAAGGGCTTCCAGTCTGCTAGTACCCATCAGCTAAATCCAGAACTCTAGGGGACATCACAACACATTAAGTCACCATGAGGATTTAGAATATTCTGAAAAAGGCAAGGCAGACTAGTACCAAAAATTATCTATATGTAAAATGATTGTTCATGATTTTTAAATCTATTGCCTACCATAGAATTTACAAAGCTAAGTCTTTAACTTCCCTAAAAGTATGGATAATCCTTCCAAATTGCAAGAGGAGCTAAAAATATATACTACTTGTCATCATTTTAGTTTGCAAGGCTAGAACTCTTTGCTCATAGTTGTTCTGCATATGATTTTATTTTGAGCATAATTGGTCAGATAGGTTGATGTGTCTAAAAGAAAGTAAGACTCATTTGAGGCTACTAAAGAGAGTGGCCTAAAGCAATTCTTCAGTCTGTATCTGAAAGACAGTATTTGAAAAACTAATTAAGTAAATACTTAGACTGTCTAGTGAAGTCTTTGAGTATCTCAGTCTTATGAGCTAGGTGCTGTTTTCATTTGACTTTATGTATGAGAGTACTTAGGCAGAAGATTTTTATAACTTACCTAACTTTCCACAGCTAGAAGAAAAAAAGAGGATTCCAACTCAGTCCGTTTTTAGAAGCAATGCACCTCTGGTTCATCTATACAATGGAATACTACATGGCAATGAGAAAGAATGAAATCTGGCCATTTGTAGCAAAGTGGATGGACCTCGAGGGTGTCATGCTCAGTGAAATAAGTCAGGCGGAGAAGGACAGATACCATATGTTCGCACTCATAGGTCTAACAGGAGAAACCCAATAGAGGACCATGGGGAGGGGAAGGAGGAAAAAGAGTTAGGGAGAGGGAGGGAGAAAAAACACGAGAGACTCTTGAATCCTGAAAACAAACTGAGGGGGGAAGGGGAAGGGGAAAAGGTAAAGCGGGATGATGGTCTTGGTGGAGGTCACTTGTGGGGAAGAGCACTGGGTGTTATATGGAAACTAACCTGACAATAAACTATAAAGTTTAAAATAAATAAATAAATAAATAAATAAATAAATAAAAATATATAATTTTCTATGCTACCTCTACTAGCATCAACCAAATTCTGGAAATATATTCATAAATTACCTCCTCCCCAAATTCGGCAATTGTTTAAAATATAATAGAGGACTGGGAAGTTGACTCCATGGACAAATAAAGCAAAGGTTAATTTATTGCTCTTATATGCTAAAGTCAAAGAAAAGTGACATAGAAACTTTCAACTGTAAGATTTACTTTCAAATGGCAAGATTTCATTCTTTTTGGTAGCTGAGTAACTTTTCACTTCCATATATATACCCCACATTTTCTTTATCCATTTGCCAGTTGATGGACATTTGGGCTCTGTCCATAGTTTGGCTATTGTTGATAATGCTGCTATAAACTTTGAGGTGTATGTACCCCTTCAAAGCTGTATTTTTGTATCCTGTGGGTAAATATCTAATAGTGCAATTTCTGGATAGTAGGATAGTTTTATTTTTAGCTTTTTGAGGAAGCTCCATACTGTTTCCCACAATGGCTGCACCAGTTTACATTTGTAGATGGAGCTAGAATGTATTATGCTAAGCGAGAAAAGCTAGTCAGAGAAAGATAGATACCTAATGAGTTCACTCATATGTGGAATTTAAGAAAGAAAACAGATGAACATATGGGAAGGGTGGGGGAAGAGATAAGAGGGAAATAAATCATAAGAGACTCTTAATGATAGAGAACAAACTGAGGGTTGACAGAGGGAGGTGCGTGGGGGATGGGCTAGACAGATGATGGGTATTAAGGAGGGCACTTGTGGTGAGCACTGGGTGTTGTATATAAGTGGTGAATCACTGAATTCTACTCCTTAACCCAATATTGCACTGTATGTTAATTAACTAAAATTAAGTGAAAAAAAGACTCACTTGCTCACAGGAATTAGATTTTGAAAATGACTACATACATTTAAGAGGATGAAATTTACAATAATGGTGATTGAAAAAAGGTAAACACAAAACAGTAAATAATTTCTATTTCTGCCCATAGAAAGTCTAAATAGAGGTATTGTCATTACCGAACTCAAACTTGTTCATGCACCCAATGTGCAATAAGCCAAATTCTGAGACACTCATTTTGAAACAAAGAAAACTTTATTATGAGAAAGCAGCCCAAGGAGAAGGCAAGGGATCATTCCCAAAGCTGCCTTGCCCTGGTGAGCCTAAGGACAGCTTATATACATAAGAGGAGGGTAATCAGTTTCTTGAAACTTTGTTGGGAGGAGGGTCCTTGAAATAAACGAGGGGTAAGCATTCTTCTGGACAATGAGTAGATATATGGGACCTAGTATGATCAAATACATCAAGACCAATGTTACTGTCCAGCCCCCATTAGGTTTCTACAATCACTTGGTAAACAGGGAGTAGTGGTAAAACAGGCAAAGTTAATGATTGATCGTTCATGAGGTTCATAAACCGTGATTAAGTAAGGAACAAAACAGAACATAGAGCTAAGTTAATAATGCTACTAATATAACTATAGTTCTGCTGAGGCCTTCAAAACAGGTCCAGGAACCAAGCACCTGCTTCAAATCCCCACTCTTATTTTATAATTCTTCAATCTTGGAGAATAGGGACAATGACTGCTCTTGCTGCACCCTGCTGCTGAGGGGCGAAGAACGATAGCCAAGGGAATGGAAGTGGGGAACCTGCTCTCGAAGATGCTCTCCAGTGTCTGGGGCACATGGCTTGGACCTCGTTTTTCACTGTTACTGTTTCTCTGGAGACTTTCCTCAGGTGGCAGCAGCTAGCAAAGTAGCATGCTGTCTTATTACTTTCTGTTAGTTAGTTTGCTTCTCTGTTTTCTGAACTTAATCCCAGTTATTAGAAACCTTAAAAGCAATTCCTACCAATGTCCAAATAGCCCTTTCTAAAGCTACCATTGTTTTTTGTAATTTCCTTTGAATATCTGGAACCGTTTGGCTAATAAAAGTCACATTTATCACTTGTAAATTTTCAGGTGCTTCAGGATCAAGGTCAGCATATTCACAGTATACTTGATGGATTCATTCAAGAAAAGATGAAGAGTCTTATAGAGGCAGCTGATTATTGAAACTTATTTAAAATTTTTTTAAAGATTATTTATTTTGAGATAGAGAGATGGAGGGGAGGGGCAAAGAGAGAGGAAGAGAGAGAGAATCCCAAGCAGGCCCTGTGCTATCAGTGCAGAGCCTGACACGGAGCTTGAACTCATGAACGGTGAGATCATGATCTGAGCAGAAGTCAAAAGTCAGAAGGTCAACCGACTGAGCCCCCCAGGCACCCCTTAAAATTTTTTTAAGTTTATTTATTTATTTTGAGAGAGAGAGAGAGAAAGAGCAAGTGCATGAATAGGGGAGGGGTAGAGAGAGAGAAAAAGAGAGAATCACAAGCAGGTTCCCCGCTGTCAGCACAGAAAGCCTCACATGAGGCTTGATCTCAGGAACCTTGAGATCATAACATGAGTCAAAATCAGAAGTTGGCTGCTCAACCGACTGAGGCACCAGGCACCCTGGACCTTATTTAGATTCTTTTGTTGAGGTACCCCTGTTTTTTAATCCTATCAGGATACATTCTAGGTAATTTTGAAGTCTCGGGAGTACTCTTGTGTTTACATATTGATTGGGTTGCACCATCTCTGGTGCCTCTAATGCCTCTGGTCTGGCAGTATTGTTTGAAACTAGTCGATGAAAGCTGGGTTGGTTAGTTAGTTGGGAAGGTTAGTTGGAAGAGTCATAGACAGATAGTCAAAGAAAGCAGAAGAATATAGGATCCAGCCCAGCTATATAGGCAAACTACAAACATACAAAGACAATTAATCAGAATTAGAATTTAACATCCACAAAGATGTGTTATTGAAATACAATTTTTCTCTCCAAATTTACCCTCCTTTTTATTGAAGGTGGCCAAATGAAGTCTAATTTGTTGCAAAACAAATCCTTGGCCTAATTATTTACATAAGCACAACAAGAATAGTGATAGGCCATATAGGTTCTTTTAAATCTGCTTTGCTCGATCTTTTCATAAGGAATTTCAGATTAACTTTTAATAATCTTGTTGAGACCAGAAGCCAAGCCAAATACTTATTATTATCTTTCTCTATAATACATGTAGACATGGGTTATATCCTCTCTACTCGAGATCCCTCAAATATCTTGAGGTTCCTGTACTTGCCAGCAAGTGACATTCTTTAGTGTCCTGGCATGACTCCCAGGAAGTCTGTAAGCAAGGTACCAAGCTAACATTTCCAAGGGGCTTCATTGGCACCGGAAGTCAACTTTAGTTTCTTAAAGCTGGTCATATCTGAGTTTATGCATGCCTCTCTCAACTATGACATTCCAGTCAAAGCTTAGTAAAATAACTAGTGTTTGCAATGATGTTCTGTTACAAGAATAGATTCTTACTGAACTTATGGAAATAACTATAATTTCCATGAAAGATATAGAATACTTACTGAGTTTCTGAATTCTGGAGGGTTCAGGTAGGGAGAAAAGATCAATTTGTTCCCCAAAATATGTCTTATCAAGTCTCTGTAAGTCATAGATCTCTTAAGAGAAATATTTTTCTTAAATCTGGAAAAGCAAACATTAGAGAAAGAGCAATGTTTCAGACAAGAGTCATAAAAACTGTAACTCCAAAAGGTGTGCTTATTTTAATTAAACCAGCAAACTCAAGCTTTCATTTATCAGAGATTATCCCAGATCATATGAACCTGGGAAGAATTTGAATTAGTTTCTACCTTTGCGTGTAAGGATGCCCCATTTTTATAAGTGCTCATTTTCAAATAAATAGAGCTTTTTTATCATTAATTTTAGTAATACCATCCAGAGGTAGACAACCCCATATAAAACAAAAACAAAAAATTTAAATAAAGATTTGTTTTTTTTCTTGACAAATAACCTTATGGAAATTGTGGGATTGATTTTGAGCAAGGGTGTTTTCTGAGCCATTTCAACTTTTTTTTTCTTTTTTTTAAAATTTTAATGGTTATTTATTTATTTTTAATTTATAGTTTATTGTCAAGTTGGTTTCCATATAACACCAAGTGCTCTTCTCCACAAGTGTCCTCCACCATGACCATCAACCCCCTTCCCCTTTCCCCCTCCCCCTTCCACCCTCAGTTTGTTTTCAGTATTCAAGAGTCTCTCCTGCTTTGTCTCCCTCCCTCTCCCTAACTCTTTTTCCTCCTTCCCCTCCCCACGGTCCTCTGTTAGGTTTCTCCTGTTAGACCTATGAGTGAAAACATATGGTATTTGTCCTTCTCCACCTGACTTATTTCACTTAGCATGACACCCTCGAGGTCCATCCACGTTGCTACGAATGGCCAGATTTCATTCTTGCTCATTGCCAAGTAGTATTCCATTGTATAGATAAACCACATCTTCTTGATCCATTCATCAGTTGATGGACATTTAGGCTCTTTCCATGATTTGGTTATGTTGAAAGTGCCGCTATGAACATTGGGGTACATGTGCCCCTCTGCATCAGCA
>CM053560.1:71875244-71888860 GCA_028646485.1 Cryptoprocta ferox | reverse complement strand
ATAGTTTTTTGAGGAACCTCCACACTGTTTTCCAGAGCGGCTGTACCAGTTTACCTTCCTACCAACAGTGTAGGAGGGTTTTTCCACATCCTCGCCAGCATCTATAGTCTCTTGAGTTGTTCATTTTAGCCACTCTGACTGGCATGAGGTGGTATCTCAGTGTGGTTTTGATTTGTATTTCCCTGATGATGAGTGACACTGAGCATCGTTTCATGTGTTTGTTGCCCATCTGGATGTCCTCTTTGGAGAAGTGTCTCTTCATGTCTTCTGCCCATTTCTTCACTGTATTATTCGTTTTTTGAGTGTGGAGTTTGGTGAGTTCCTTGTAGATTTTGGATACGAGCCCTTTATCTGATATGTCATTTGCCACTATCTTTTCCCATTCTGTCGGTTGCCTATTAGTTTTTTCGATTGTTTCCTTTGCAGTGCAGAAGCTTTTTAACTTGATGAGGTCCCAATAGTATATTCTTGCTCTTGATTCCCTTGCCTTTGGGGATGTGTCGAGTAGGAAATTGCTGCGGTTGAGGTCAAAGAGGTTTTTTCTTGCTTTCTCCTCTAGGGTTTTGACGGTTTCCTGTCTCACGTTCAGGTTCTTCATCCATTTTGAGTTTATTTTTGTGTATGGTGTAAGAAAGTGGTCTAGTTTCATTCTTCTGCATGTTGCTGTCCAGTTCTCCCAGCACCACCTACTAAAGAGGCTGTCTTTTTTCTATTGGATACTCTTTCCTCCTTTGTCAAAGATTAATTGGCCGTACATTTGTGGGTCTAGTTCTGGGCTCTTTAATCTATTCCATTGGTCAATATGTCTGTTTTTGTGCCAGTACCATACTGTCTTGGTGATGTCAGCTATATAGTAGAGTCTGAAGTCTGGGATTGTGATGCCTCCCGTTTCAGTTTTCTTCTTCAATATTACTTTGGCTATTCTGGGTTTTTTGGGGTTCCATATGAATTTTAGGATAGTTTGTTCTATCTTTGAGAAGAATGCTGGTGCAATTTTAATTGGTATTGCATTCAATGTGTAGGTTGCTTTGGGTAATAATGACATTTTAACGATGTTTATTCTTCCGATCCATGAGCATGGAATGCTTTTCCATTTCGCTGTGTCTTCTTCAATTTCTTTCATAGGTTTTCTATAGTTTTCATCGTACAGGTCTTTTACATCTTTGATCAGCTTTTTTTTTTTTAATTTTTATGGTTTATTTTTGAGACAGAGAGAGACAGAGCATGAGTTGGAGAGGGGCAAAGAGAGAGGGAGACACAGAATCTGAAACAGGCTCCAGACTCTGAGCTGTCAGCATGGAACCTGACGCAGGGCTCGAACACATGAACCGTGAGATCATGACCTGAGCCAAAGTCAGACGCTTAACCGACTGAGCCACCCAGGCGCCCCAAGCTGTTTGTACTTTTAAAAGGCCTCTTTTTCTCCCCCTTTTTTATTTTCAGTCTCAGGGATGCAAAATGATTTAGATACATGGTTCCCAGAGATGTTGAATTGTTTCAGGGGCAGTATTCCTAGTTTTGCAAAGAAATAGTTCCAATTGTATTGTGGCCAAGCTACATTGCAAAAGAAGATAATTGTTTTCTTTTGATTCATAGAAGCATAGCTAAAAGAAGACCAGTTTTGCATAGTGCAACCCAAAACACTACATTCTCGATTGAACGGTGTTTCCCATAATACAGGTAAGACACACAGACAGGACTAACAATATTAGCACTGTGGGAGGAAAACAAAGGCAAATGATCCATTAACAAAAGCAATTAAGAGTGGCTGTACAACTGTTCCAGCGTGCAAAATGTGAGGGCCTCTCTTTAAAGGACTTCTTAGGGAAGATTCCTAAAAAGAACTAAAAGCAAATGAGAGGAAATGCAGTCACTGATTGCAATCACATAAACCCATCCTTCAACAATAGAAGTTCTCTCAGAGCCCATGATATATGTCTTTGCTTCATTTGAGGCTTGGCCTTGACAAGAGGCCAATGCAGGATGGGGGGCAGCCAGGGGAATTTCCTTGGATTCAGTGGTGATCCAAGCAGCTGTAGGAAATTCCCATGAGGTCACTCCTCAAGCCAGGGCTGGCCTGGCTGGGGCACAAGGCTCCTGGCTGACTCATCAAATTTGTTAGGGAACTCAAACTTGTCGGTACACCTGATGTGTAGTGAGCCAATGTCTGAGACATCAGTTTTGATCAAAGAGAGCTTTATTAGCAGAAGGGCAGCAAAAGTAGAAAGCAGGGGATCATTCCCAAACCTGCCCTTCCCTGTTTTAACATAGGGACAGCTTATATACATGAGAGGAGAGTAATGTGTTTTTAAAAACTTGATTGGGGGGTGGGCCTGGCTGGCTCAGTGGGTTAAGCATTGGACTTCGGCTCAGATCATGATCTGGTTGCTTGTGGGTTTGTGGGTTCAAGCCCCATATTGGGCTCTGTGCTGACAGCTCAGAGCCTGGAGCCTGCTTTGGATTCTGTGTCTCTGGCTCTCTCTGCCCCTCCCCCACTTGCGCTCTGTCTCTCTCAAAAATAAATAAACATTACAAAAAACTTTTCTTTTTTAAACTTGGCAGGGGAAAAGAGGGTTTGAAACAATCTGGAGGTAAGCTGGCCATCCTCTCAGCCATTCTGTGCTCTCAATTCTGCCAGAAAGTCCTCCCAAGCAATTATAGCACTAATCATGGTCTTGGTGGGGAACTTGCTTGTGTCTCCAGTGCCTAGACTAGCATCTGGCACCCTGAAGATGAGACACAGAGTGGTTGAGCAATTTCCAAAGATTACACAGCAAGTTAGGAGTAGAGCTGGTCTACACATCTCATATTTAATCACAAAGCTGATTCAAAACCCTGTTCTTGGTGTCTTTAAGTAGAGGTGGATGGGAAGGCTGTGCTGTTGGTCAAGGCAATATCTAGGGTGCATTCCAGCTCTGAGGTACTAGAGATAGGAATTCTCCACTGAAATGAGATCTCAGCACCCACTAAGGCAGCCCATTTGCCATTTCCCTTGTGCTTTGGGGTTCATTTTAATTATTAAAAAGAATGTTTTACTCTCCTGAATATGTGCCTTCATAGAAAACTTGGCACAGATATACAATGTGGTAGAGCAAAACTGTCCTATAGAAATATCCCAAATTAAAATCTTGAAAGTGTTTGAGATTACCCAAAAGTAAAATACCACTCAGTCATAATGCCTAGAAAAATTGTCACACATCAAGAATTAAATGTTTGTTGAAAAAGTGATTTAATAAATAAAATTTCTCATTATGTGACAAATGAATGCAAATGTTACATTTGTTCTCAGCAAAACCTATTAAAGGAATATGAGAACCATCTAATGTCTTAATTAATTAATATATAGTATATGTCTTACAGGGAGCTGCAGGATTTTTTTTTTAATATTTATTTTTGAAGGAGAGAGAGACAGAGCATGAGCAGGGGAAGAGCAGAGAGACAGGGAGACACAGAATCTAAAGCAGGTTCCAGGCTCTGAGCTGTCAGCACAGAGCCCGATGCAGGGCTCAAACTCACGCCTGTGAGATCATGACCTGAGCTGAAGTCGGACAGTTAACAGACTGAGACACCCAGGCGCCTTGGAGCTACAGGATTTGTGCAACACCCTCAGTTGCTTATCATCCCAGCTAGTCTGCATTTCATTCCACTTTTGTCACTGGAGTTTTTTGAACATTGTTGGCGGCAGCCACCTATGTGCTTTTGCACTGGCTGTTTTCTCTGTGTTTTGCTTTCCTCAGATGTACACTTGGATGATCCCATCACCTCCTTTAAGTCTTTGGTCCAAAGTCACGTTTACAATGAAGCCTATTCTCAACATCCTATTTAAAATTAAAATGCTGGCATTCCGTTATCTCTTAACCTGCTTGATTTTCTCCCTTAGATTTATTGTAAATTACTATTTTGTATGTGTTTATGTGTCTGTTTTCTGTGAGAATGTAAGTACCCTAAGGGAAGCAATTTTATCAGTTTCATTCACCAATGCATCCTGCAAATGAACACTACTTGTGTAGCGTGGTGTCCTTTTTTTTTTTTTTTAAAACAAAACACCATGATGCTTTCTTAACGTATTGAAATATGTTTTGAAAATATTATTTTTCTTATCATTACCTTCTCTCACACTGATCTACTTTAATTAAGTCTTGTAACAAAATTAAATTGTTATAATTTTTGACATATTAATCTGCAACTCTATAATAGATATCTTTTAGTATAGAAATGCAAAGTCAAGGTCTTTTGGCATTTTTCAAAGAGCCTGATTTATATATCCAAAGTGGCTATCTGAAAATTGTACTGACATTTTTTTGTTTGTTTGTTTGAAATTTTTTTTTTAAATTCTAGTTAGCTAACATATAAGGCAATATTCATTATTGACATGTAATCGTATTAACAGTTTAAAAATATGGATTCTGTAGTCCACATGCCTCGGTTTGAGCAACAACTCTGCAGCTGACAGTGTGCATCCAAAAACGTTAGCTTCAGTGTCCTCATTTGTAAACTGGGAATGATAGTGTTTCTCTCATTAGAATTTTGTGAATTGAAAAAATCAACTTAACATAGTACTGGCATAGAGTAAGCCCTCAGTAGATGTCAGGTATTTAAATTTGTATTGCCATTTTTATTATTAAATTATCCATTTTCATCAGACCTGACCATGAGTTTGATATAGTTATTCTAAATTTGATATGTCAATACAAATGTGTCTTGTTTTTGGTTATTGAGGTCAACTTTTTAATGTTTATTGGCTTATTAGTTTTCTTCCTTTAAATGCATTTTTGTTTGTTTGTTTGTTTGTTTGTTTTGAGAGAGAGAGACAGAGTGTGAGCAGGTAAGGAGCAGAGACAGAGGGAGACACAGAATCTGAAGCAGACTCCAGGTTCTGACCTGTCAGCACAGAGCCCAATGTAGGGCTCGAACCCACAAACCATGGGATCATGAGCTGAGCTGAAGTTGAACGCCCAACCAACTGAGCCACCCAGGAACCCCAGTTCTCTTCCTTTTAAAGCATAATTTTTTAAATTTTTTTCCCTCATTTTTCTTTTCAGGTTTCCCTCACTTATTCATTCACAAATACGTTTTCTGTATTAAGGGTATTAGGGCTTTGTCATCAGGGCTAATGTAGCCACACTGGAACTTTGTTTATATTGTTTGTTGAATAGGTGGGGCACAGGCTGGGTATTAGTCCCCACGGACCTTTGGCCAGTAGATCTTGAGCAGTTAAAAGGCTACACAATACTATGTAGTGACTCTGGGGGTCATAAGAGTGGAAATAGAGTTAACCAGTTAACCAGTTTGTAGTTGGATATAAATTTTATTGTGACACTTCCTCAAATACAAAGTTTTTTTATTTTACATATTTTTGTAAATTGTTATTTTGCTTTCTGAATTCTTCTATTATTGGATTTATAGTTAGCATATCAGTCAGGGTTTTCAGGAAGGAGAGAGATACATATATATAGAGAGAGACAGAGAGAGAAAGACAGAGACAGAGAGATGGGGGGAGTTTTTATTACAAAGAATGGTTCATGTCTTTTTTCAGAGGCTGGCAAGTCCAGAATCTACACTGTAGACTAGAAGGCTGGAGTTCCAAGAGAACTAGTGATGCAGATGAAATCCAAAGACAGTCTACTGGAGAATTTTTTTCTTGCTTGGGAAGGCCAGTTTTTTGTTTGAGTCAGGTCTCCAAATGATTGGATAAGGCCCACCTACCTTGTGGAGGAGAATCTGTTTTACTCAGAGTTCACCAATTTCAATGTCAATTTCATCCAAAAACACTCCCCCAAACTGACATAAAATTAATCATCATGTTAGAAAATCTTTCTCTGCCTTCAAATCATTCACTTTTTATTTGTCACAAGCTTCTCCATTATTCTTGGCTTTACTTAGTGTATTTCTACCTGCATAATGACTGTATATCAAAAACAAATGACATTGATGCATAGGAGTTACTTCTACAATTTTTCTTCAGCTATTTTCATTTGTGTGTTTTAAATAGAGAAAGAGAAACTTTGAAAGGTTTTGTGATTCCTTTAAAGTGAAACACAATTATCTAAAACCAGTTTAGAATATGAGACTTCTTATTATACCCAGATACTGATTTGGCACTGAAACCACTTCAAAATTGGGTTGTGCTCAAACACCAATATGGAATTGAAGGTAATGTAAATAGTTTTAAATGTGATGATCATTCGTCAGAGCATTCTAGGATATTTGCAATTGGCATATGACCATTAGCAAAAGAATCCTGAATTGACTTCAAAATGATTTGGGGAGGTAAGTGGGATAACAATCATAAATAATGTGCAAAGTAATCCAGACACCAGGAGATTTCATTATACATGACCATACAAATCTGGAGAAAGGAAATGTTTTGGCACCTACAAATCTGATGCTCCAAAGTATTTTGCATGATCAAAGTTACATAAAAAAAAGTACAAAGTTGGCAGATTTTCAACATACTTTTTAAATATATGCTGTTGGGGTGCCTGGGTGGGTCAGTTAGTTAAGCAGCCAACTTCAGGTTGGGTCATGATCTCGCAGTTTGTGGGTTTGAGCCCCATGTTGGGCTCTGTGCTTACAGCTTGGAGCCTGGAGCCTGCTTCAGATTCTGTGTCTCCCTTCCTCTCTGTCCCTACCCCACTTGCACTCTGTCTCTCTCTGTCTCTCAATAAATGAATAAATGTTAAAATTTTTTAAAGTATGCTGTTAATTTTGTTATCTAAAGGAAAAGCACACTTTATAGTATATTAACTGTATAAGTATACATATTATCTTACTTAAACTATTAAAATAATTGCAATTGTGTTTATAGAACCTGACATCTTTAAAAACTTTCTTTCTTTGTCACTTGGGGCAATGAATATGATTTATTAGTACAAATTTCTACTTGGAGATAGTTTATTCCCCAAGCTCCATTATGGTAATTGGCCATCAATGTCCCATCTTTAAGGGATTCTTAGTTTGAGGGATAGAGGAGATAGATTATTTATATCCAAAGTTCAAAGAAGATTCACATCTGAAGTTCTCTAGCTCTTAAAGTGATGCTTTTCCTGAATTATTTTCCAGAAGGAGGAGAAAGAGATTATTAAATCCTCTACAGAAATATAAATTCAGGTTTTCAAAGGTTCCATTCAAGCATAGTAGATCTGAAATACAAATTGAGGGATCTGCAGTATCAGCAGTGAGCATCTTAACTCCAGGTTAGTAATAAGCCTTTGATAGATATCTAGTGAATGTGACTGAATATACAAGTCAGTCAGAGACTAATTTATTACATTATTTTTTTACATAAAAATCATTGGAGAAAATAATATTAACTTGTCAGTTAAAATCAAATTTTGTCATTGTTTAATTTTTTTTATTTGAGAGAGAGAAAAAAAAAGAGAACACAAGTTGGGGAGAAGGGCAGATAAAAAGAGAATCTTAAGCAGGCTCCATGCACAGTGTAGGGCTCGACATGGGGCTCAATCCCATGATCCTGGGATCATGACCTGAGCTGAAATCAAGAGTCAGACTCTCAACTAATTGTGAGCCACCCAGGTGTCCCTGTTGTATTTGTTTGTTAAGTAGCATTTGTAGGTATGCAAGATCAACCATATTGTTTCTGATTACAAATTTAACATTCATTGGATAATCCTTAAAATGTCTTTGTAAACCATAAAGAGTCTTCTGAAATCAGAGCTCTATTTAAGTTCATTTATTCCACTTCTTCTAATATCCACTTTTAAAAGAGCTTTATTGGTATATAATTTACATACCATAAAGTTTACTCATATTAAGTGTACAAGTCTGGTTTTTAGTTTATTTAAAGAGTTGTGCAATTATCACCAATATCTAATTTTAGAGCATCTTTAATTCGATACCAAGGTAAACATTTAAAAAAAATTTTTGTTTCCTGAGTTTTCCATTTGATTATTTCAACTTTCCATTCACATAATCTCTATAAAACACTAAATGAAACCCAGTAATATGTATGCTAGGATAGTGTCAGGATCATGCAAGTAAACTTGTGAACAGATCCTGAATTGTGTTTATATCCATTGTGTCCACAGCAGTGTTTAACTTCAGATTTACAATCTCCTTCTTCCTCTCCTTTCTCCTTCTTTTCCTCCTACTCTTCTCCTTCTCCTTCTTTTTAGAGGAAGAGTAGAGCCCAAGTGAGAGAGAAGGGCAGAAATGAAGAGAGAGCAAGAATCATAAGCAGGCTCCACGGTCAGCATGGACCCTGACTCAGTCTCGATCCCATGACCCAGGACCATGACCCCAGCTGAAATCAAGAGTCAGACACTCAACAGACTGAGCCACTCAGGTGTCCCTGTAATCCCCTTTGAAAGAGCAGTAGCACCTATTCACAGAAAGTTTTGCAATTAAATCTTTTAAAATAGTTGATTTGGAAAAGTTCAAGTTGGAGCTAAAGAATTTGAGTTCCTATAATCCTCACAAAAATGTGGGTGAGATGGGTGCTACTTGAGTAGACTAAAACAGATGTAATAACCATGAATTCCTCTAGAGTTTTAAATTCTATCATTATGTTATGTTCACATCATTGGAATATTTCAGATCTAGAATATGTTAATTTAGTTCCCTGTAGAACTATTACCAAACTATTATTTCATGTTATATCCTTCAATTTTAAAAAGGGCCAACATAAAAGAAAAGCTCATACAAGGACAGTTCTGCATCTTTTGTGAAACTACTCATGAAGAATTCTGTTCAATGTCATAAAAAATTTTATACAATATCTTCCTCTTAGTGAGAAGACTGGGGTGCCAGTTCATTTTTTATGACAATGGATGAGACTTAGCCATCCCATCTCAGTTTTTATGGAAAATCTTAACTACATTTTTAATCAAACGCTGAATTTATCAGCCACTTATGTATATTGTGAGAGTTACCCACCAAGAAATTATTGCGTAGGTTTTATGCTCTGGTTCTTGTTGAGAGGTCTTGAAAAATATCCTTTGCATTGAACCCATCCCAAAATCCTATCATAAGTAGTCAATTTATACACAATAAATCTACAAATGAATTTGATCATTGGGTTTTTAATCCCAAGCCCAATAAATCAAAAGAGATGACAAGAGCAGTAATAAAAGTATGGCATTCAGGGAACTGTATAAACCCTAGGTTAGTTGATTTATTTCCCTTTGTACTAATTGTTTTAACAACTGAATTAAGTAAAAATGGGACACTGTCAGCGTTACATAGATATGGTCTGAATGAGCTAGCTTGTGAATGAGCAAATGAATACAGTAGGAGAAGATAGTCCAACTACTACCAGGAAAAGTCCAAAAGGAGTCTAGATTGTCAAGATTTTAAAACAAGCTTTATGGAGATGGTTGCATAACTCTGTATGTTTGTTTAAAAATCATTGAGTTTTACACTTAAAATGGGTGAATTTTGGTAGGTAGGTATACTTTATGTTAATAAAGTGGGTTTTTTTTTTAAAAAAGGAAGATTCCAAGCATCCTTAACATGGGAGAACAGCAAACTCTATTGTTGGGCTTGGTTTTAATCTTCTCTGTATTATATTTTATATTATGTCTTACAAATTAAAATTATATTCAGATAAAATTTAGTTGATCACTTTCCTGTGCCTGGTAGTTGACAGGCTCTTTCATATCCATCTCTTTTCTTTATATAGATTCGGAACAAAATCTGAAACTTGAGATAATGGAACTGCATAATTATTCCTTGGTGTCAGAATTTGTGTTGTATGGACTCTGCACTTCACAGCATCTCCAACATTTTTTCTTTATATTTTTCTCTGGGATCTATGTGGTCACTGTGCTGGGTAACCTCATTATTGTGGTCACCGTAATTTCTGACCCCCACTTGCACTCCTCCCCTATGTACTTCCTGCTGGGAAATCTATCCTTTTTGGACATATGGCTCGCCTCATTTGCCACCCCCAAGATGATCAGGGACTTCCTTAGTGATCGAAAGCTCATATCCTTTGGGGGATGTATGGCTCAAATCTTCTTCTTACATTTTATTGGTGGGGCTGAGATGGTACTTCTGGTTTCCATGGCCTATGACAGATATGTGGCTATATGCAAACCTTTGCATTATATGACCATGATGAGCCGAGAAACCTGTGTAGAACTGGTGTTGGTTTCATGGGTCATTGGATTTGTGCACTCCATCAGTCAAGTAGCCTTTACTGTGAATTTACCTTATTGTGGCCCCAATGAAGTGGACAGCTTCTTCTGTGACCTTCCTCTTGTGATAAAGCTTGCCTGCAGGGACACCTATGTCTTAGGTATACTCATGATCTCAGACAGTGGGTTGCTCTCCCTGAGCTGTTTTGTGCTCCTCCTGGTCTCCTACACTATTATTCTCATCACTGTCCAACAGCATGCTGCTGGTGGCGTATCAAAAGCACTCTCTACCTGCTCTGCACATATCATGGTAGTCCTGCTCTTCTTTGGGCCCTGCATTTTCATTTATGTGTGGCCTTTCAGTCGGTTCTCTGTGGACAAGCTCCTGTCTATATTTTACACCATTTGTACTCCACTCTTGAACCCCCTTATCTACACATTGAGAAATAAAGAGATGAAAACAGCTATGAAGAAGCTGTGTAACCAACATGTGACTTCTCACTGAATTCCAGCTTTCCATAGAGCTACATGTTCTTACTCATTCAGGGGAAAGCATTTCTTTAATATGATTCTGCTCAAAGATTTCATTCTGATGGTTTATTGATAAAATTTATATTGTTTATATGATATATAAATAGTTGTTGATTTCAACAAAACTCATATATATAGTTTTATTCTATATAATTTTATATAATTAATATAATTTTAAAATATAACTTTCCAAAATCACTTATTTATAAGATACGTATATTACCTTACTATATAATTTTATTATATAATTTATATCAAACATGATTTATAACTAAATATAACTGCAGTGTACTATGGCATTAGTATGATCATATAATAACTATATAATATAAATCTATATATACATACATACATGTACATACACGTTCAACCCAACAATTTCATTTTGTACTTGGCAATTTTCTTTTTCTGTTTTTTTAAAACTTTTTAAATGTTTATTTATTTCTGAGAGAGAGACAGAACACAAATGGAGGAGGGACAGAGAGAGAGAGGAAGACACAGAATCTTAAGGCTCCAGCCTCTGAGCTGTCAACACAGAGCCCAATGTGGGTGCCAAACCCACAAACCATGAGATCATGACTTGAGCTAAAGTCAGATGCTTAACCCACTGAGCCACTCAGGTGCCCCTCTTTATCTCTTTGTTAAATCTTATTTCTCTTACTAGTTTATTTTATCTAAAATATTTATATAAAAATGAATTTTATTTTCCTAATCATAGTCCAACGCAGCAAGAGCTGCCAGTTCATAGGCATTCAAGACATGAGACATTCAGCACAAGGAAACTAACCCAAAAATAAAATGCTCTATTAATCTTTCTCTTGGTTTTGAAAGCCTGCAAGGAGGAAAAAGACACTATTTCAAGATCCTATTGATTTAAAAAGTATACTTTTTCTTGTGAATGTGTATTACACTTAACCTTTTTATTGAAAAATAAGAATGTATGCCAGTGAAATTCAATTACAGAAGTTAATTTTCACATGGGAAGAATCAGTATTTTATGGCTCAAAATTTCATGGTGTAAAAAAGGTATTGTGTTACCATTTAGTAGGCATTGGATTAGGAAATTAAAACATTTTAACCCCCAGATTTTAAATAAACCCTGCATCTACACTGCATCTTAATGAGTTGATTCTGTCCTTTGGGGAGTCATCTTTTAGGAAGTACTTTTGAGTACGACAAATTCAGATCTTATGCTAAGTTTTTAAATGTCGTTGAAACCTGAAAAGACAATCATAAGCAAGAGTTAAATTTTATATTAACTAAATGGTCAGAGAATTCAAGCAATTTTCTTGTATGTTGATTCTGGAACACCAAGCCAAAGGAGAGAATTGGGTAATGATCAAATTACATGAATAACTGGATGAAACTTCCAGTAATTTTGGACAATGTTTGTAATCAGAGAAACATGCTCCTGGATACTAGTGGCTTCTCTCGTGACTGTAATCTTACACATTTGCATAAATGCTAAAAGAACACAGTTTGAAAACATCTGCCTTAGGAAATATTTCTCCACACTCCCCTTGCTTGCTAATGCAATAATACTGTGTTTTGGTTTTATAGACTTTAAACATAGTCAAATTTTTTTATGTTTATATGTAAACATTTAAAGAGCTTAAAAACTCAAAGAAATATATGCACCCCTATGCTCACTCAGTGTTACTTATAATAGCCAAGATATGGAAGCCACCTCAGTGTCGAAGGTTAGATGAATGAATGAAGTAGATGAATATATATATATGACTATATATATGAAGTATATGAATATATATAGTGGAATGTTATTCAGGTATTAGAAAAGCATGAAATGTTACCCTTTAGAACAAAATACATAGATCTAGAGGGTGTTCTGGTAAGTGACATAAGTCAGAGAAAGACAAATACCATATGATTGCACTTATATGCGGAATCTAAAAAAAAAAGAAACAAATAAAAGAGAAACAGACTTATAGATACAGAGAACAAACTGGTGGTTGTCATATGGGAGGAGGGAGAGGGATGGGCAAAATAAATGAAGGGAATGAGGAGACACAAAGTTGCAATTATAAATTTCAGAGATATGATGTACAGCATAGGGAATAAAGTCAATAATATTATAATAACTTAGTACGTGGATGCATAGCAACTAGATTTCCTGTGAGGATCCTTTTCATAATGCATCAAAATATCAAATCACTGTGATGTACACTGGAAACTAATGGGATATTGTATGTCAATTATACTTAAATTAAAACAAAGGAAAGGGTGGTTACAAAAAGCTTTCAGGAAGATGACACCTTATTCCTCTCTTAAATTGCTGAAGACAGCAAAAGGCCAAAAATCTGAAGGACAAAAGTTATATTTATGAACTTGCTAGATTACATTGAAATAAAAAAGGAAATATATAATGTGTCTTCTAGGTTAAATCCTGTTATAAGTAAATATCATTTCTATACGACTCTGTTTCATTATTTTCTCTTGATACCTTTATGCAAAATTTTGCGGGAACATTTGAGTTTCCCTCTGAAGAAATGGGACAAAAAGTGTTGGTTGCCCTGGCCCCTCACCCCGCCTTCCAGCCAAATTAAGTCCCAGCTGCTTGGGGATTTCTCTTGCCTCTGAAATGAAAAGAAACAGCATCAGGTGTTAATGTTGAGTTACCCGGCAGAGGAGGACCCAGACACCTGTCAGGAGGAGCATTCCCAGGTGTGCTGAGACTGCAAGGGCTCCTGGCTGTGGTGCAGCCTCAGGTGGGCAGCGCGCAGGCACAGCGGGGAGTTTACGCCAGGGCCGCGGGGCTGCCTTCCTAGGCAGCTGACAGTGTGGTCAGGACGCAGTGCCCGCTGCCTTGCCTTCCTTCGGAACTCTGTGCTTGCACAGACATGAGACATTTAGCACAAGCAAACTAAATGTTGCGGCACCAGCTGGCTGGGGAGGCCGGTGGTATCCAGGGGGCCTCCGGCAGGATTGGCCTCTGGTCGCACACACACTGGGGGGGAAGCCTGGCTGCCT
>CM053560.1:71836930-71874744 GCA_028646485.1 Cryptoprocta ferox | reverse complement strand
ATCATGAGTCGCAGGGTGCTCATTGTGTTTCTACTGCTCTCGTGGGCAATTGGGTTCATACATACCACAAGCCAGATGGTTTTCACTGTAGGTTTACCTTTCTGTGGTCCCAATGTTGTGGATAGCATTTTCTGTGACCTTCCCCTGGTCATCAAGCTTGCCTGCACTGACACCTATATCTTAGAACTCTTGGTGATTGCAAACAGTGGACTCTTGTCCCTGATCTGCTTCATACTCCTGCTCATATCCTACATGGTCATGCTGGTCACCATCTGGCAGCACTCCTCCAGTGCATCCTCCAAGGCAGTGTCCACACTGTCTGCTCACATCACTGTGGTCACTCTCTTCTTTGGCCCCACTATCTTCATTTATGTTTTCCCATTCAAGAGTTACTCTGCAGATAAGTTTCTTTCTGTATTTTACTCTATAATCACTCCCCTCCTTAATCCAATTATTTATACCCTGAGGAATCAGGAAATGAAAGCAGCCATTAAGAGACTCAACAGCCAGCATATTGGCTCTTGGCTCACTTCCTAAGTAAGTCCTTAACAGTTGATTGTTTTGTGTTCTCTGCTATTTGGGGTTCTGAGACAAATATTTATCAGAATAATTAAAGACTATCGATTTTATTCCCTCTATATTCATGGAATTATTAAGATCAGTTTTATTAAAAATCTGTTAGAAAATGTTCCTAGCACAGATTCAATACATAAATAGGTGTGTATTCATTATTTCCTTGTATTTGCTTTTCTTAGAATTCATGGAAACAACCCTAATGTTTAAAATATCCAATCATGTCTTTTTTCAAAAACTTTATAAATTTTAATTGGATCAGTATGTAAAAATTGGTAACTTTAGAAAGACAGCACATTATATGATACATAGTATCAATTTTTATTTATAAAGTTGTATTTATTATTTTAGTTTATTTTGAGAAAGACAGCATGAGTGGGGGAGGGGCAGAGAGCAAGGAAGACAGAGAATCCCAGGCAGTCTCTGCATGGGCTTGAACTCATCTGAAGTCCTGATGCAGGTCTTGAACTCATTGAAAGCTGTATTTAGTAACTTGATAGGTGTTAAAATATCTACTAATATATGTTAACCATATGGAGTCTGCACAGAGACATTGTATTTTGAATAAAGAATACTTTCTCACTATATAGCCTCAATACACAAACCCTTTATTCAAATATAAAAATATGCATAAAAATAAACATTTCAGCATATCTTTAATACCTAAATGGTTTTCAAAGAAGCAGTATCAACTAAAATGCTAAAGACTAAAATCATGAACCGCTTAGTGTTGCTTGCTCTACCAAATAACACTCAATGTTTTTTCAACTGAAATCAGTCATTCATGAAACATCTAAAAAAAAGTATTTACTAGGTACCAAGCACTGTCCAAAGCAATTCAGATACATGTTTGCAGATAAAGACCTTATACCTGTTCTGGAGAAAATATCAAAAGGGAGGGATTTATGTTAGGCATGGTGGTTTCAGAAGATCACTTTAAGGGTAGACATCTATACCAACACATTAAGAAAGCTCTAGAATTAGACATATGAGCAAGGAAAAGAGCATTCTAGGCAAAAGAGACAGTGTACATAGACATGGTGAAGTGAGAGTTTTTAAGTGTTAAAGGTAGACCTTGTTAAGGAGATTGATGAATAAAAGGGAGAAGATCTATGCTGAGATTTTACAGAAAGGAAGAGACTAGAAGTTTCAGGAATAGTGGATTCCTTTTTACTGTCACTATACAGCCATTGAAGTGTTTTGAGAAAGGGAGGGATGGAACTCAAAATACATTATAGTTTAGTATACCTCTGTCCACTTACATAGAAAATAAAATGCAGCAAAAGTGAAGCAGAGGGGAGAGTTAGTGGGCTGTTTCAAACAGTAAGCCTGAATTTATTAAATAATACAAACAGTGAGGTTGTTGAAATTGTGAAGACTTCCAAAGGCAAATAAAAAGCCTAAACTTATTCAATCATCTTGGGAACCATCTCTTTTGATGTCTTTTTAAAAAAATTTAAATGTCTCAGTCTTAAAAATCTTTTAAATATTTTATATGAAATTTTTTTAGTATAGTTCACAGAAATATTAGTTTCAGATGTACATCATAGTGATTTGACAAGTTTGTACATTATCTACTATGCTCACCAGAAGTATAGCTCCACGTGTCACCATACATCACTATTATAATATTATTGACTAAATTTCTTATGCTGTGCCTTTTATTCCTTTGACTTGTTATTTCCATAATGGAAGCCTATATCTCTCACTCACCTTCACCTATTTTGCCCATCCCCCACCTGTATCACCTCTGGGAAACATCAGTTTGTTCTCTGTATTTATATGTCTAACTTTGCCTTTTGTTGGTTTTTTAAATTCATTTGTTTTTGTTTTTTTTTAGATTCCAGATAAGAGCAAAATCTTATGGTATTTGTTTTTTTCTGACCTATTTCACTTAACATAACACCCTCCAGGCCCATCCATGTCATTGCAAACGGCAAGACTTTTTTTTTTATAGCTGAGTAATATTCCACTGTGCATATATACCATATCTTCCTTATCCATACATGTAGTGATGGACACGTTGGTTACTTCCATACTTTGGCTATTATAAATAATGCTGCAATAAATGTAGGGAGTACATAAATCTTTTTGAATTAGTGTTTATACTTTGTTTAAATCCCCAGTAGTGGAATTACTGGATCATACAGTAACTCTGTTTTTAATTTTTTGAGGAATCTCCATACTGTTTTCCACAGTAATTATACCAGTTACATTCCCACCAACAGAGCACATGATTCCTTTTTCTTCATGTCCTCACCAACACTTGTTATGTCTTATCCTTTTGATTCTATCCATTCTGACAAGTGCAAGGTGGGTGATATGTCATTATGGTTTTGGTTTGTATTTCCCTTATGCTTAGTCATGTTGGGCATTTTTGCATGAGTCTGTTGACCATCTCTATGTCTTCTTTGGAAAAGAAGGTCCTCTGTCCATTTTTAGCTGGATTGTTTGGGTTTTTCTGGTGTTGATTTGTATGAATTCTTTATATATTTTATATATGAACCCCTTATTGAATATATCACTTGCAAATATTTTTCCCCACTCAGTAGGTTACTTTCTTCTATTGCCAATGGTTTCCTTTGCTGTGCAAAAGCTTTAAAATATACCATAAGTATCAAACTCACATACTTTCCCTCTTATCCCCTTCTTCCCTTTTAAGTATACCTGCCCTACTTGAGTTTGGTCCTAGACCATGCACTCCTAACAGTTCAACTTTATTCTGAAAATTTTGATGTGTACCATTTACCAATTGGTTTGGGTAATCAAGTCACGGCATCCAATACTGTTCTAATATTATATTTCTAATTTCTATATATAAGAATCTTTTCTTTCTTGCAAACATCTCAAATGCCGCACTAAACTGTGACATCTATCTCCTCAGCTGAAATATTATTAAAAGACTTATTTCTCATGGCAATTCTAACTGCTAGTGGCTGCATGGGGGAAATTAATTTAAAAAATTCCTATACTCAAGCAAAAAGAGGAGAAATTTGTTAGCAATGTCTGCTATGCCTTGCTCAGTGTAGACTTTTAATTTTAATATTATCATATTAAATATTATATTAATTTTACTTGAATAAATGCATTCAATTACTAAATTATAAATACTGATTGATAAAGTCAAATTAATAGAATTATAATTTACTCAATCTATCATCTATGATAGATCCATTTTCTGTTAATGTGTTTATACTCCCCCAACAAAAACACTTGAGTTAGTGCTTTTTCTGGAACGCACCTACTAGAGAAAGTTCACATTGCTGATATACCTCATAAATTCACAATCCACTTAAATAATGAGAGAGTAAGTCCTTTCTCTGAACCGTAAGTAACACTAGCACATTTATTTTTATGATTCCATTTGGGAATTGATCACCAGCCTGCATCTTATTTATTTCTTGTCCCCCCCCCCTTTTTTTGTACCTACAAATGACTGTTAATTCATGGAGGTTAAAAATGATAAACAATATATATTCACGATCTCACTGTATCTGCATGTCTTTGAAGAGGCCACTCCTCAGATAGAACTGGTAGGTTTAAATAGAAGTGCTAACAAAAACTGCAATTATATATACTTTAATAAAGGAGGAGACATTTTATAAGAAACTTAGAACTAAATGAAAACCATATTATTCTGATCATGAAGGCAATAGTAAAAGATAATTGTGGTCCAATAGCAACTAAACACTGTATCTAGTTTCAGTAAGAATAAGAGCCACATTCCTGATCTGAGGGATCAATTTTATAGCTTGAGTTTGTCAGTTTTATAGCTTGAGTTTGTATGTAGGAATGTAAGTTTGAATTAGTTTAATCCTTATGAGGTAAAAATACAAAATAATTTAGAATATTATAAAATAATGGAACAACTACATTCTTTCTTTGCTAAGTTTAGCATCTGTGACAAGTCTGAAATGTAAAAAATCTCATATCAAGAAAATTAAAAATGGTGATTTCACATTAATTTACTCATCTATGTTTTACTTTCCTACATTGAATATTTATTTCAACACAGAAAACACATGATATGCTGAGATAAATGATTACTTTAAATCAAGTATTTTTTATTTTAGTTTTTTTTAAGTTTATTTGAGAGAGAGTGCTTACGAGAGAGAGCAAACAGGTGCACGTGAGCAGGGGAAGGGCAGAAAGAGAGGGAGAGGGAGAATCCCAAGCAGGCTCCATTCTGTCAATGCCGAATGAGGGCTCTATCCCATGAACCATGAGATCATGACCTGAGCTGAAACCAAGAGTTGGACACTCAATCGACTGAGCCATGCAGGCTCAATTTTTTTTTAATCAGTATTTAAAAAATATTTCACCTATGTACGCTTATTTTGTTCACTGAAGTCATATAACTTTTCATTCAATACAATTGTCTAATTGTACTGCTAATATATTTGTTTTGATAATTTGGCAACCCAAGGTCTATTTCCTATTCTTCTGCACCTACTGGCCTTTTTCCTACCTACATTTAAAACAATTATTTTAATATTTTAAACTTGATCAATATATGAGCTCAAAGTCCTTTGTGCATCTATAATGCTGAGCCCTTTTCCATCAAATGTACAAATTTATTTTTTAATTAGAAAAATATTTATAGTGGTCATTTTGTCAGCAAATCTGACTTTTAACATTCCAAACTTTTTTTGTGGTGAGTGAATATTACCCATGGTTAATCCAATGTGTACATGGCTTCATCCTCTCATAAGAAAGATTCATAAAACACTCTTAAGATCAATAAAAACTGCATAGCCTTTATTCTAATCAAAAGAACTATTTAAGTACATTTGTGGAAATGTATGGAAAAAGACTTTGTTACTTAACTTAGACACTCAGTATTGGACATCTCATAGCTTTTTTTCCCCAGGTAAGCAACCTCAGTGTAAAAATGTGCAGTAAGTTTTCATCCTGTAGTTACATAAAAAACACAGAAAGATCCAGGCTCTCCAGTCACAGGTCATCCATCCCATTCTCAGACAAGCCCTATCCACTTTTATCCAATTATTTTTCATTCCTTTTCAGCTCATCGTGTTTGTATAATACATACCATGCAAAAGCATAAACTTTCCATTTAAGGTTTAAGTGTGACTTAAATTAGGAAGAATTCTTTTGTTTCTCACAGTATCTTATTTTTGCCTGTGTTTGAGTGGAGAAATATATATTTTAAAGATATTTCATCTTCGATCATATATACAAATCGTCATGTTGAATGATTTCATCTATCATAACATTTGAATCCATCTATATATACACTTAGCTGGACATATTTTATAAAGAAGTTCATAACATTTCAAAAAATCCTAAAGTAATAAATATTGTTTTTTGCTTTTAATTTTCCAATTTACATATTAAACTATAAAAATTACTTTTAGAATTCTCAATATTTTTCCTTTAGTATTTTGAGACTGAAGGACTACATAGTTTTAAAACTATGCATAACTAGTAACTCAATTACTACATGAAATAGAATACCAATGATTATAACTCTTTATAATGAAAACAATTAGGTAATTATATCATTTAAATTTAAAAGAGAAAAATACATTCATTTAGACTAAGTCTTCTTTACCAAGTCTTCCATAGTAAAATTCTTCTGTGGTTCTTAACTGGTTTCAGCATCTCTGTAATCACCAGAAAATGAGATAATGCTAAAGACAGAATTTTGTGAATGTACATACCTACCATCTATGTGTATACAATAAAATATATTCCATATATATTATCCTTTGGAATCTCATAACAACCTGTGATTTTCAGAGTAGGCATTACTTTATTCTTATAACAAATAAATCAATATTCAAGAGAGTTAAAGAGTATATTTCCCCAGTAAATGTTGATACCAGAACTAGAATGTAAGTCTTGACTCTTGGTTCAGTTTTATTTTTCCTTATTCTGATAGTTGGGATGAACAATAACACATGCATATTTCATGAAATATTAAGCCAAAAAATGTATATTCAGAGTAGATTTTCCACAACCTGTTCTGATGCTCTAGAGCTAGAATGTGGTGTAAGTCTATGTATTTGTGTTTACATGTGTATGTATGATTCTGTATCTGTGTGTTTGGTGTTTATCACTAATAATTTGTCACAAAGAAAAAAAACAGAGAATAAAAGCTGGGACCAAAACACATAAATAAAAATGAAAAAGTCTAAAAAGTGAGCCATCAGTCAGTCCAAGATGGGAACACATACAGGGCACAAGTGTTAAAGGCATATGAGACAGTAAGAGTCGAGAATCAGTTTGCACACAAATAGGAAAGAACCAGCTACAAAGAATAATGGTACTTCTAAAAACATTGCTGGTTGTTCAGAGCTCATCTATACACTAAATGCAAAGGGACAAGGAGGCAAACTCCATCCAGGAGCCCAGCAACAATAGATTCATGCAAATAGAGAAAAGTCTAAACAGACCAAGTTAGAAGTTTTGTCCAGAAACAAAAGTATTAAAGAGCACTTAAAAAGAACATGGAGGAAGAGGAGGAGGAGGAAGAAGAGAATCAGAGAGAAAAGAAGGAAGAAAAGAAACAAACATGGTGTGGGGGCTGAGAAAGAAAGGAAGGAAGGAAGGAAGGAAGGAACGAACGAACGAACGAACGAACGAACGAAGGAGAGGGAGGGAGGAAGGAAGGAAGGAAAGAGAGGAGGAAGGAACCAGTATACTGAGAAATATTTATGTTCCCGTCCAGAAACTAGGAAGCTTGTTTTATTATGATTTTTGTGGGGGAGAATAAGAACATGTAACAGGCTGTAGTCAATTTAAAGCTTCAGGAAGAATTTGCTAAGTTCCTAAAGTTATTTGCTTAGTGGCAATATAATTAAACTCAATGCACATATCTGAATATTTCAAATAATAGGTACCACAAAGTTACATGACCATATTACTATCCACTTAAACTAACTCATTTGACTAATGGCCATTTGGTTCCTTTAGTCATTGACTCATTGAACTCATGGTTCATAAATTCATGAGAGAAACAACAAATCAATGTTGAGACACAATCTATATCTGCAAAATATGTTTACAAAATGTTCAAACTAAATTTCATTAATTAAAAAGAAATCAAATATAAATTTCTCTAGTTTTAATTCAGAAATAGGGATCTTTCAGCTAAATTCTTTAGTTGAGTAAATATGCATAAAATGGTATGAACTCAACTCACAAATACACACACATAAACTCACATTTTTATGGATCTTAATTGTATAAGAATTATAACTCTTTTTAACAAGGCAAACAGGCTAGTTTCTATGAGTAGATATGTTAAACAGTAACTGCCATCTGTGACAAGAGAAGAGGCACATATTTCTTTCGTTCTTAAGAACATAGAAATTCCACCTGATGGATAGGAAACACCCAGCTCATTTTACCTTATTCCTTCATTCTTATTTGTATTCATATTTGTTTTCACATAACTTTCCCAGAACCAAGTAAGAACATTACTACTACATTAATCCTCATGGACAAGGAAAAAGAAACAAGCCCCTATATATCCCAGGCATTAACTTCACAACAAAACAGGAAATATTCAACCGTACTAAATAGTACAAAGTGTACTAAATTATAAAGGTTAATTTATAGTCCATGGACATTAAAATAAAAAGACATTCTATGACCTCTGTGATATCAAATTCAAATGCTCTGCTTTTTCCCACTAAGGGTCCCTTTTATTACCTTCTATCCAATACATTTTCTTCATTGCCTTTTAAGCAAGTAAGTATTAAGTATATGCCTCTTAAGTATACTTGAGTAATATACTACCTGTAGACCAAAGGGTGCTTTAAAAATGTATTCCTAGCCATCTGTGCAAGACATATTTTAGACTAAATTTCTATTTTAAAAAACACATTAAGGAGGATAGGAACCTGGTCCCTAAGAATCATTAGGCATATTTGTATATTTTTCTTTTGAGCTATTTAAGATGTAAACACCTTATGTAGATTAATAGAGACAATAAATTAATTAATAGAGACAATTAATTAAGAGACAAGTTAATTGAGACAAATTAATAGAGACAATAAATTAATAGAGACAATAAAGACTCCTAAGCAACCATCTCCACCTAGTTATTTTACTGTAGCAAAGATCATCACGATCATCAACTCCAGAGGTATCATTCCTTTGTATGTTTTTAAAATTATTTCTCTTATTTTTCATACATTGTGCATAAAATATTTTTTCATGTTTTTACCCTGATATACATGGAATCTATATAAGCTATTATTGTAAAAGTTATTCTTTGCTCCATTTAGTGTCTTAAAGATTTATGTGTTTTGTGTTGCTCTGGTTCATTGTTTTTTATTATGGTAAAAAAAAAAAAACCATGTAACATCTTCATTTTTTAGCGTACAGTAGTGTTAACTTTGTCACCTTGTATAACAGATTTCTAGAACTTTTTCATCTTGCAAAATGAAAGTCTATATTCATTGTTCTAGAATTCTCCTTTCTGCCTCTAGTATCTCTGGAAATCATCATTTTACCTTCTATTTAAGGGTTTGGCTGTGTTAGATATCTCATGTAATTGGATCATTTAATATTTGTCTTTTTGTGACTGGCTTGTTTCACATAGCATAATTTCCTCAAACTTCAACCATAGTGTAGCATAAGACAGGATTTCCTTCTTTTTAAGGCTAAATAGTATTCCATTTTATGTATATGCTACATTTTCTTTATCCGTTCATCCATCGATGGATATATAGGTTCCTGTCTCCTCTTGGCTATTGTAAATAATGCTGTAATGAACCTGGGTGTGCATATATGTCTGCAAGGTTCTGTTTCAGTTCTTTCAGATGCACATCCAGAAGTCAGATTGATATATCATATGGTAATTCTTTTCTTAATTTTTTGAGGAAGCTTCATACTTTTTTCCAGAGTGGCTATACCATTTTACATTCCCATTAACACTGCAAAAGTGTCCAATTTCTCCACATCTCCACATCCTTGTCTGTACTTGTTATTTTCTGTTTTTGTTTTTGTCTTGATAGTGGTTATCCTAACAGGTGTGAAGCAATATTCTGGTTTCGATTTACATTTCTGTGATGATTAGTGATATTCCATTTTTTTCATGTTTGTTAGCTTTTTGTGTATTTTCTTTGAACAAAAGTTTATTCAAGTTCTTTGCCCATTTTTTCATTGGGTTATTTATTTTTTTGTTGTTGTTGTTGTTTAGTCATAGGACTTTTTTTTATATATATTATGGATATTAACTCCTTATTAGATAAGTGATTTGCAAATATTTTCTCTCATTCTGTAGATTGCCCTTTTACCTTGTTGATTATTTCCCTTGCTGCACAGAAGTGTTTGATATAGTCTTGTCTCTTTTTCTCTTGGTGCCTTAACTTATGGTGACATACCCAACAAATAATTGCCTAATCCAGTGTTTTAAGATTTTCACCTATGTTTTCTTCTAGGAGTTTTATAGTGTCAGGTCTTACATTTAGGTATTTAACTCATTTTGAGTTAATTTATGTATATCATGTATGGTAAAAGTTCAACTTCAACTTGATCTTTTACATCCCACCATCATTTGTTAAATCTAGTGTATTAACTTTACTGTCTAAAGAATCTCCTGATTTTAAATAGACTAAAATTTATTTAAATTTCCTCCTCTTGGGAGACATTTAGAACTTTGAAATTATTTACTCTTTTAAATACTGTCTCAATTGAGCATACATATATGTATTTCTTGGTGCACCTATGATAATTTCTCTAGGATGTGTACTCAGAACTGGAAGTGCTGAGTTGTAAATTATAAACATTGTAACTTTAATAGAAGTTACTAAGCTTTTTTCAATATTGTAGATATTTACATTCTATGAAGAGTCCTAATTTCTCCATCATTTTGTCAATACAGGATTTTATAAGGTTTTTTTCCTCTGTCAGTTGGATAGGTTTAAAAATATTTTATATTTATTGCATTTCCTTAGTTAATAATGAATTTGGGCATTAATTCAAATATTTATTGTACATTTTGTTTTGTCATTCCAGTTCATACTTTTGTTGATATCTCTTCTGCTTTTTCTTTTTAACCAAGTTTTATAACTATATTTATATAACTATATAAATTTACATATTTATAAATATACATATTTTATGATATACATATATACACATAGATTGAACTGAAAATATCTTCACTCTTACAGACTGGATTATAATTTTGATGTTTATACATACACAAAATTTAATATAGCTGCATTTATCAATCACTTCCTTCAAGTTTGTGATTTTATCTCTTATGTAATACATCTTAACAGCTGATAGCCCAAAATATTCTCTTTTCTTTTCTTCTTTTATTGTTTCTAAGAGGAGAGAGTGTGCAGGTGAGGGAGAGGTGCAGGCAGAGGGAGAGGGAGAGGGAATCTTAAACAGGCTCCTCGCCCAGCACGGAGCCTGACAGAGGACTCGATCTCACAGTTGTGAGATCATGACCTAAGCCAAAATCAATAGTCAGATGCTTAACTGACTGAGCCACCCTGGTGCCCCTGTCTTTCTTTTTTAATTTTAAACTTTTATTTTTTCACATTTTGTTATTTAATACAACTGGAAGTTAAATTTTATATTACTATCTTATAGGAATCAAATTTATTTTTATATAAATATAAATGATCATCCCCCAAATACCATTTACTGAATAGCTTTTCTCTACTGATTTTAATCTCATCCTAACCACATATAAAGTATCCGTTCATCCATGTCTGTTTCTGCCCTCTGTCAGTCCTTCCATCAGTAATTTTGTTTCTCTGAGATAACACTACACAGTCTTAAATATAGTTGCTTTGTCATTTGTCTTAAATGCTCTGTTTTAAGTATATACCAGTTCCACCTGTCAACCAACTTGTCTAGATGATTTTTGGATAAGTTGTCAAATTCTACAAAAACAATTTTAGGATAGCATTTGAAATTGGATAGAATATATAGATTAATTTGGAAAGAATAGATAACTTTATGAATTTGATTATTCTAATTCATAAACCTAAAATATCTCTTTATGTTATGTTTTTATATAAAATTATATATAATATTTTATGATATTGATATTTTAATTGATTTGTTATCAGGCATATTTTGTTACTATTACAATGGGATCTCTCTGGTGCTAAATTTTAGTAGGTTATTACTGATGTAGACAACCAGTTTGTTGATTGCATATACAGTAAATTTATTGAACTTTCATACCATTCATTCTTATTTTGTCTACAGATACCTTTGAGTTCACTAATTAGTTTATCTAGAAATCAAGTAGTAATTGTTTTCATCATCCTTTCCAAACCAAGTGTTTGTTGGTTGTTTGTATTTTGCTGTATTGCACTTGACTAGAACCACCAGTACAATTTATAGTGTCTCTTTCTAAAATATTATCATGGGCTATATATCCTTTCAAAATTAAGATATGCCTTTTCTATTAATTTCCAATATTTTATTAAATCATGAATGGTTGTAGAATTTATAAAAAAATTTATGCACACTTTAAGATGATTGCATCTTTTCTCATTTCATCTGTTATACTAGTGGATTGACATATTGTCAACATTTCCTTGACTATGTAGTTGAAACTCCAGGTTGTAATAATATGGCTTTTCTTTTGCTTTTCATCTTTCTAGATTTAATTTACTAATTTTTCTTTAGGTTTGTTTTAGAATCGTTCATTGCATAACTTTCCCTCTTTTTCTATTGTCTGAAACAGTTTAAAATACATTAAGGATAGCTTATTTTTAAAAGTAACAGATGTACATGGGGGGGGGGAAGAGGGAGACAAACCATAAAATAGAGACTTAACTATGAGAACACACTCTCTCATGGAAAAGGGAGCCCTTTGGGGAGATGTGGGGAGAAATAAGGATGTAACTATAGAAATGTGGCCAATATCTAGGATAACAGAATAATGACAGAAGGTGGAAAGGATAATCCAGTGGTTCTTAACCAGAGACAATTCTGCCTCCCCATGGGATATTTGGCAATTTCTGGAGATATATTTGTTAACCAAAACTGTGAAGGAGCTGCAGACAACTAAACTTCAGGCAACTAGCAGGTAGAGACCAGGGAAAGTACTAAGTATCCTACTAAGTTTGTAGAAAACTACAACCCCTGCAACCATGAATTATTCAATCTTAAAGGTTAATGGTACTGAGAAACCCTGGAGTGTGGGAATGCAAGAGAGCGAGTCATAAAAACTTGGGTATGGTGGGGGCAACTGGGTAGCTCAGCCGGTTAAATGTCTGAATTCGGCTCAGGTCATCATCTCACCATTCATGAGTTCGAGCCCCACATCAGGCTCTGTGCTGACAGTTTAGAGCCTGGAACCTGCTTTGGATTCTGTGTGTCCCTCTCTCTGCCCCTCCCTGCTCACACTCTTGTCTCTCTATGTCTCTCAAAAATAAATAAACATTAAAAATTTAAAAAAAATTGGTATACTGAGGTGCTTTAGGTGGAATCTAAATTAAAATATTAAGTCAGGGTCATAGGGTAGTTCCATTTTTAATTTTTGAGGAACCTCCACACTGTTTTCCAGGATGGCTGCACTGGTTTGCATTCCCACCATAGAACTGCTAGGAATTTACCCAAGGGATAGAGGGGTGCTGATGCATAGGGGCACATGTACCCCAATGTCTATAGCAGCACTTTCAACAATAGCCAAATCATGGAAAGAGCCTAAATGTCCATCAACTGATGAATGGATCAAGAAGATGTGGTTTACATATACAATGGAATACTACTTGGCAATGACAAAGAATGAAATCTGGCCATTTGCAGCAACATGGATGGAACTCGAGGATGTTATGCTAAGTGAAATGTCAGGCAGAGAAAGACAGATACCATATGTTTTCACTCATATGTGGATCTTGAGAAACTTAACAGAAGACCATGGGGGAGGGGAAGGAGAAAGAAAAGTTAGAGGGAGGGAGGCAAACCATAAGAGACTCTTAAATACTGAGAACAAACTGAGGGTTGATGGAGGGTGGGGGAGAGAAGAAAGTGGGTGATGGGCATGGAGGAGGGCACTTGTTGGGATGAGCACTGGGTATTGTATGGAAACCAATTTGACAAAAAATTATATTAAAAAGTAAAATATTAAGTCAGGATTTTCACAAACATATTAACATCAGAGAGTAATATTTCGTGTGTTTTAAAGGAAGTGGCCTATAAAATGCATTTTTAAATGATTTTGGGTTGCTACAGATACCTTTGTGTTGTAATGCACACACTAGTTGACTGGACCAAGCCTCCTCAGAAGGGAAGTCACTGTGCGCAGTCATAGTTGAAATGGATCCTCTAGGACTACCAGTCAGGGGTAAAGGTGTGTAGATAGGTAATTATGGGATATGTACAAATAAATGCATGCATTTATGGACTCTTTTCCATGAGCTTTATTCTAGTTATTTATTGCTGCATAACAAATGGTAGCTCAGTGGATTAAACCATTTATAATTATCTTTCATAGTTCTATAGGTAATTATGTTCAGCTAGGTGGTTTTACTTGGGCTCTTCAGTGCAATTGCAGGTACATGATAGTTGTGGCTGCAATGAATTAAAGGCTAAATGGACTAGATTTCCAATGCTAGAAATTGATGTCTTCTGTTTTCTAGGAACTCACTGGGGACTGCTGAGCAGAGCATAGATATGTGGTTCTTCTATGAAATTTGGGATTCTCACAGCATGGTGGCTGGGTTCCCAGAGGGGACAGCCCAAGAGCAAGTGATCCAAGAACCTCAGGCAGACCTCACAGAACTCTTTAATATTAGACTTATAGATCATAAGACATGACTTCCACCACATCCTATGGGGCAAGGGCAAGTCTCTAGGCCAGCTCAAATTTAAGAGAAGTCCACACAAGTGATTAAATTCAGTATGTACGACTCATTGGATGGTCATGTTTGGAGACAAAATACCATAGCCTTGACTATCCTCATGGATTAGAACTTCACTGTTGACCTCGGAGATTGGCCAAAATGATGGAGAAATGGGGCGTTCCATACTTTATGCCTGCATCTCTCAAACAAAGAAGGGCTGAAGCCAAAGGACTCTGAACTGCAAGAGTCTGGGAAGAGAGGAGATGGAGTCCACTAAGAAGATAGCCTCATAGGTTTGTGATTGCAAACTGGGGAAGATAAAAACGGACCAGCACATGGAGGCATGGAGGGGAGGGAGTCCCTTCTGTGAAGAGACAAAGGGTTGAGAAAGAACAACTGGGGAATTGTAGAACTGTACCTGGACAAAAGTAAAACCTTGGCCCAGGATGGAGAGGGATCCTATCATCCCATCTCTAACCACAGGACTTTCAGAGAGAGATCCCATCTGTAACTTCGGAGTTTGGGCTGGGTGCCCCACTCCCAGAAATTCTCTCTGGGATAGACGGTATGCAAGGGGATGCAGTCGGCATCAGGAGGAGACAGTCCCTTGCTTGGACTCCTACTAGGAAGTGCCCCGACTTGCAGGATTACATTTCAGGCGGTATCATTAATGCGCACAGAGTAAGACCTTGAAACGCAGCTGGGTGTGGGACATAGAACACAGCCCACGTTGGTTATAGCCACGGCACAGTGAGACCGGATCCAAAGGAGTGATTTGGAACACCTGGTTCCAGGAGAAGGGACTGGGGGGCTCGCCATTTTTCTCCCCAAAACCATCAAGGTGAGGACTCAGGATGCGGCCTGTGGGACTCACAGTGGAAGCGAGACTGCTTACACCAAACCACACCCATCTGAGCCAGGTAGCTGCTTTTTTATAGGAGATGGATAGATGCTGTGAAACAGCCCCTCCTCCAAGACCAGCACTGGTGCATTGACATGATTAACTCTAGATCAATTCTTGCTATTCAGATATTTTCTCTCTTTTCTCATTCTTATCTCTCCCCTCCTCTGGATTGATTATTCTGGTTATAGGTTTGCTTAAGCAGGCATATTTAATCCATCCTCTTGAGGCATGTTCTACACCTCCTTCATTACCTTTCATTCTCTCTCTCTCTGAAATACTCAAGACTATATACCTTCGCAGGGAAACATTATCTTCATTTTTTTTCTCCTCACCTCCTGCCATATTCTCCTTATTCTCTCTCTGGATTAAGCCTTTTAGTCTCTCTGCCCAGTCAATGTTCAATTGCTCTTTCTTCCCACCCATCATTTCTCTCTTTGTATATGCTCTCCCATCAGCACGGCCTCCACCCTGCTCTTTATTTGTAGCTGAGATTTCTGGTTTTATGCTTTTAGACTGTCCTTTGTCTTTTGTTGTTTTTGTTTTGTGGGGTTTTTTTTTATTTGCTTGTTTGTTTGATTTGTTTGTGCATTTGTGTGCTTTTGTTCCTTGTTTGTCTCTTTTCCTTTCCAGGGCTACCTCAAGGAACAAACTAAAGTACACATGGTGGAGAGTCCAAAATATCACTACGAGTAGGAAAATAAAATAACCAAAGTAACAACAAGAGAGAGCAAGGGACATGATTAAAAGAACATTCCCTGAATGGCCAGGCCCTGGACAGCCTATGAGCCCCTTTTAACATAGCAGTACTCACAGGTGCAGAGCACATAACAAGCTTTTCAAACTTACAAGAGACAGAAAGCTAGCCAAAATGATGAAACGGAAGAACTCTCCTCTAAAGAAATTCCAGGAAGAAGTGACAGGTAAAGAATTGGTCAGAACAGATATAAACAACATAATTGATCAATAATTTAGAACAGTAGTCATTAAATTAATTGCTGGCTTGAAAAAGGCATAGAAGGCAGCAGAGATGCTATTCCTAAAAAGATCACGGATCTTAAAAATAGTCATGATGAATTAAAAAATGCTATAAATGAAGTGCATAATAAAATGGACGTGGCCACTGCATGGATTGAAGAGGCAGAGAGGAGAATAGGTGAATTAGAAGATACAATTATAGAAAAAGAAGAAGCCAAGAAAAATAATAAATTGATCCAGGAGCATGAAAGGAGAATTCAAGAACTGAGTGATGCAATCAAAAGGAACAAAATCCATATAGGAATTCCGGAAGAAGAAGAGAGAGAGAAAAGGGCTGAAGGGGCACTTGAACAAATCATAGCTGAGAACTTCCCCAATCTGGGGAAGGAAACAGACATTAAATCCAAGAGGCACAGAGAACTCCCCTCCAATGTAATTTGAATCAATCTTCTGCCCAATATATCATAGTGAAGCTGGCAAAATATAAGGATAAAGAGAGAATTCTGAAAGCAGCTAGGGATAAAAGGGCCCTAACATACAAAGGGAGACACATAAGGGTAGTAGCAGACCTATCTACTGAAATTTGGAAGGCCAGAAAGGAATGGAAGGAAATCCTCAATATGATGAACAGGAAAAATATGCAGCCAAGACTCCTTTATCCAGCAAGTCTGTCATTCAGAATAGAAGGAAAGATAAAGGTTTTCCCAAACAAACAAAAATGAAGGAATTCATCGCCACTAAACCATTCATCACCACTGACAGCTGGAAGTCTGGGGATCATGTAAGTTAACTAGAGGATCTGAACTGAAGCCTGGAAGAAGTGGTAGGAAAAAGGAAGAAGTGTGGGGAGTGGGGGGGGGGATCTGTTAGCAGCAGGCAATCAGTCATGTCTATCTATTAAAACTCTATCACAGTTAATATTTTTACAAAGGGTCTAGTACACTGTAGCTGTTTTATAAAAATATGCACTGATTTTCAAACCTGTAAATGTTTTATTTCCACCGGCATAACAAACTAAGTTCCAAGAACAAGACTTTATCAGTGAAAACAATATATCCCTTCTTCTTCTCTGAACTTCTGTATGCTATACAACTGGGCACTTGGTAGATGTCTTCATTTGTTCTGTAATTGCTTATTAAGTGCAAGCTATATTCCCTCATTCAGTCTGGTGTGCTGATTAGGGCCAGAGTTTATAACCTGATCTTTTCACTCACCACACTCTCCCTTATACCCACTCTCTACATTAACTAACACAGAGTGTAAAGAAAGTTGTTTGAATCAACAGCCTCAGTATCTCTCCTAAAATGTATCCTCTATTTCCTTGAACAATTTCCTTGGGCACTGACTGTGTTATTAAAACTAGACGTTTGTAACAGGGACTTCTTTTTCACTCCTATCACTTGCCAACCAGCAGCTTTGTATTCTCAGCAAGTTCCCCCTATATCCTTATTCACCAAATCTGTTAATGTCTAGAAATATTTTAACTATAGAGTTACACTATGTTTCAAACCAGAGTCAAGTAATTTTGAGTACAGTTAAAATGTGGAACACTTAAAGTTATCCAGTAATTATAGCATCTCCACTTTGGAAGTAAAGGCAAGAAGACATTGTATTCCTACAGATCTTCTGAGACTTGGATATTCTGGTAGAAAACACACACACTCACACACACACAAATATAGCTGACTGTTTTCTGCCTAAAAAATAATGTGTTACCATGAGAGAGGCTTTGCATATTCTAAGCCTACTATACTGCTTTAATAGTTACATGTACATGTCTTCTTCCAAGTGCCAACTCTACCTCTGGTGATGTTATCTACTTCTCTACAGAAGCATCCTATACATCACCCTCACATTCTCACTGCCACTCTTACTACCCCCCACCATCTGTGAGCGACTGATCCTTAGCTCCAACCGTTTCCTATATCTTCGCTATTCTGCAGCCCTTCATCCTACTGCAGCTACTAGTACTGCCATCAAGGTCCCAAAAGCCATATATCCTTGCTCCCCTGTCAGCAATTACTTTTCATTCACTCTCTTGCTTTCCACCAATAGAATAATCTATAACCTACACATACAGAAGGTACCAGTGACAAATACATTAATAATCTTTATCTCTTACTTGTATAAGATTTCAACCTCATATGGCATATCCATACGCTTTGTCATTTGCTCCCTATGGGATTTTTTAAAAGTTTTATTTAAATTCCAGTTAGTTAACATACAGTGTAATGTTATTTTTTATATTAGTTTCCTGAAATTTTCATGGTGAAGTGTGTAAGGGCACAGTGCCAGTTTTCAGTAAAGTCTAAGTTATGATACCACTTTAATGCCAGTCAAAGCTGTTTGCACTGCCCACACCTGTCACAACTGTGAAGTAACAGTTTGCCTATCTATCTTTCTATTAATATAAAACATATCTAATTTTTATTTTCTATGTTTGCAAATAATATATGTTTGATTTGTGAGGGTAAAAGAGTAGGACTAAACAAATCCTGTTTATAATTAATCTTTCTAACAATACCATCAAACTTAGACAAAAAGTTCTGAGGTTCTGATCGGGGATTTTCTCAGCCAAACCAATGGCTACTTACAGAACTTCCTTGGACATGCTCAGGCATATTATTCCATAAATTATTAATGACTGAAACAAGCTGGAAATAAACTACGTTAAGAAAAAACAAGCTAGCCTGTTTTCTTTCATTATCTTTCATTTCTAGATCTCTATGAAACACTCTTACCTCTAAGATATCAATCTGAGCACAAACATTTTAAGGTTCCACAGGAATCCCACAAAGGAATATTTGGGTCTTGAAGTTCTTTAGTTGTAGTTCACATAATAGCCAAAGTATCTCTGTTAATTGTTGTTAAATTGCCTGACATTTTATAAAATATATAAATTATGTATATATTTCCATATACACAATGTTTACAAAATGAGATCATACTATACAAAGTGCACGGTAATCTGCATTTTATTCACTTAAATAATATATTTCCCATGTTTTCTCAAACATCATTTTATTGTTAGTGAAATATTGCATTGTAAAATTCCTATAATTCATTTAAGAGAGTAAGCCCCAACAGTAAGACATTTAGATTGCTTCAATTATTTTGCATATACTGTAATGTTACTAGGAAGACTTGTAGCATACACATAATCATTCTGTACTGTCTCTATTCCACAATAAATTCTAAGAAGAAGAACCTGATTAAATTGTTCTGTACATCATAAAGTTTTAAAACAGACAGTGGAGAAATGTTTTGGTCTCTAAAGTACTTTCAGGGGAGGACAAACAGAAAGATGACCAAGTGGCCTAAGTATTTGGGAGGAAAACAATGCAGTAGGCAATGTTCAATGGGATCTGAAAGAATCCCTTGCCTAACATCTTCACTCAGCACAGTTTGCTACATGACCTGAAATTCAACTACTTTTTTTTTCAGTCTGTTAGTGATAAAACCATTTGCTTTTAATAAATTTATTAAATATACAAAAATACAAATGGAAATACATTTGCTTGTTTTTAGTCATTTATATCATACCATGAATGAGTTTATTAACTCTTATCTTCTATGACAACTATCTGAGGTCAAATCCCTACAGAAACGATGTCCTGATGAGTGTGGAGACCAGGAATAGACAGGGAGAAGGTGGAGAAAGAGAGGAAAAATGACCTATGAAGAACAAGGATTTTCCACAATTTCTAACTTTTAGACAAGCTTTGTTTATACTATAATGAACTGAGAGTATACCTCTGAAACCATTACTACACTATATGTTAACTAGCTTGGGTTTAAATAAAATTAAAGGGAGAGAGAGCAAGAGCAAGAAAGAGAGAGAGAGAGTGTGAGTGCACAACTTTAATGTTTTATTTGTGTAAGAGGAAAATGGGTCTAACTATATGGCACTGCACCTGAAGATCTGGGGTCCTAGTTGGAATCTCAGACTCTGCAATCACTGCTATCCAGTGCACTCACATTCTGAAAGGCACAGATTCCAGTCAACCCTTGAACAATATGGTTGAACTGCCCAGGACCACCTTTAGGTCAATTTCTTTCAAAAATTACAAAGTACTAGTTTAAATGTATTTTCACTTCCTTATGATTTTCTTATGATTTTCATGTCTTTAATTTTTTGCAAGAATATAGTATATAATACAAATAACCTACAAAATATGTGTTACTCAACTATTTATGTTATTGGTGAAGCTTCTGGTGAACACTAGGCTATTAGTTGTTAAGTTTTGGGAGAGTCAAAGTTATACATGGATTTTTGACTATGGAGGGGGGTTAGTACCCCTAATGTCTGCTTTGTTCAAGGGTCAACTGTACTGTCTCTATTCCACACAAAAACTTTTGCAAACATAGAAGCTCAATTCATGATCACCAACACCTGCAAAAACCTAAATGGATATATCCATATGTTGAGTAATAAGAAGGAATAAACTAAGATTGGCAAATCATCTCCTAAGATACACAGCAATAAAACTGGAAAGAGTTTTCAGGCAAAAATACCCAAAACTAACTAAAACCTTTAAACTTTTTGAAGTTTATGGAAAATAACCAGAGGGCATACAACAAATTGAGAACTATTTATTCAAGAATCTCCATAAGTCTCTAACATTAAGCCAGAGTCTGCTCCTATTTCTTCCAGGTCTGTGCTGTGAAAGTTCTTTGCTACACAGGTACTGTATCCCATAGAGAGAGGCAACTCCTACTGTCCCTCCAAGCTCCAGAACTGGGACAAAGAGATTATATCCCAGGTTGTACCAAGGCAGGCCTTGACAACTGGTGGCTCCCATCTCCCCTCTTAGCTCTGGCTTCCTGGTATGGAGATCTGCTCAGGGTAAGCATTACAGATAAGAAGGGGTGGGAAGCCCTACTGTTTATTCGGAGACAAATGCAGAAACTCTATCTCCAGGGCCTGGACAATCAAGGTCACAGAAGAGACATCTTTAACAACCTAATAAAAATAAAAACATTTTTTTATTTTTTTTACATTTAATTTATTTTTGAGAGACAGAGAGAGACAGAACATGAACAGGGAAGGGGCAGAAAGAGAAAAAGGGAGACACAGAATCTGAAGCAGGCCTCAGGCTGAGCTAGCGATCAGCACAGAGCCCGACACGGGGCTCAAACCCATGAACCATGAGATCATGACCTAAGCCGAAGTTGGACGCTCAACTGACTGAACCACCCAGGTGCCCCCAAAATAAAAACATTTTAAAGGAATATTATGAAAAACTATATGCCAAAAGACTAGGTAACTTATATGATATAGACAAATGCCTAAAATGACACAATAAGAAATAGAACATCTAAAGAGACATATAAGAAATAGAGATTTTGTTAGTATTTTTTAAACGTTCCAAAGGAAACCCCTGGGACCCGATGGCTTTACAGGTAAATTCTACCAATTTTTTAAAGAAGAAATAAGACCAATTCTTCAAAAACTCTTCTGGAAAATGGAGTAGGAAACAATTCATAATTCATTCTATGGGGGCAATTTTACCCTCATACCAAAGCCAGACAAAGACAGAACAAAAGAAGAAAATTACACACCAATATCTCTCTCTCATCGATATAGATTCAACTGTATAGTACAGTATAGAAACCCACTTTAAATATAAAGATACAGATAGGATAGGCATAAAAGGATAAGGGAGAAGAACAAAGTCAGAGAGCTGACACTACTCAACTTCAGGACTTACTATAAAGTTACAGTAACCAAGACAATATGGTATCACCAAAATAATAGACAAACATCAATGGAATGGAATGGAAGTTCCAGTAATAGACTCACACAAATTTAGGCAACTGATCTTTGAAAGGAGCAGAGGCAATGCAATACAGCAAAGATAGTCTTTATAACAAATTCTACTTAAACAATTGGACACTCACATGCAGAAAGAAAGAAAGAAAGAAAGAAAGAGAAAGAGAAAAGAAAAGAAAAGAAAAAGGAGTCTATACACACCTTACACTTTTCACAAAATTTAACTCATAATGGATCACAGACTTACTGTGATGGCAAAAATAGAAATCTTTTAGAAGATAACATAGGAAAATCTAGATGACCTTGTGTGTGGCAATGACTTTTTATTGCTATTTTTTTTTAAGTAGGCTTCATGCCCAATGCAGGGCCCAACACAGAACTTGAAGTCACAACCCTGAGATCAAAACCTAATCTGAGATTAAGAGTTGGTCATTTAACTGACTAAGCCACCCAGATGCCCCGACAATGACCTTTTAGATACAACACCAAAGGCACAGTCCATAAAAGAAATAACTGACAGGCTGGATTACATGGAAATTTAGAGCTTTTTCTCTGCAAAAGATAATGCCAAGAGAAGGGGAAGATAAGCCACAATGGAAGAAAATTCTTTTAAAAGACTTATCTGATAAAGGACTGTTATCCAGTATACTCAAAGATCTCTTTAAACTCAACAATAAGGAAACAACATAATTTAAAAATGGGTAAAACACCTGAACAAAAATCTCACTAAAGAATATATACAGATGGCAAATAAGCATATATAAAGGTATTCAGCATCATACATCATAAAGGATCAAAAAATTAAAACAACAAGGGGCACCTGTGTGATTGGTCAATTGAGCATCTACTAGTGATTTTGGCTCAGGTCATGGGTTCAAGTCCCAGATAGAGCCCCACATCACGCTCCATGCTTGGGATTCTCTCTCTCTCTCTGTCCCTCCTCATTCATGTGTGATTTCTCTCTCTCAAAATAGATCAAATTTAAATAAAATTTAAAATAATAAAATAAAACAACAACGAGATACACTATAAACCTATTGGAATTACTAAATCCATACACTGACCACATCCAATGCTGGCAAAGATATGGAGCAACAGGAACTCTAATTCTGAAGGAAATGCAAAATGATACAGATGCTTTGGAAGACAATTTAGCAGTTTCTTACAAAACTAAACAAACTCTTACCATTAAATCCAGAAACAATGCTGCTTGGTATTCATTCAAACACAATGAAACAAAAACTTGTATACTAAGGTTCATAGACGTTTTTTTCCACAATTGTCCAAACTTGAAATCAACCAACATCTTCAGAAGGTGAATGGATAAATAAACTGTAGTACACCTAAACAATGAAATATTATTCAGTGCTAAAAAGAAATAAGCTACCAAGCTACAGAAAAAGACATGAAAGAAAATTAAATGCATATTACCAAGTGAAAAAAGCCAAGGTTAAAAAGGTAAATTTTGCATGATTCCAAATATAAGCCATTCTGGAAAAGGCAAAACTATGGAATCAATAAAATTAGTAGTTGTCACAGGTTAGAAAAGAGGGAAAGGTAGACAGGCCACAGATGATTTCAGGGATGTGAAACTATTCTGTCTGTAATACTCTAATGGTGAGTACATATCATTATACATTTGCCAAAATCTATAGAATGTATAAGACCGAAAGTGGACCCTAACATAAACGATGGACTCTGAGTGATAGTGATGTGTCAGTGTGAGTTCACTAATTGTAAAGAATGTTCTGCTGTTGTATTGAGTGTTTACTGCTGGGGTGCTGGAGGTATATGGGAACTCTGTACAATCCATTCAGTTTTTCTATAAATATAAAACTACTTTAAAGGAAAAGTACATTTTTTTAAAAAAATTTAAAGAATAAGGGGTGCTTGGGTGGCACACCTTGATCTAGGCTCAGGTCATGATCTCAGGGTTCATGGGTTAAAGCCTTGCATCAATTTCTGCACTGAGCATACAGATCCTCTGTTTCTCCCTGGCTTGTACTCTCTCTTTCAAAATAACTAAATAAACTTAAAATTGTTTTAATAAAAAAATTAAAAATTTTTAAAAACCAAAAGGATTGAAAAATATATGAACACAAATCTAAAGAAATCATCAGTGGCTATTTTAATATCCAAGTATGTATCAAAGAATATTACAAGGGATAAACAATGTCATTTCATATTGAGAAAGAAATCAATTAATCAGGAGGTAGTAACAATTTAATTATTTATGTTCCTAATAACAGAGTTTTAAAAAATATGAAGCAAAACTGATAGAGCTTCAAGGAGAAATAATTTTTAAGAATATATTCAGAGAATTGGAAGGGGAGGTCATCAAGAGGACATGACTACCAGGTAACTCCTGAGCTGGACCTGGGCAATGGGAGGCTCCTCCCACTCCCCTGCATTTGGAATGTGCATTTCACTTGCCTTCCCTGCTCCCAGAAGCTGCCCCAAGGATACAGCCTTTAGAGAGTGATGTGGTATTGAGACTATCTGGACATCATACATGGCTGAATCCACTTAAGGCCTCTACGTTAACTTTAAGATTGGGCAGGTGGGTACAGAGAGCTACTCAACATGAGGCTACCCATGATGGTGGTTATGTATCATACTAGTCAGGATATGACTTCTCTTAAAACTGGAAGTAAAACCTTAATTGAATTTGATGATGTAAATTTAGTTAGAGATTAATATTGCAGAAGACATCTCCTTAGTGCTTATATGTTAAATGAAAAATACTTCAAAACTTCACTAACATTAATGCGTAGCTGCTTGAAGTATATTTTTTCTTGTCTCTTTGTTCTGATTTCTAGAATATGCAAAAGTTATTCTTGACAAAGAAGTCCCTGAGGGATGTCCAATGTAAATTATTTTCATGATGCTTGTCCTGCCCGAAATACAGAATAGGAGAATTTCACCCAAGGGATTTCTTCTAGTGGAGAATATATATCAGGCTGAGGGAAACTTCTTCCAAAGATACTGTCTCCACCCAACTGTGGGTGTCATCTCAAGCATACATCAGAAGAGAAGAGGAAATACCAATCTGGTCATTGGGAAAATTTGTGCTTAGTAAGTTATCTCATGTTCTCTGTGACTCTTCTTTACAATAATTTTGAAAATATCTGTATGTACCCGTATCATCCATGCCCACTTGCTTGGAGTTGAGTATGGCTTGTTTAACTTCTGACCTTTAAAAAAGGTAATACAGTTTTTTTCTCCTCCCATCCTCTTCCTATGGGAGCTTGTACGGTCTCTTTGACAAAGAAGTACATACCACCACCATGCAGCACCACAGAGATGCTCTCAGGTCTGCTTTGGAAGATTTCCGTTCTTGACAGCTACTGGATATTATCAAGTTCCAGTTCTCTTCACTTAGGTGGATCTTGCCATTTAAGAAGACAAAGCTTTTCATGTCAGATAGAGTATTTTATACTAAGATAACTTTTAACATAGAGACAGAAGTAATTATATATCCAGTGAGAAGTGATATAAAACTAAATTACTACAGAAATAAGATAAAACTTACAACCTGAGAGAAAAGGAAGGCATCTTAAGCTAGCAGAAGGAACTCGGACTTTCTCCCTGTGCACCTCTCATAGTGTATATGTCAAGCAATCCATTAAATTCTCTGATTCCAATTTTCTCCTTGTAAAAATATAAATGTTGAGAATTTTAGTTTTAGGATGATTATTATTTTAAAAATCTTAGTGGATGAACATTGAATCTAGAAGAGCATGACAAATGTGTTGCTGTATTTTAGTACTCCTAAAGAATAACTCAATTTGTCTCCTTTCCTAATTTTTCAGTTTTACTGATTCCAAGGTTATCATTAGCCCCTTTTTGAAAATTCTCTGAGTTACAGATAAGAATCTCAAAGGTGCTTTAATAGAATGTGCTTTTGTCTCTTGGACAGTTTCTTAAAATATTAATAACCTCTCTGGGACAAAAGTAAACTGAAAGGTGAAAAAATTGCTGAACTATTGGAAAGCAAGCAGCATTTCTGAAACTTCTTTTGCATACATACATCCTACTGGTTGCTAAGAATTTGCTTGTTAATTTAAAGAAAATATAAGAGGTAGGCATTTTTTCTAAAAGGGTGGTACCGTACATTTTGCTTATACAGACTACTTGGCTATTCATTAAGATTGCTGCCAGTGAGTTTTAGACACTGTACTGCTTTAAGTTGAATTTTTATGAACAAAGAAGGGAAATAACTAATATTTACTAATCATTCACTGAGTACCAGAAAAGTTTAAGTGCTTTCTGTATACTTATTGCTTCCTTGTCATAATAAGTCTATTATTAGATTGAATGCTCCTTTTTCAACAGATGAGGAAATGGAAACAGAAATGAGTTTAGCTCAAGGTCACAGAGTCAACAATAGAGTTATATTTCAGACCAGATTGGATTAATTAAAACTCCATGCTCATTCTACTAATTGACCTAATTATTGGATTAATATTAATATGTGGTACACTTAATATACCATTATTATGGAATATTAATTTCAAAACTGATTAAAAAACAGAAGGATTTCTTATGGGTATATTGTTCCCTAGTAATGTACATATTCATCTTTGGAAGGCAGCTATGCTCACCACGATACCATGTACATATTCATCTTCTAGCAAAATCCTCTCTCAAAACAACTGAAATCCTGCTTTTGCTATTAGCTATCTTCTATATCATTTCTTCCAACACACATGGAACTAGTTATCAACAACTAATCTCAGAATGGTGTTTGTCTTGACAAAAATTAAATTTCAAGGTAAAGGCCAAATTGTTCAAGTTTCTCAAGGGACATAAGTCTACTGGGTGTAATAGCAGTATATCTTTTTAGAAATTAAATCTCTATTATGGAGGATATGTTAACTTGTAAGTTATGAGAATACTAACACATGTCCCCTTGTCCCCAGAAAATGTGTGCTTTACCTAATTCCTTAGGAATATCTTCTTCATTTCTAGCCTGTGCTTCTGAGTTCTCAGTATAAGGGAAGGGGAAACTAGTGCTCATGATGAGGTAATGGTTTTCATAGTTCTGCTCTCTTTGGCATCACCGTTAAGACTTCAAAGGGTAAGAAAAGAAGAGACACACAAGAAGTAAAAGAAAGCAAAGGGAAAGAAACAATAAAGGGAGAAGAGAGATACACAATTAGCTTTCCATCATCCAGTGAGAAAAATAATTTACTTAAGGATGAATATAAACAATATCATTATTGTATTTACATATTTGTATAAAATAACAAAATTATAAGTATATATTTAGAGGTAAATAATTGGTGATCTCTGAAGTTTTAACTTCATGCTCACTCAGCACTAACAAACATGTATTCTGATTCCGTATGTCTACAATTTATTCACATCCTCAAAATAACATTTATATGTATTTGAAACTAGCATGGCAATATTTTTAAGCCTAGAGATTTCATGGTATCCATTGATATACAGTTGACCCTTGAAAAATGCTGTCAAAAATCTTTTTACCACTTTTAAATCATCCAAAATTTAATAACTAATAGCCTACTTTTGGCCAAAACCTTAGCAATAATGGAGTTGACTGAAATATAGTTTGTATTCTTTACATGTTATATGCTGCATTACTACAATGAAGTGGGCTAGAAAAATGAAAAATGTTATTAAGAAAATCATAAGAGAAAATACATTTACAGTATTGTGCCTATTGACAAAAATCTGCATATAAATGGACATGCAGAATTCAAATCTGTGCTGTTCAAAAGTCAACTATAAATGAAAAATATTCTCTATGGGTAAGTTTGAGTATAACCAGCTTCCGTTCAGATTTCAAGTAAGACTCTGAGTCTGAGTTACCTTCCTCTGTGGTTAATCACCTTCTCCTATAATTCTCCACAGACATTTTTTTTCTAATACATTTAGTTTACTAAATGAATTTCCTTTAACTGTGATCTTAATGATAAATTGTGTGCCTGACTGCACATTTGAATTATCGTGCCACGGTATTTATTATAAGGCCTTCTATATAGCTTCTCTCCTACTGACTGTTCCAACATATATTTTATAGTAATAAGTAAAAAAAGTAGTTTTACGGTGTTTTATAAAAGGGGTTCATTCATATGTGGAATTTGAGAAGCTTGACAGATGATCATAGGAGAAGGGGAGGAAAAACAAGATAAAAAACAGAGGGAGAGAAACCATAAGAGTGTCTTAAATATAGAGAACAAACTAAGGGTTGATGGGGGTAGGGAAAATGGTTGATGGGTACTAAGGAGGGCACTTGTTGGGATGAGCACTGGATTTTTACATGTAAGTGATAAATCACTAGATTCTAGTCCTGTAGCTAAGGCTATATTTTATGTTAACTAATTTGCGAATTCTTAAAAAAGGCATAATGCCAGGAATATTTTGCCAATATTTGTCTTCCCAATTATATCTTCTACTTTCAGATATAAATGCTAATTTTCAATGAAATATGAATTTAAATGAAATAGAATTTCAACCAAATTCTAAAAGTTAAGTACCCATTCCCACACCACTAACTGACAATCTATCCTTCTCTCTAGGTTATTTTAGAAGGTACACTGAATAAAATGGATAAAGGAAATGTGTCTATAGTTTCAGAATTTGTGCTTCTGGGACTTTGCCACTCATGGAATATGCAGGTGTTATTCCTAATCATATTTTTTATGCTTTATCTGGTTATTGTATCTGGAAATGTTTTCATCATGATCCTAATCATCACTGACTCCCATCTTCATTCTCCTATGTACTTCTTGTTGGCCAACCTGTCCTTCGTTGATATGTGGCTTTCTTCAGTCACCACTCCAAAGATGATCATAGACTTTCTCAGGGAGAACAAGACTATTTCCTTTGGAGGGTGTATGTGTCAGATCCTCTATGTGCATTTTGTTGGAGGGGGTGAGATGGTGCTATTGGTGGTAATGGCCTATGACCGCTATGTGGCTATCTGTAAGCCACTCCACTATTCGACTATTATGAGCCTGCAGAAATGCACTGGGCTGGTGGTAACTTCCTGGAGCACTGGCTTTGTGCATGCCATGAGTCAGATGGCTGTGATTGTACAATTGCCCTTCTGTGGCCCCAGGGAAATTGACAGCTTCTTCTGTGACATACCACTGGTAATCAAGCTTGCCTGCATAGATTCCTACAATTTGGGAATATTAATGAATGCTGACAGTGGGGTTCTAGCCATGACCTGTTTTACTCTGTTGTTGATATCCTATACATATATTCTTCTCACCATTCACCAAAGCTCTAAAACTGGTGCTTCCAAAGCACTCTCTACCTGTACTGCCCACATCACAGTGGTGGTGCTCTTCTTTGGGCCTTGCATCTTCATCTATGTGTGGCCACTCAGCATCACCCGGGTGGACAAATTTCTTGCTGTGTTTTACTCTGTTATTACACCTCTCCTAAATCCAGCCATTTATACTCTGAGAAATAAAGAGATTAAAGATGCCATGAAGAGATTCAGAAGCTACTATATACATTACAAGGGAAATGTTTAAAGCCCCAGAAACCTTACTGTAAGCACTTCAAATTGCTAATATGTGGACCTTATAAAACAAGTTGAAAATTCTAGGCATTCAGTTCTTTTCTACATATTATGGTTGTCTCCAAGTGCAGGAATAGGTTTAATATAAGAAATGGCAACATTTATTACCACAACAGTGGTAAAATACATAGGAAATAAGAGTGGAGGATATTCTGTGTTTCATTTCCATTAACTCAATAAATGTAAAACATTAAAACCTAATGATACTTCCCTTGGTTATCTCAGTCTCAAGGACTAATATTTATTATGCCTCAAACTATTATTAACCATCTGTGTTGAAATGTAAACTCTTCAAAGGCAAGAACCATGCCTTACATTTTTTCTTGAAATGGCAGTACTTAGTACACTGGTTAATATTTAAACACTCAATAAATATATTTTAATGAGCATATAAAGGATAATTTACCCATTCAAATAACCGTAACATTTATTGATCATGGCATATTGAAGTGCAGCCTTTTGTCATTAAAATAAATTCCTCAACTTACAAGTAAAATTTATTTTCTTTTTGCAGAATTATAAATTAAGCAGATTGAAATTCATTTGTAAGAATCAGTAACAAAAGTCAGAAAATAAAAATTTAGTACATACACAGGTTTTATTCCTCTTAACATGAAGACAAAAAACAACAAAATGACAAAAATAATGCACTGATCATCTTTGAATGCCTACTCTATGCCACTATTTTATATGCATTAATTTAAAAGCTTTTATTATTTCTAATTTATGAATAAGAAAATGTGACTCAGAAATGTGAATTAAAGTTCAAGATAACAGTCTTATTTTTCCTTCCCTTAGTATTTATAGATAAATTTGAATTCCAAGACTATTCACTTATTAAATAACACTACCCAATACAATAGAAAATTATTTCCAACAAAGAAAGTGAAAGAGTAAAATATGCCAAGAATAAAATACCAGAATATCTCTGAACAAAATAAATAATATATTGGAAATAGCATTTTGCAATCTAATTTGATTATGCACTGTAAAATGGGAATGGGAGAAACATCACCTATGAACAAGCCTGCACACAAATGGTAGAAAAGTATTAAGAGTCAACCATTTGGCTGTCTCTACCTTGGGCGGTAGCCTCAATTCATTCTCATGGGTATACTATTCATTCACTGTATTGTCACCAATGTATGTTTTAACCAATTTTTTTCTGCTCAGAACACTGAGTATCTTTTTTTCTCTCTCTGCCCTTATAAGATAAACCTGAGTGTTAAGTACTATTTTTATAGATTTCCTAATATGGGAAATAGAAGGATTTAATAAAAAAATAGAGGGGTGCCTGGGTGGCTCAGCCAGTTAAGTGTCTGATTTGGGCTTTAGTCATGATCTCACAGTTAGTGGGGTCAAGCCCGTGTTGGGCTCTGTGCTGACAGCTCAGAGCCTGGAGCCTGCTTCAGATTCTGTGTCTCCCTCTCTCTGCCTCTCCCCTGTCTGTTCTCTGTGTGTCTCTATCAAAAATAAACATTAAAATTAAAAAAAAAATACAGCTTATATATTTCCTTGTAATATAATTTGCCACAACAAAATCCAAGAACTACATGCTCTCAACTCAAACATTTTAGTCACTTTCTTCCATGCTATCCAAGCTTAGTATTTACATTTATCAGATAGGCAAATTCTCCTTAATTCTCACTGGTTTCTATTAGAATCACCTTCACAGACATTAACCTAAAGGAGTTGTATTCTCTAGTCAAACTCAAATGGCAGTCAGTCAGTCTTAATATCCATTTAATGAAAATATTGTCTACTCTGGTGGAAGTCTTGCTTTTTTAGGCACCAAGACCTCCAACATAGTAGAGCTCAGAGTGATGCAAATGGGATGCAAAAATTATTGAGTTGTTAGCTATAACAGTGACAGGATTTATTACAATTTCTACATCTTGATTCCCAAAGAGAATGAAGATCTCATCTCCCAAAATAGTCATAAAGGATTCTTCGGTATACCATTCTACCATTCTATTAGACCAGCTGTTTATGAGTGAATGAGTGTTAATATCAGGGCATTCTTGGTCAAGAGACCACAGGTGCACTTGTTTAGCTGCTCAGATGCAATGTTATACAGAATACCACTATTGTGACAAAGTATTTTTTAAATCTGTGGATGGGAGTGTAGCATATATTAGTTAGAAAAAAATGCATACCCATAATACATGTTCCTTTTAGTGAGGTCAAAATTATACTTCTTCCACAATGGAAATGTTTCAATATAATTAACCTGCCACCAGGTCACTGGCTGATCTCCACAGTAAATTATGCCATTTAGTGGCTCAGCATTAAAGGGGCAGATCACGCTAATAGCCAGATCAAGCTTTGTAAGGAATTCCAAATTGTTTGCAATGAATGATCTCCAATCCTGGTCATTTTGCATAGGAACCCATTCAGCAAGTGCTGAGGTGACTGAAGAAAGTTGTTAAAATGCACATAACTTGTAATTTGCCTACCTGACTTCTAAAGTTTCCTCTGTAGAAAATGCTCTGTAGTATCATTCACGTGAAATGTCTTTATTGCCATAATCCATGCCCATTCTGAGAGGTCTAGCACTAGAACTCTCCCTGGGGAATTCTCTGTCAGTAGGCTTCCTACTATTCACTCCAAACCCTGACCATCTAATCGCACCATTAGTAACTATTCAGGAATAAATATATATCCATGATTCTAGCCAAACAAAGTGGACAACCAAAATACTGCTTGAAATTCTTCCCTTGGGAGAATTTCTCCTCACCACATTCATTCAGAGCCATTATCATAATACTACCATAACTAACCAATATCTAACCACAATGCTTCACAAAATTGGGGCAGTATAGCTGCAGACTTTCACTTCTAGTTGCTGCCAATTATATATTTAAAAAACAACAACAACTGTATATTCAGCTCTAAATATTTAATTTTCAGTCCATGGCTCATAAAGAACTCCCCCATGTAGTCATAGATATATAATGAAAGAGAGAAGGCAATCCAGCAGTAATCATTGTTAAAGGACTTTACTATAATCTAATGTAACTTCTTATGCCTCTGGACCTGCTAAGCCCAGTTTATTATGTGCCATTTCCACTTAATGATATAATGTTGGTTTTGAATTTCTATTTTATGGCTTAAAGAATAAGATAGCATTCAGTTCATCATAGGTAGCTGAGATCACACAATCACTTGAAGCCCAAGTTTAGGCATTTAAGATCTACAAGCTCTACTAGAGCTCCATGGAATGCTAGCCATTAGACCCCTAGAAACTTTACTGAGGAGGTTTATTGCCCACCATCTAACTCAGATATGTCTATGGCATCCAAAATATTTGCTTTTTTCCTTTTATTGGGTCCAGTCAGAATTACCATATCAATGTAGTAGACTTGTATGATGTTTGGTGGAATATCAGATGATCAAGATTTCTACAGAACATATTATGACAAATGGACGATTTTATGGTATGTGAATTGTCACTTCATAATAAAGATTATATATATGTGTGTATCCTTTTAAATATTAAGTCTGTTAACTATACAAATATGCATACCTTCGAGTTAATAATTACAAATGTAAAGATGCCTCCATGAAACAATCACAAGATAGTTTACTTAGCGTATTAAGTTAATCTCAAAACAATTCTCTTAATGTAATACTGAAAGTAATACTTGGCAAAGGGAAGCCAGACACATTCTTTTGACCTGGTTCCATATAGTAATGCTGAGGTAGATTGTGAGATTATTTTCTAAATCCATGCTATAGTCATTCAGAAAGGAAGAGAAAACCTTCATTCATATTCTTTCTACTCCTTTCTTTTCTGTTCTTCTATTCCTATCTTTTATGATTCTGTGCTGGTCAGATTATATTTAGAGTATCAGACTTAGTACAAACAATCTGAAGTCCATTCAAGGACACTAAGGAAACAACCATATTACATGAGGATCACTCATAAACATTTAGAATTGTTTAGCCTTAAGGTAAAAACGAATGTGGAATATATTGATAGTGGTGAGGAAAATTATGACTAAGATCCTCTTTCCGAAATCGTATGCAGTGATTCAAAGGTTCTGATTGGGGAAGAGAAAGGCATTAAAGTCAAAAAGCGCTGCAGCCTTACCTAAGGTGGCTGACTTCATTTTGTAACTTGGTTTGGAGAATTCCACGATGAAGGACATTCTCAAAAAACATGGGCATTTTGTGAGGAACAAGTAAGAAGTGTTGGAATTTCCTTGATACTGGCAGCCATGAGCAAAACAGCAGAGAAAATAGACGTCTGACAGAAAGAACCAGTTAGGGGACGCCTGGGTGGCTCAATCAGTTAAGTGTCCGACTTCGGCTCAGGTCATGATCTCACAGTCTGTGGGTTCGAGCCCCACATTGGGCTCTGTGCTGACAGCTCAGAGCCTGGAGCCTGCTTCAGATTCTATCTCTCTCTCTCCCTGCCCTTCCCCCACTTGCTCTCTGTCTCTGTCTCTCAAAATAAAATAAAGACATAAAAAAATTAAAAAAAAGAAAACCAATTAATATCCCTCCTAAGATCATAAACTTTGGGGTCAGGAAGGCTGTTTGCATGTGCTAGGCTGTACCCACTCAAGAGAAAGAGGGCAGACTTGAAAGCATCTCTTAAGCCATACAAAGATCCAGTGAAAAATGAAGGTTTATAGGCACATGAATAAAGTACACCTCTGAACAAACACTGCCTGAAAAATAAGCTACTCTGACCTAGAGGCAACTCCTAGGAAGCCAGCATTAAAAAAAAATTATACATATTTCTGGAAGTTTGGAAGGCTCTACACATGTTAATTCCAAACATATTTCCACTTCTTACTAAGCAATGCTCTTAATTTCGCAAATTGTTATTATGCAAACTACAAAAATTCTGTGGCCAATTTCAGCAGGATTACATCTATAAATACAAAAGCAAGATATTTAAGAGCTGCCATAATACTTTCTGGTCCTCAAACTATAACTTGAAATCAACTTTAAAAAATCTGAGTTTGTCATTTCTCTATATAAGTATGCACAAGAATCCGTCACTCACACACTCCTTATAATCATCATTAGTAACAAAATGGTCAAGTACAATAGCTACCTCCTACAGTGGGCACTTCAATACAATCAACACAACTGTCTGTAATGTCACTGCCTGCTGGTAATGGGTCACTAGCATGTCATTTCACACTGGCAAGGATCTCAGGCTGTGCCCATTCCCAAGGACAAGACCAAGCCAATTCATAAACCCCATATTTAAGGATCTGCTTCCTGGGACCAATTTTGTTACAAATTTATGAATTAGAATACACCAAAAAAAAAGACATATTTGTTCTTATAATAAACTAATTTAAAGATGGTTAACTAGGTATTGTAGAACTAAAAATAGACTTTTTAAAGCACTAAAGGATCATTTTAAAAGCAGCTGAAGGAAAAAGAAATACCAGCTTTGGGGCTGGAGGAAAAAAGAGGAGAGTTGGCATTATTAAAACTTAGAAGCTTAGAGGACCCCACAGACTGGAAACTCACACCTATGAAAGGTGGTCAGTGGCTGGGGTAGGAGTTTTGAGAAGAAGCACAACTTCTCTAAACCAGTTTCTGTAAATTAACATCTCATTCTCACAGCATGTTAAGGATAAGATGCATAACTTACATAAAACACTTAACAGTGCCTTTCACAGAGCAAACATACATACTATGAAAGCTTCCAAAAGTCATCCATTTATTGTTAGGATAAAGTTCAAAATGTGATGTTTTTCAACACCTAAAGGCCCTGCATAATGTGTTTTCTGTCTGCAGGCACATCTCAAAACCATTCTCCTCATCATCATCTCAGCTTCTCCAGGCCAGGAATGAAAAACAAAACAAAACCCACAGATGATAGAACCCTAGAAGTACATAGCATATTTATTATTTGCTGTTGTTTATTTTAGGCAATGGTTTCTTTAAAATGACACCCAAAGCACAATCAACAAAAGAAGAAATAGATACACTGGACTTCATTCAAGCTAAAAATATTTGTGTGTCAAAGCATCCACTCAGGAAAGTGAAAATAAAACCTGCAGATGAGAGAAAGTAGCTGTAAGACCCTCTGATGAGGGTCTTGTAGCCAGTTGAGTGGTGGCCTTCAAAAAGATAGGTCTATATGCTATACCACAACTCCTGAAACTGTTGATGTGACATTAATTTGACAAAAAGGTCTTTGCAAATGTAATAAGAGTGTTGAGATGACATTAATTTGGAGATCCTGGGCTGGCTCTAAGTCTAAAAACAACTGTTCTAATAAGAGACAAAGAGGAAAAGACAAGAATACGGAGGATAAATCCATGTGAAGACAGAGGTAGAGGATAAAATCATGCAGTCATAATTGGATGCTGGAAGTGGCAAGGAAGGATTCTTCCCTAGAGATTTAAGAGTATGTCAACATACTGATTTCTGATTTCTAGCCTTCAGAATTGCAAGACACTAAATGTCTGTTTTAAACCACCAAGATTGTGGTAATTTATTATACAGTCCTAGAAAACTGATACAGATCTAAATATAAAGGATTCCTAAAACTCCACAATAAAAACACAGTCTCATTTTAAATTGAATGGAAGATTTGGAAATACTTTTCTCTCAAGAAGATAAACAACTGGCCAACCAGGAAGCAGATGAAAAGATGTTCAACATCATTAGTTACTAGAGGAATGCAAATCAAAACCACAATGCATTCTCACTTCACACCCACTGGATTGTCCATAATAAAAATAATAAAATAATAAGTATTGGTGAGGATATGGAGAAATTGGAATGTGCACACACTACTGGTAGGAATGTAAAATGGTGCAGCCACTGTGGAAACAGTCTGACAGGTCCTCAAAATGCTAAACATAAAGTTACTACAGGATCCATATGACCCAGCAGTTACATTCAAGAGAACTGACAAGAGGTGCTCAACAAAAAGTCATGTACAGATATTTGTAGAAACACTATTCACAATAGCCAAAAGGTAGGGATAATTCAAACATTCACCAACTGATGAATAAACATGCGGTATATTCATTCAATGGAATATTATTCAGTCATAAAAGAACTGAAATTGTGATACATGCTACAATATAGATAAACCTTCAAAATACTATGCTCAGTGAAAGAGGCCAGAAACACAAAGAGTCACATAATATTTCATTTATATAAAATGTCCAGAAAAGTCAAATCCATAGAGAAAGAAAGCGGCTTCACCGTTGCCAGGAGATGTGAGGAGACAGTACTGGGACTGACTGCTAATAGGTATGAGGTTTAGTTTGGGTGATAAACATATTTTAAGAAATAGAAAATAAGAAGAGTTATCTTGGCCAAAAGTTATAGGCCAGGAATATAAATTCACTCATGGCAAATTAGTTCCCTCTCTTCACTGATTCTGTGTTTACATAAAAGAAAAAACTAAAATTAAGTATGCTAGAAATGCTTAAACTAGTGGGATATTTTAAACAATCTGGACTATCAGACACAAGATGCTTTTAAGAATCCATTCATTCAATCAGCTTTCACTGACCGCCTACTGAAAATACCCAATATACACCAGACACTGTGTCAAATTCTGGCATAAAACTCTCTTCTGCCTTTAGAAAGTATACTCCTTAGTGAAGGAACTAGACATTAAATAACCAATCACTGGTGTGTCCAGTTACATGTTACATATGCACTGAAAAACTGTATTCTACTATTGTGCCATAAAACCTGATCTACATTCATAGACCCCAAAATATCTTGATTATACTATTTGAAGATTTTAATCTTAATTATTGTATTCCCCACTTGGCCTGTCTCAGATTAAACATTGACAGGCATGGGGGGAGAGACAAGATGGCGGAAGAGCAGGGAGCTCTGTAATCCGCGCACGCCCGTATGGATTGAACTGAGAAGGACTGAAGAGATAAAACTTGGATTTGCAAGTGGGGGAAAGAAGAAACAGACGCCAGAAAGAAGACAACCTCAAAGATGCCTGAGTGAGTGACTGTGATCTGGGAAATTAGGGGACGGGCGGTCCCGGTGGTGCAGGGGAAGGAGCCCCCGAGCCCAACACAGGGAAAGTGCGCTGTGCCCCGGAGAGACCAGGGGAAGAGAAAGAGAGACGGAAAACGCACCTAGAACCATCTCCAAGGGAGGAAAAACTCGCCTGTCTCCCCATATATATCTGCCGAGCGCCGGGAGAGAAATCCGTCCCATGTGGCCGGCGAGTTCTTCCTTGGGCGCAGCCGCACCGGGAGCCTTGAAAAGCAACAGCGG
>CM053560.1:71764843-71836430 GCA_028646485.1 Cryptoprocta ferox | reverse complement strand
AGGTGGCCGAGTGGTTAAGGCGATGGCCTGCTAAAGACATATGCGTAATTTTGTTCCCAGTAAGCAGAATCTGTAGGCTTAAGAACAAGGATATTCTCTGTATATCTTCAATCCCTATAAAACACTTGTAGAATTTATGCTTTCTTTTCCCACAACTTCAGGCTCTCTAGTTCCAGAAGTTCTGGGATATGCTTTCACCAGTGATGCAATAAGATTTCTGTTAATCTCAAGCTTCACTGTCACTCAGTCACTTTATGTTTTTCTTTCCCAGAGACATGATGGCAATGAAAGGTGTCACTATCTTGTAAAGGGTAATTTACCTTGGTCATCAGAAGACATAGGACTGCTACAATACAGTGGTTAAGTAGGGCCATGGTAGAATTTCTAAATCTAAATTGAAATATGTAATTGAACTATTCTCTTCTCAGGTGAAAAAATGCATTAGATGGTATTACAGAGATGTCAGTGAGGAAGAAAAGATTAGTGAACATGAAGTGATAGCTATACAAAATTAAACAGGAAGAGATTAAAAATAATTTCTATTCTATAAATGTCTCTATAAGGTAAATGACCTTACACAGTGAAAGTAATAACAGTATATTGTTGAATGTATTATCTCAGTAGATAATAGCAGACAGTTATCTAAAACAGCACAAACACTGGAGTGCAGAGATGGTAAACAGAAATTTCACTAATGTGATACTTGTATCAATAACTGTGGTACATTAGTCTAATCCATGTATTTCAGTTAGACTATGGTATATTACAATGTGCAGTATGTATTTTTAATCCTAAAATTAACATTAAAAACCACAACAGATTTTTTATTCTTCCTGTTTGAGTTTTGGTAGTGTGTGAGTATCTAGAAATTTGTCCATTTCTTCATCTTGTCCAGTTGTCAGCATTAAATTTTTCATAGTAGTCTCTTAAAATTGAATTTTTGTGGTGTTGGTTGTGATCTCTTCTCATCTATTAATGATTTTATCTATTTGGGTCCTCTTTTTGATAAGTCTGACTCAGTGTTTATCAATTTTGTTTATTTTTTCAAAAACCAGCTTTAGTTTAATTGATCTGTTTTTTTAAATCTATATCATTTGTTTCTGCTTTAATCTTTATTATCTGCTTTTTCTGCTGGCTCTGGCTTTATTTGCTGTCCCTTTTCTAACTTCTTTAAGTGTAAGGTTAGGTTGGATATTTGGGACCTTTTTTGCTTCTTGAGATAGGCCTGAATTGCAATGTATTTGCCTCATGACTGCCTTTAATGTATCCCAAAGTGTTTGGACTATCGTGTTTTCATTTTCATTTTCTTCCATGTATAATTTTTTTATTTATACTTTAATTTCCTGGTTAATCCTTTCACACTTTAGTAGAATGTCCTTTAACCTCAATGTATTGTAGTGCTTTCCAAACTTTTTCTTGTGAGTATTTCAAGCTTCATGGCATTATGATTTGAAATATGCATAGTATAGTCTCAGTCTTTTTGTACCTGTTGAGGGCTGATTTGTGTCCTAGAATGTGATGTATTCTGGAGAACGTCCCATATGCACTCAAGAAGAATGTGTATTCTACTGCTTTCGGATGAAATGTTCTGAATATATCTGCTAACTCCATCTGGTCCAGTGTGTTATTCAAAGCCATTGTTTCCTTTCTGATTTTCTGTGTAGATGATCTGTCAATTGCTGTAAGTTGGTTATTAAAGTCTCCTACTATTGTGGTATTATTACCAATGAGTTTCTTTCTGTTTGTAATTAATTGATTTATATATGGGGATACCTCCAAGTTGGGGGTATAGGTATTTACAACTGTTAGATCTTCTTGATGGATAGACCTCTTAATGATGATATAATGCCTTTTTCCACCTCTTGTTACATTCTTTGTTTTAAAATCTAAGTTGTTTGATATAAGTATGGCCACTGTGGCTTTCTTTTGAAGTCCATTACCATGATACATGGTTCTCCATCCCCTCACTTTAAATCTGAAGGTGACTTTAGGTCTAAAATGAGTCTTTTGTAGGCAGCATATTCTTTTCATCCATTCTGATACCATGTATTTTTAAATTTTTTAAATGTTTATTTATTTTTGTAAGAGAGAGACCAAGTGAGAGTGGGGGAGGGGCAGAGAGGGAGACACAGAATCCAAAGCAGGCTCCAGCCTCTGAGTTGTCATCACAGAGCCTGATGCAGGGCTTGTACTCAATAACCATGAGATTATGAACTGAGGAAATTTGGATGCTAACCGAATGAGCCACCCAGGCGCCCCTACCTATCTATGTGTTATGATTGGAGTATTTAGGTCATTTACATTCAGAGTGATTATTGAAAGATATGCATTTAGTACCACTGTGTTATATAGAAATGGTATTTTTTATTTTATTTTTATTTTTTTTAATTTATATTTTATCGTCAAGTTGGTTTCCATAGAACACCGAGTGCTCGTCCCAAAAAGTACCCTCTTTCATGCCCATCACCCCTTTTCCCCTCTCCCTAACCCCCATCAACCTTAAGTTTGTTCTCAGTATTTAAGAGACACTTATGGTTTGCCTCCCTCCCCCTCCTTAACTATTTTTCCCCTTCCCCTCCCCCATGGTCCTCTGTTAAGTTTCTCCTGTTTCACATATGAGTGAAAACATATGGTATCTGTCCTTCTCTGCCTGACCTATTTCACTTAGCATGACACCCTGGAGATCTCTACACGTTGCTACAAATGGACAGATTTCATTCTTTCTCATTGCCATGTAGTATTCCATTGTATATATATGTATGTGTATATATATACCACATCTTCTTGATCCATTGATCAGTTGATAGGCATTTAGGCTCTTTCCATGATTTGGCTATTGTTGAAAGTGCTACTATGAACATTGGAGTACATGTGCCCCTATGGATCAGCACTCCTGTATCCCTTGGGTAAATTCCTAGCGGTTCCATTGCTGGATCATAGGGGAGTTCTATTTTTAACTTTTTGAGGAACCTCCACACTGTTTTCCAGAGTGGCTGCACCAGTTTCCATTCCCACCAACAGTGTAGAAGGGTTCCCGTTTCTCCACATCCTCGCCAGCATCTATAGTCTCCTGATTTGTTCATTTTAGCCACTCTGACCAGCCTGAGGTGGTATCTCAATGTGGTTTTGATTTGTATTTCCCTGATGATGAGTGATGCTGAGCATCGTTTCATGTGTTTGTTGGCCATCTGGATGTCCTCTTTGGAGAAGTGTCTCTTCATGTCTTCTGCCCATTTCTTCACTGGATTATTTGTTTTTAGGGTGTGGAGTTTGGTGACTTCCTTATAGTAGAAATGGTATTTTTGGTGATGCTCTCTGGTCTTTCTAATCTTTGCTGCTATGGTCTTTTTTTTTCTCCTCTCAGAGACTCCCCCTAAAATTTCCTTCAGGACTGGTTTAGTGGTCATGAACTCCTTTAGTTTTTATTTGTCTGGAAAGTCTTTATCACCTTCTATTCTGAGTGAGAGACTCGCTGGCATATTTTTCCTGTTCAGCACATTGAATATTTTCTCCGCTCCCTTCTGGCTTAACAAATTCCAGTGGAGAGGTCTGCTACCAAACTTATGAGTCAACCCTTGTAGGTTAAGGACCTTTTGTTCCTAGCTACTTTCAGAATTCTCTTTTTATCTTTATATTTTGAAAGTTTCACTATGATATGTAATGGTGTTCACTTGTTTTTGTTGATTTTGAAGGGAGTTCTCTGTGCCTCTTGAACTTAGATGCCTGTTTCCTTCTCCAGATTAGAGAAGTTCTCATCCATAATTTGTTCAAATAAATCTTCTGCCCCCATTTCTCACTCTTTTTCTGTGACACCTATGATATGGCTTTATTTTTGTTTCATGAAACACTGATCTCCAAGCTTCCCCTCGTGATCCAGTAATTTCCTTTGCCTTTTTAAAAATTTTTGTTCATTATTTTCCATAATTTTGTCATCTGTTTCACCTATACTCTCCTCTGCTTCTTCCATCCTCACTGTTGCTGTATCTAGTGAGTTCTTTGTACCTCTTGGACATCGATGCTGGTTTCCTTCCCCAGATTAGGGAACGTCTCAGCTAGAGTTTGCACAAGTAATACTTCTGCCCCCTTTTACTTTTATTTTTCTGGGACTCCTACTATATAGATATTATTTAGCTTTATGGAATCACTGAGTTCTCTAAGTCTACCTTCGTAATCTAATAGTTTTATTTTCATCTTCTTTTAATGTTTTTATTTTCCATAATTTTATCTTCTGTATCAACTATTCTCTACTCATATTCTTCAATTCTCATTGTGATCCTATCCAGTCAGTTTTGCATCTCAGTTAAAGCATTTTTAACTTCATCTTGACTAGTTCTTAGGTCTTTGATCTCTGCAGGAAGGGTTTCTCCGGTGTCCTCCATGCTTTTTTCAAACACGCATAGTAGTCTTATGACTGTTGTTCTCGATTCTTATTCAGATATATTGTTTGATGTTCTCTGATCTTTGTAGTCTTTCCTGCTTGTGTCTTTTTTTCCCCTCCACCCAGAGAGTCCCCCTAATGTTTCTTGTAGGGCTGGTTTAGTGGTTAAGAACTCCTTTTGAGAAAATTACTGACTGTGATTTCAGCTTGACCTTTCTTTTAGGGAATATTTCTCCGTCTTGTCATCTTGACTAAGTTTCTTTCTTTTGCATGTTTTATTCTTTTGTCAGTTTCTTTTTTTCTTTTATACTTATTGTCAAGTTGGTTTCCATAAAACACCCAGTACTCATCCCCACAAGTGCCCTCCTCCATGCCCATCGCCCTCCATCCCCTCTCCACCTCCCCCATCAGTTCTCAGTTTGATCTCAGTATTCAAGAGTCTCCCATGGTTTGCCTCCCTCTCTCTCCCCAACAATTTTCCCCCTTTCCCTCCCCCATTGTCCTCTGTTAAGATTCTCCTATTTCATTTATGAGTGAAAACATATGGTATGTGTCCTTCTCTGCCTGACTTATTTCACTTAGCATGACACCCTCGAGTTCCATCCACGTTGCCACAAATGGCCAGATTTCATTCTTTCTCATGGCCATGTAGTATTCCATTCTATAGATAAACCACATCTTCCTAATCCATTCATCCGTTGATGGACATTTAGGCTCTTTCCATGATTTGGCTATTGTTGAAAGTGCCACTATGAATATTGGGGTACATGTGCCCCTATGCATCAGCACTTCTGTACCCCTTGGGTAAATCCCCAGCAGTGCTATTGCTGGGTCATAGGGGAGTTCTACTGTTAAATTTTTGAGGAATCTCCACACTGTGTTCCAGAGCGGCTGCACCAGTTTCCATTCCCACCAACAGTGTAGAAGGGTGCCCATTTCTCCACATCCTCGCCAGCATCTATAGTCTCCTGATTACTTCATTTTAGCCACTCTGACTGGCATGAGGTGGTATCTCAGTGTGGTTTTGATTTGTATTTCCCTGATGATGAGTGACGATGAGCATCGTTTCATGTGTCTGTGGCCATCTGGATATCCTCTTTGGAGAAGTGTCTATTCATGTCTTCTGCCCATTTCTTCACTGGGTTATTTGTTTTTCAGATGTGGAGTTTGGTGAGTTCCTTGTAGATTTTGGATACTAGCCCTTTATCTGATGTGTCATTTGCAACTATCTTTTCCCATTCCATCGGTTGCCTATTAGTTTCTTGATTGTTTCCTTTTTTATCTTGCTGAGGTCCCAATAGTTCATTTTTGCTCTTCATTCCACTGCCTTTGGGGATGTGTCGAGTAGGAAATTGCTGTGGTAGAGGTCAAGGAGGGTGTTTCCTGATTTCTCCTCTAGGGTTTTGATGGTTTCCTGTCTCACATTCAGGTCCTTCATCCATTTTGAGTTTATTTTTGTATATGGTATAAGAAATTGGTCTAGTTTCGTTCTTTTGCATATTGCTGTCCAGTTCTCCCAGCACCATCTGTTAAAGAGGCTGTCCTTTTTTACTTGGATATTCTTTCCTGCTTTGTCAAAGATCAATTGGCCATACATTTGTAGGTCCAATTCTGAGTTCTCTATTCTATTCCTTTGGTCTATGTGTCTGTTTTTGTGCCAATACCATACTGTCTTGATGATGGCAGCTTTATAGAAGAGGCTAAAGTATGGGATTATGATGCCTCTCATTTTGGTTTTCTTCTGCAATATTACTTTGGTTATTTGGGGTCTTTTTTGGTTCCACACAAATTTTAGGATAGTTTGATCTAGCTTTGAGAAGAATGCTGGTGCAATTTTGATTGGGATTGCATTGAATGTGTAGATTGCTTTGGGTAATATTGACATTTTAACAATGTTTATTCTTCTGATTCATGAGCATGGAATGTTTTCCCATTTCTTTCTGTCTTCTTCAATTTCCTTCCTAAGTTTTCTGTAGTTTTGATCATACAGATCCTTTATATCTTTGGTTAGGTTTATTCATAGGTATTTTATGTTTTTTGTGTGTGTGCAATTGTGAATGGGATCAGTTTCTTGATTTCTCTTTCTGTTGCTTCATTATTGGTGGATAAAAAGGCAACTGATTGCTGTACATTGATTTTGTACTCTGCATCTTTGCTTAATTCATGGGTTAGTTCTAGTAGGCTTCTGGTGGAGTCTGCTGGGTTTTCCATGTAGAATATCATGTCATCTGTGAAAAGTGAAAGTTTGACTTCATCTTTGCCAATTCTGATGCCTTTTATTTCCTTTTGTTGTCTGATTGCTGATGCTAGGACTTCCAGCACTATGTTAAACAACAGTGGTGAGAGTGGACATCCCTGTTGTGTCCCTGATCTCAAGGGAAAAGCTCTCAGTTTTTCCCCATTGAGGATGATATTAGCTGTGGGCTTTTCATATATGGCTTTTATGATGTTTAAGTAAGTTCCTTCTATCCCAACTTTCTTGAGGGATTTTATTAAGAAAGGATGCTGTCAAATCCTTTTTCTGCATCTATTGACAGGATCATATGGTTCTTATCTTTTCTTTTGTTAATGTGATGTATCACCTTGATTGATTTGGGAATATTGAATCAGCCCTGTAACGCAAGAATGAATTCCACTTGCTCATGGTGGATAATTCTTTTTATATGCTGTTGAATTCGATTTGCTAGTATCTTGTTGAGGATTTTTGCATCTGTATTCATTAAGGATATTGGCCTGTAGTTCTCTTTTTTTGCTGGGTCTCTGTCTTGTTTGGGAATCAAAGTGATGCTGGCTTCGTAGAATAAGTCTAGAAGTTTTCCTTCTATTTCTATTTTTTGGAATAGCTTGAGAAGAATGGGTATTAACTCTGCTTTAAATGTCTGGTAGAATTCCCCTGGGAAGCCATCTGGCCCCAGGCTCTTATTTGTTGGGAGATTTTTGATAACTGATTCAATTTCTTCACTGGTTATGGGTCTGTTCATATTTTCTATCTCTCCCTGTTTGAATTTTGGTAGTGCATATGTGTTTAGGAATTTGTCCAATTCTCCTAGGTTGTCCAGATTGTTGACATATAATATTTCATAATAATCTCTGATGATTGCTTGTATTTCTGAGGGATTGGTTGAATAGATCCACTTTCATTCATGATTTTGTCTATTTGGGTGCTCTCTCTTTTCTTCCAGAGAAGCCTGGCTAGAGGTTTATCAATTTTGTTTACATTTTCAAAAAACCAACTCTTGGCTTCATTGATATGCTCAACTGTTTTTTTGGATTCTATATTATTTCTTTCTGCCCTGATCTTTATTATTTCTCTTCTTCTGATGGGTTTGGGGTGCTCTTGCTGCTCTGCTTTTAGTTCCTTTAAGTGTGCTGTTAGATTTTGTATTTGTGCTTTTTCTAGTTTCTTGAAATAGGCCTGGATTACAATGAACTTGTCTCTTAAGACTGCCTTTGCTACATCCCAAAGAGTTTGGATCGTTGTATTTTCATTTTCATTTGTTTCCATATATTTTTAATTTCTTCTCTAATTGCCTGATTGGCCCAATCATTCTTTAGTAGGGTGGTCTTTAACCTCCATGTTTTTGGAGGTTTTCCAGACTTTTTCCAGTGATTGATTTCAAGTTTCATAGCATTGTGATCTGAAAGTGTGCATGATATGATCTCAATTCTTTTATATTTATTGAGAGCTGCTTTATGACCCAGTGTGGTCTATCTTGGAGAATGTACCATGTGCACTCGAGAAGAAAGTTAATTCCCTAGCCTCAGGATGTAGAGGCTAAATATATCTGTCAAATCCATCTGCTCAAATATGTCCTTCAGGTCCATTGTTTCCTTAGTAATTTTCTGTCTAGTGGATCTACCATTGCTGTAAATGGAATGGAGTGTTAAAATCCCCTGCAATTTGCACATTCTTATCAATAAGATTGTTTCTATTTGTAATTAACTGTTTTATGTATTTGGGTGCTCCCGAATTCGGCACGTAGATGTTTATAATTGTTAGTTCTTCCTAATGGAGAGACCCTATAATTATTATATAATGCCCTTCTTCATCTTTTGTTACTGCCTTTACTTTAAAGTCCAGTTTGTACAATATAAATATGGCTACTCTGGCTTTCTATTGACTTCCAGTCGCATAACAGATATTTCTCCATCCCCTTACTTTCAGTCTGGAGGTGTCTCCAGGTCTAAAATGAGTCTTTTGTAGACAGCAAATAGATGGATTTTTTTTTTATCCATTCTGCTACCCTATGTCTTCAGATTGGAGCATTTAGTCCATTTACATTCAGTGTTATTATTGAAAAATATGGGTTTAGAGTAATTGTGTTCTCTGTAGGGTTCATGCTTATAGTGGTGTCTCTAGTACCTTGCGTCCCTTGCAACATTTCCCTCATAGAGTCCTTCTTAGGATTTCTTGTAGGGCTGGCTTAGTGGTGATGAATTCTTTCAATTTTTGTTTATTTGGGAACACCTTTATCTCTCCTTCTATTCTGAACAACAGGCTTGCTGGATAAAGGATTCTTGGCTGCACACTTTTTGTGTTCATCACATTGAAAATTTCCTGCCATTCCTTTCTGGCCTACAAATTTTAGTAGATAGGTCTGTAACCACCTGATAGGTTTCCCTTTGTATGTTAGGGCCCTTTTATCCCTATCTGCTTTCAGAGGTCTCTCTTTATCCTTATATTTTTCCAGTTTCACTATGATATGTCATGCAGAAGGTCAATTTAAGTAATGTCAGAGGGGAGTTCTCTGTGCCTATTGGATTTCAATGTCTGTTTCCTTCCCCACATTGGGGAAGTTCTTGGCTATAATTTGTTCAAGTACCCCTTCAGCGCCTTTCTCTCATTCTTCTTCTTCTTCTTCTTCTTCTTCTTCTTCTTCTTCTTCTTCTTCTTCTTCTTCAGGAATTCCTATGTTACGGGTATTGTTCCATTTGATTCTATCATTCAGTTCTCGAATTCTCCTTTCATGCTCCTGGATCAACTTATCTCTCTTTTTCTCAGCTTCCTCTTTTTCTATAATTGTGTCTTCTAATTCACCTATTCTCTCTGCCTCTTCAATTTGTGCAGTGGCAGCCTCCATTTTATTATGTACCTCATTTATAGCATTTTTTAACTCATCACAGCTCTTTTCATGGTCCCTAGTCTTCGTATCAATAGCTTCTCTGATGTTTTCCATGCTTTTTTCAAGCCCAGTGATTAATTTTATGACAGTTGTTCTAAATTCTTGCTTTGTTATGGTGCTTATAACTGTTTTGAGCAGTTCTGTAGCTGTGACTTCTTCCTGGGATTTCTTTTAGAGAAGAGTTCTTTCGTTTCATCATTTTGGCTAGCTTTCTGTCTCCTTTTAAAACAAGTTTTAAAAGCTTGTTATGTACTCTGCACCTGTGTGTATTCCTATATTAAAGGAGGCTTATTGACTGTCCAGGGCCTGTCCATTCAGGAGGTGTTCTTTTAATGGTGTCTCTTGGTTTCTCTTGTTGTGCCTTTGGTTTTTTTATTTCCCTACTCAGTGATATTTGAGTTTCTCCACCATGTGTACTTTGGCTTGCTTTTTGAGGTAGTCCTATGAAGCTCTCTTCTTAATGGACTCTGTCTCTTTTCCTCCCAGAGTCTTGCAGATCAGAGTATTGTGGCTTCAGTCCTTCTTGGATTGATAGACGGAGGCAGGCGAAACGTATAGAGCTCCCTACTTCTCTGCCATCTTGCCTGACTCCCCCCCCCCCACTCCATATTTCCATTTTAAACCATGCCATTAATGACAGGCTTTGGAGGAGCTTCCAATTTTTGGTTATTAAAGAGAGAAGAACAATTAACAGTCAACCATTTTTCTATGAAAACTTACCCTATAAATCACAAAACTGATGATTCTTTTTAAAAATGTTGTAAAACTAAAATAAAAAATATAGTGCCAGTGCACCTGGGTGGGTCAGTCAGTTAAGCATCTGACTCTTGATTTCAGCTGGGGTCATGAACTTACGTAAGTTTGAGCCCCATATTGGGCTCCATGCTGACAGTGTGGAGTCTGCTTGGGATTCTCTCCCTCTCCTTCTCTCTCTGCCCCTCCCCTACTTAATCTCTCTCAGTCTCAAAATTATTAAAAATATATATTATATTACATAAATATAATTATACATCATATTATATAATTAAATAAATTAAATATAAATACTGCCAAGTTTCTTTCAAAAACTCTTATGCCAAAATTCAAAAAATGGTATATAAGAGTTCTTAAACTTCCATTCTTACCAAAATTGAATTTATTATTTAAATGTGATGAATAAAATTATGTGTTTTGTAACTTGAATTTCTTTCATTATCAATAAGGTTGAACTCCTTTTTTTTTTTAGATTTTTTTAATGTTTACTTTTGAGAGACAGAGAGAGAGAGAGAGAGAGCACAAGCAGGGGAGGTACAGACAGAGAGGGAGATACGGAATCAGCAGCAGGCTCCAGGCTCTGATCTGTCAGTATAGAGCCCAATGAGGGGCTCGAACTCACAAACCGTGAAATCATGACCTGAGCTGAAGTCGGACGCTTAACCTAATGAGCCATCCAGGTGCCCCTAACCCTTCTTTGTTTAAAGATATTTGTAGTTCTACTTCTGTGAATTGCCAATGCACATGATTTCTCCACTTTTCCATTCTTTCTTTTACCTTTTCTTACTAATCAGAGCTAACAGATCCTTGTGGCATATGTTGAAAATATATTCTCATCTCATATCGTATGTTCATTCTTTTTATTTTCACTTTCAGAAAATCAACTCTGAACCTTTATCTTCATGGATTTTAGTTTTTTCATCATTTCTAAAATGTTTTATCACCTCCATGATGTTAAAATATTTACCTGTGTTTCCTTTTAGTCATTTCACAGATGTTTTATTTTTAGAAAATAATTTTTTTACTACTCTGAAATTTACTTCCAAATGAAAAATGAGGCTGGGAATCTGATCTCCCCATCCCTGGTTGCTAATTTGTTGTCCCATTATCATTTGCTGAATATTTTCCTTAATGACCCAAAACCTATTTCTGTTTTATATCATAGTTGTATGTGTGTTTATATATAGGTCTGGACAATCCTTTCTATTGCATTTTGTTTTTTCTTCCTGTGTTGGGTCTTCATTCTTTGAAATCCTATAACTCTATAATGTTGCGGAGTGCAACATCCGTGCAGTGGCCGCCTCCATTTTATTATGCACCTCATTTATCGCATTTTTTAATTCGTCACAACTATTTTTAAGGTCCCTAGTCTTTGTAGCAATAGTTTCTCTGATGTCTTCCATGCTTTTTTCAAGCCTGGTGATTAATTTTATGACAACTGTTCTAAATTCTTGCTCAGTTATGTTGCTTATATCTATTTTGGGAAATTCTGTAGCTGTGACTTCTTTCTAGAATTTCTTTAGAGAAGAGTTCTTCCATGTTGTCATTTTGGCTAGCTTCTGTCTCCTGTCAGTTTTAAAAGTTTGTTATGTACTCTTCACCTGTGAGTATTACTTTATTAATGGAGGCTGATTGATTGTCCAGGGCCTGTCCATTCAGGAGGTATTCTTTTAATGGTGTCCCTTGGTCTCTCTTGTTGTGACTTTGGTTATTTTATTTCCCTACTTGAATTGATATTTGGGACTCTCCACCAAGTGTACTTTGGCTTGTATCTTGAGGTAGCCCTGAAAAGGAAAACAGACAAACACACAGGGAACAAAAGCACGCAAATGCACAGATAAGTCAAACAAACAAGCAAGCCAGAAGGAGGGGGATAAAAAAGGCGAACAAAAGCAACAAAAGACAAAGGACAGTCTAAAAGCATAAAACCAGACATCTCAGCTACAAATAAAGAGCAGGATAGAGGCAGTGCTGATGCAAGAGAATATACAAAGAGAGAAGTGACGGGGTTGGGGAGGAAGCGAAATTGAACATTGATCAGGCAGAGAGACTAAAAGGTTTAATTCAGAGAGAGAAAGAGAGAATATGGTAGGAGGCAAGGAGAAAAAAATGAAGATAATGTTATCCAAAGAAACTATATAGTCTGATTATTCCAGAGAGAGCGAGATAAAGGAAGGTAGTGGCGGAGGTGTAGAATATGCATCAAGAGAATGGATTAAAAGTGACTATTTGAGCAAAACAATGACCAGAGTGCCCAGTCCAGTGGAGGGGAGAGATAAGAATAAGATAAGGTAAAATATAACTGAATAGCAAGAATTGATCTAGAGTTAATCACGGCAAATCATCAATGTTGGGTTGCCCGGCCTACAGAAAAAAAAAAAAAAAAGTATGCTTTCCAGCGCGGATGGGCATGGTTTGGTGTAGGCAGGTCTCATCTCCACTGCGCATTCCCCAGGTCACTCCCTGACGCCCCACCTTGGTGGTTGTGGGGAAAAAAATGGCGGCACCCCAGTCCCTTCTCAAACCAAGTATTACAACTCTTTTGGGTCCAATCTCCCTGTGCCTTGGGTGTAGCCAAGGTGGGCTGAGTTGTATTTCCCAAGCCCTGCCTCATTTCCAGATCTTAGTCTGCACACTTTAATGATACCACCCGAAATGTACTCCTGCAGGCTGGGCAGCTTCCTAGCTGGGGATCCAGTAGGGGGAGTAGGGGAGCAGTTTCTCATGGGGCCGCATGGGATCGGGGCGCCTAGCCCAAGGAAACTGCCACAGCTAGAGGAAAAAATCTCTCTCTGAATGCCCTGTGGTTACAGATGGGATGATAGGATCCCTCTCTGTCCCAGGCCAACGTTTTTCTCTTCTCCAGAGACAGTTTATAGAAGTTTCAGCAACTCTTTCTCTTCCCCTAGTCTCTCCGCGGCTCTCTGCCGAGGGGGCTCCTCCCCTCCGAGACTCCAGTCCCAGCCCATTTTTATCTTCCACAGTTCGCAATCACACACTATGAGGCTGTCTTCTTAGTGGGCTCTGTCTCTTTTCCTCCCAGACCCTTGCAGTTCACTGTCTTATGGCTTCAGTCCTTCCTGGTTTGAGAGATGTGGGTGGGAGAAAAAGTACAGAGCTCCCTACTTCGCCATCTTGCTGGGATCCCCCTCTTTTGCATGTTTTAAAAGCTTGTTATGTTTCCTGCACCTGAGAATACTGATATATTAGAGAGGGGTCAGTCCAGAAGATTTTCTGGTGTATGCTGTGTGTACTCTGCTGTTGTGTTTTGGCTGCTCCTTCCCACTGGTTAGTCCTCTGCAGAGTTCCTCCTTGCTTGCAGTGGTGGAGTGTTTGGACCTTTAGGTAGGTGTGCTTTGATTTGTTTGTTGAAGTAGCCCTGGGAAAAAAAGGCGGATGCCTGATCTCATAAAAAATAAAAGGAAAGGGAACAAAAGAAAACCAAACAGAGAATAAAAAACTATAAGGCTCATTCCAAGGAAAAAGAAAGAGGACAAAATAGAGAAGAAAAAGAAGGAGAAAGAGAAGAATAAAAAATCCTGATACAAAAAAAAAGGTAAAAGGAAATGGTAAAGAAACAAATCAGAAACTATGAACCTGATTCCAAAAGAAAAATAATTAATGGGGAAAAAAGAAAAACTAAGAGGAAAAAAAGGGGTGTATCAATGGTGGCTTTACTGATCTGGAAAAGAAGCCAGCTGGATTGGCTTAGAGTCAGTCTTGCTACAGTATATAAGCAGTTAACAGGCACTGAGGGTCAGGATTTTGTGTAAGTGGGTCCCACTTCCAGTGGGGACAGCTGTGTTGCTCTCTGAAGTCTTACTGTGTTGGCATTTGGGATGAAATGGTTCCACCCTAATCTTTCATCAATGGACCAGAGATCTCAACCCCTGCCACTCAGGCAGCCATCATAGAATTGTGAGGGCAGCCAGCTTGCCCTGCACCACAACTATCCTATGCCTTCTCAGTGGTGCATGGATGGGATTCAGAACCCAAAATCTTAAAGTACTTGGCACAGGGTGGACTGGCTTTCCTCTTCTGTAATAGAGCCCCTCACACTGCTGATGAAAGCCCTTGGCTGACAGCTGCAGGGTCTTTTGTTCTTGGGGAGGCAATAAATCTCCTTCCAAAGTACTCCAGGAAGGGACTGTTTTTTCCCAGTGCATCCTGGAGTTTGCTATAACATGGTAGGCACTCCAGGGACTGCTCTCACCTTTCCAGGAGCACATACCACAGCTCCACTCCAGAGAAAGTCAGACACTTCCAAAACCTCAGTGTGTGAGCTCCACATGCTCTTTGCAAAACAGAACTGGGACACAGTACTTCTCGCTCCCCATCTGTGGTCCAGAGATGCTTTCCTCTTGTACTAACTCAGTCCCACACTCTCTCAACCTCTCTCTCTTTTTCTACCTTTTGTCTTTCTATGGAATGGGTTCCCTCCCCTCCACAGCTCTGCCGCTTTTCTTTCCCCCCAACTCCCATCCATGCACCTTGCACCTGCCGAGCTGTGTCCTCCAACTGTGGAGATCCTTCTTCCACTCTGCAGATAGATTTTCTGGGTATTCCAAGTAGTCTGACCTCAACAGCTGGGTTTGAGGAACATTGGAAGCCCAGGCTCCCTCCACTACCTTAACCCCTCTTTCTGTCAATAACCAACAAAGCAATTGAATCAGTTATCAAAAACCTCTCAACAAATTAGAGTCCTGGTCCAGATGGCTTTCCAGGCAAATTATACCAGATATGTAAAGAATATTAATACTTATTCTTCTCAAACTGTTCCAAAGAATAGAAATGGAAGGAAAGCTTCCAGACACATTCTATAAAGCCAGCCTTACCTTGATTCAAAAATCAAAAAAGAACCCACTGAAAGGGAATTACAGGCCAATATTCCTGATGAATGTGGAGGTAAAAATTCTGAACAAGATACTACCGAATTGAATTCAATAGTACATCAAAAGAATTATTCACCCTGATCAAGTGGGTTTTAATCCTGGGCATCAGGGCTGATTCAATATCTGCAAATCAATCAACGTGATACACCACCACATTAATAAAAGAAAGGATAAGAACCATACAATCCTTACAATAGATGCAGAAAAGATACTTGACAAAACGCAGCATTCTTTCTTGATAGAAACCCTCAAGAAACAAGGGGTAGAAGGAACATACCTCGATATCATAAAAGCGATATATGAAGGGCCTACAGCTAATATCATCCTTAATAGGGAAAAACTGGGAGCTTTCTCCATGAGGTCAGGATCATGACTGGGATGTCCCCTCTCACCACTGTTATTCAATAAAGTACTGGAAGTCCTTGCCTCAGCAATCAGAAAATAAAAATGAATAAAAGTATCCAAATTTGCAAAGAAGTTGAACTTTCACTCTTTGCAGACAATGTGATACTCTACATGGAAAACCCGAAAATACTCCACCAAAAAACCCACTAGAACTGATAGCTGAATTTATCAAAGTTGCATGATATAAAATCAAGGTACAGAAGTTAGCTGCATTTCTATACACCAATAATGAATCAGCAGAAAGAGAAATCAAGGAATCTATCCCATTTACAATTGCACCAAAAACAATAAGACACTTAGGAATAAATCTAACCAAAGAGGTAAAAGATCTGTATGCTGAAAATTATAGTGCTCATGAAAGATATTGAAGAGGACACAAAGAAATGGAAAAACATTCCATGCTCATGGATCAGAAGAACAAATATTGTTAAAATGTCAATACTACACAAGGCAATCTACACATTCAGTGTTATACCTATCAAAATAACACCAGCATTCTTCACAGAGCTAGAACAAACAATCCTAAAATTTTGGTGATCTAGAAGAGACCCCAAATAGCCAAAGTAATGTTGAAAAAGGAAAGCAGTGCTAGAGGCATCATAATTCCTGACTTTTAGCTATATTACAAAGCTGTAATCATTAAGACGGTATAGTACTGCCACAAAAATAGACACATAGATTAAAGGACCAGAATAGAGAGTCCAGAAATGGACCCACAAATGTTGGCCAACTAATCTTCAACAAAGCAAGAAAGAGACTCCAATAGAAAAAAAAACAATCACTTGAGCTGGTGGGAAAATTGGACAGTGGTATGCAGAAGAATGAAGCTGGACTGTTTTCTTAAACCATACACACAAAAAAGTCAAAATGTATGAAATACCTAAATGTGAGATAAGAAACCATCAAAATCCTATAGGAGAAAACAGGCAGAAACCTCTCTGACCTCAGTCACAGTAACTTCTTACTAGACATGTCTCCCAAGGCAAGGGAAACAAAAGCAAATGAACTATTGGGACCTCATCAAGATAAAAAGCTTTTGTACATTAAAGGAATCAATCAACAAAACTAAGAAGGCAATCAATACAATGGAGAAGATATTTACAAATGACATATTGGATAAAGGGTTAGTCATCCAAATCTATAAAGGAGTTACCAAACTGAACACACACACACACAAAAAGAAACAAATAATCCAGTAAGAAATGGGCAGAAGGCATGAATATACACTTTTCCAAAGAAGATATCCAGATGGCTAAAAGACACAAGAAAATATGCTTAATATCATTCATCATCAGGGAAATATAAATCAAAACCACAATGAGATAACACCTCACACCTGTCAGAATAGCGAAAATTAACAACTCAGGAAACAACATGTTGGTGGGAATATGGAGAAAGGGGATCCCCTTTGCACTGTTGGTGGGAATGAAAACTGGTGCAACCACTCTGGAAAACAGTATGGAGGTACTCAAAAAATTAAAAATATAACAACCCCATGACCCAGCCATTGCACTGCTAGGTGCTTATTCAAAGGATACAAAAATGCTGATTTAAGGGGCACATCATACCCAATGTTTATATAGCACTATCAACTATAGCCAAATTATGGAAAAAAACCACATATCCATCAACTGACAAATGGATAAAGAAGAGGTCACATATATATACAATGGAACACTACTCAATAATCAAAAAGTAAAATCTTGCCATTTTCAACAATGTAGATGGAACTAGAATGTATTATGCTAAGTCAGAGAAAGATGGATGAGAGAGTCTATGAGAGAATCCTTTTTCTTGCCTTTTTCAGTTAGACAAAAGGAAGCAGAAAATATGAAACATATAAATAAATATAAAAAATATATAAAATATAAAAGGAAATTTATGCCAATTATATCCATAATAGTACTATTACATGTCTTTCATTTTTCATTATTGTCATTATTGTCATCCTTTTATAGATGATGTCAAATTGGCTAACATACAGTGTGTACAGTGTGTTCTTGGTTTTGGGGATAGATTCCCATGATTCATCGCTTACATACATCGCTTACATACAACACCCAGTGCTCATCCCAACAAGTGCTTAGAGGTCATTTTCAATTTAATAGCTCAATCTGCTTTTATCTACTTGAATATAACCCCAAGAGACCTGAACTCTGAACTGCCTTATTCACAGACCTAGAATAGTGCTTGAAAATTGCAAGTACTTAATAAATGTAGTATTTGCTAAAATGCAATTGTGTTCTTGTGCATTAATGAATAAGTGATTTAATTAATTCCACCTGGGTTTTCTTCTTTGTTGCTTATCTCATTTTTCTGTTCCATTCAGCAAACCATGTGATGACTCACTAACCTCCTCATGGAAGCTTTCACTTCCTGGTTGCGAAAAGTATAAATCACAGGATTCATCAGAGGAAAGATCACTGTGTGAAAGAGAGAAACCACTTTGTCAGCTGGGAAGGCTCTGAAGGGGCGAGTGTAGATGAAGATGGCAGGTCCAAACATGAGAAACACAATGATAATGTGTGTGGTACATGTGGAAAGAGCCTTGTTCTTGCCTTCAGAGGTGTGTCCCTTCACACGACAGAGGATGACAGCATAAGAGGCCAGAAGCCCCAGGAAGCACAGCAGGGTCAGCAGGCCACTGTTGGAAACCATCAGGAGCTCCACCACAAAGGTGTCTGTGCAGGCCAGCTTGATGACCTGTGGCACATCACAGAAGAAGTTATCCAGCTGGTTTGGGCCACAGAAGGGCAAATGGAGGATGAGGGCTACTTGTACAACGGAATGAATAAAGCCCCCAAGCCACAGAGCCAACAGCAAGGCATAGCAGACTCTAGGGTTCATGACAGTGGAATAGCGTAAAGGATGACAAATGGCGATATATCGGTCAAAGGCCATCACAACAAGAAGGAACATCTCCCCTACCCCAAGAAAGTGCAAGAAAAAAAGCTGAGTGATGCATCCTCTGTAGGAGATTATTTTCTTCTCAGAGAGGAAGTCCATCAGCATCCTGGGAGCCACAATGAAGGAGTAGGATGCATCCAGGAAGGCCAGATTGCTTAGAAAGAAGTAGAGGGGGGCTGTGAGGCCAGGGTCTGATCTGATGGTGAGGATGATGAGGAAATTTCCAGGGAGGATGATGAGGTAGAAAACTAAGACTAGCACAAAGACCAGGAGTTGAGCATGTTGAGACTGGGTCAGACCAAGGAGGATGAATTCTGTCACCACTGTGCTGTTCTCTGTCTCCATCTCTCCTCTGTCTGCAGAATAACAAAGAACAAAGTATGATCTGTTATAACCACCTTTTCATCTACTCCATAGCTCTTCTCAGATAAAAACATTTAAACTTCCAACACTTGCCTCGCTGAAAACAATGTATGCCCATACTTTCATTCCCATTTAATCATGTGCTGCTTCTATGTAATTGTGCTTCTCTAGGACTCTGAGCTACTTTGCTTGAGGTATAGTTGAAATTGCCTGATTAAAACAAAACTTAATCATTATTAAATTTGTAAGGTTCATTGGTTTTTCTTTTGTTAGTGGTGGTGCACTGTCTGTAATGTTTACGTTAGTTGCTAGATTTTGGTCACTTCTTCTCATTCCCACAGACCAAAGTACATTGCAAATGCTTCTTTCTTTTGGTTCCTATAGACTCCCTAGTTCTATGCTTTCTTTTCTAAATGTGTTTCTTATTTGTTCTGCTTTGGTGTCCTTGTGCACCTTTATTCCAAAATGGTTCAGGGTCTCAAATAAGATCCCTACATTCTCCTAACTTAAAGTTATTGCCCTAGTTACACTCTTGGGTGGGTGCCCATCCTGAATCTGCTGCACACCTTGTTCTTAAATCCTAATTAATACTAACCCAGGTATATTTGATCACCATGTATCCATAACCTCCTTTTTCCTCAGATCTCAGAATGATAGCCAGGTGACATCTCTCCCACAAATATTTCCATACAAAATATCAAAATATATAAAACATTTTGAATATCTCAGCTAATAAAATCAAAGCATGCTAGAGTTGGAATTGGTCATATAGAACATAGAGTATGATATATTCATTTGACAGATAAGAAAAAATACAGGAATTGCAGTTAAGACTTTTATTTTCAGAAGGAATTTTTTTCCTCACAAGTGGTAAGAAGTATAAGAGGTGTGTATTCCTCAGTTTAAACTGATTAGGATATTATTAATCAGCATCCATCAATTGGTGTTACTTTATTTAGGTAGTTAACTAGTCATAATATTGCTTGCGTGAGTATTTCCCCTTTTCACACTGCAATCTGATCTAAATAACAGTTCTATGTAGAATTATATCTGTAGTTATTTTCTAATTTATATGTTACTATATAGAACCATATTTTATTAATAAATGTTCATATTGTGATATGTGTACATGTTTTACTGTTGGCATGAATGATTTAAAAAATGAAAGATTGCTAATTTTAACAAAATACTATAATGTGACATATAACGATATTTCCCTTGATTTTGAATTACATGCAATAGGTTTTCAAAAGTACTATGGATACAATGGAATACAGTTTAGCAAGAAAAACGAATGGCATATTGGGACATGCTACATTAAGTGAACTCAAAAACATTATGCTATGAGAAAGGAACCAAACACAAAGGACCACATATTGTATAAGTCAATTTACAAAAATTTCCAGACAAGGCAAATAGATAGACAAAGGAAGTGGAAGACTTGTTGCCTAAGGCTATGGGTGGAATGGGAAGTGACTGCTAATATGAATTTTCTTTTTGGGTGATGAAATATTCTAAAATTTATCATGATGAAGCTTGCATAACTCTGTAAATGCACTTAAAACAATTGAATTATACATTTAAAATGGTAAGTTTTATGTTGATTATATCTCAATAAATCTTTTTTTTTAATGTGCCAATAAAAGTGATACGGAAAACTGGAGAAGGAAAACTTCCCAATAGAAATTTGACAGAAATTATTGATAGCATCCCTAGGAAGAAAAGGTAAGAAGAGGTGGGGGGAAGGGAAAAATTAAAGAAAAATCAACCTTAAAAAGTCCATAAACTCATGGGAAATTTAGGTGGTAAGCTGGTGTTTTAGAGCACACCTATAAGAAATATCATAACATATCTACTATGTGATTAGTAACATTTGTAACTAGCAGCCAAATACTATGCAAAAGGAATTTATAACATATGGGCACATATTTGTGTAAAGATATACTTATTCACATATGTATAAATGCACACATATTAAGTATAAGCACATTGAAATAGGAAAAAAAATCTTTGATGCCTTCAAATTATTGCTTAGGACATTCCTTCTCTCTTTTACCCAATTAGATGGCTATTGTCCTCCATATTCATTTCTTACTCTGCTTATGGAAACCTGCCCTTAGGAAAGTAAGTCAGTAGCTCCTTCTGCTCTTGTTTTGTCCATTCCAGATGCCCATTTACAGTTATTTCATGCTTCTTTGGGTTGATAATTCCAAGACACAAGGAGCACTGTAAAGATTGCAGTCTCCTACTCTTCCCCTGCTTTTATTTTTCCATATCCACCTCTATTCTCTGTTACTAATAGATGGAATTATGTCCCACTTCACATCTTTAGTCCACATTCTTCTCCCATTCTCATTTACATACCTCTGTTCCTCTGATTCTCAGATTGTTCTCATCTCAGAGATTGAGGACAGATGTGCATTAGCTGAACATTACTGTGCATAAAATGAAATTCTAGAGAAAAAAGCCCAAAACAATGACTCTCACAGAGAGTCAGATTGGCAAAGAAGTATTGTCAGTGTAGGCTAAGAGACAGACCTGAATGTTTTCATCATCCCTAACTTTCCTTGTTATTTCAACTGACACAAAAACGCATCTGACATTAAAGATGCACAGGTAGAGAGGGTACCCATAACCTTCCTGCTTTCTCGGAGTGCAGACATACTGCATCAACAAGGGCACATGAAACATGCCTAGATTCTCAATGGTATCAGACCAGTTCTTGGAGCCAAGCAAGGGGACTGATCATCTTCCTAGCATCTCCTCCATCTCTCCCCTTTCATATCCTTTTGCTCTTTTTTAAACTTTTCATGTTTTGCCCATTTTCTTCCTGGTAATCTATTTTATGCATTAGCATGGGAAAACCTAGTCATTTGTGTGATACTCAAATCTAAGTCCAGCTGGTAAATCTCCCTACAATACTGGCATTTTCACTTTTTTATAATTTTGCAATGAAAGATATCAGCTCCTTTAATATGATACTAAGCATCAGGAAGACTTGGGGAGGTATATTTGAAGGACAAGCTAGGAAGTGCTATATGTCACAATTTAGATCTCACTCTTTCTCCCTTTCACAAGATTATTCTATTCTTATGCATTTTAAGTCAGCAGATGGCCCAATTAGTATGACCTTTTTTCTATTCTTCCTCTCAATTTCTTTTAAATATGAAGAATGACCAAAAATTTTACCTCCTTAAGGCTCCAGTGCTACTCTCAAACAAGAGGCCATCCTCTTCCTTCTGATGAAAAGAAGATTAATTGATCATTCCTGAATGTTTCCTTAAATATATGTCCTCAAAGTAGGACATTGTAAGTTGTGAAATCTCTCTAATTTGTGGTGCAATAGGGAGTCTGCTTGGGGGTTTTACAGCTACTGTAAGCATGCCTAGTGCTTCCAGTGGGAGTAATTAGAATGTCAAGAAGATTTAGAGAACATTTTGAGGATTAAAAATATTCAACACGTATACCAGCTAAGACCCCACTGGATTGTGTCATAATTTTAAATTTGACATTTTAACAGTGATAGTGTTAATGAACTGTCACACATGTTTATTAAGCATAATGAAAGTAGTAAGCCTGGGAAGGCTATTCTAAATATTTTAATATAGTTTATGTAAGTAATGAGAAAGCATTGGTGTTTAATAAGAGGTTAGTAGTAAAACTAAGTCAATGGTAAGTATGTTAATGTGTGCATATTTTGGTTGCAAAAGAATTAGGTAGAGAGAAAGTATATTATGCTGAAAAAACATTTTTAAGGAATAGTTCTCCTTACATAAGAGAACTTTATGGTGTCTTATGAATTAGTTCTTCTAGGGATGTGTTCGCTCAAAGAAGAATTACTCTATTGTGATAGCATTTATAGTTATTCACTTTTTTTAAATATGTAATTCATGTGTTTTGCCATAGCAAAATGAAGATCTTTCTATTTTTCAACTTAGGAATATTACATAGAGAAAAAAATATCAGGGTGCCTGGGTGACTCAGTCGGTTGGGCTTCTGACTTCGACTCAGGTCATGATCTCACGGTTCATGAGTTTGAGCCCCGTGTCAAGCTCTGTGCTGACAGCTCTCTCTCTCTCTCTCTCTCTCTCTCTCTCTCTCTCTCAAGAATAAATAAACATTTAAAAAGTTTTTAAAAAAGAAAAAATATTTAATCATACAAAACTCCCTTTAATTTACTCTCTTTGTTATACATTAAAAGTGAAGATGGGATAAATCTAAGTAATATTAAAATTAAGGTAACACAGTTAAACTTTACAAAAGAAATACAATATACAGTCAAATACACGTTAGCTCAAATTTATGTCCAGGTCAGCCAGGGGTGCAGTGGGACATGATGAAAGGTAAAGAAAGGAAATAAAGAGACAGAGGTAATAGTGTATGCAGGTGTTTCTGATTAAATTTGTGCTGCAAATAAATTTGTGTCATTTTGCTTTTTGAAAGGTTATCTGTAGGATAAATTTCTAGAAAGGCAGAAAACTAGAAATATAAGATAATCAGAAAAGACATAAGAACAGAAGGAAAAAAATGACAAGACACATATGGAAAATAGGAGAAAAGATAAAGGGACAGAGAAACCATAATCACAGAGATACCTGTACCACAAAGCCACGTATATAGATACAAAAAGAGTTGGGGGGAGGGAGAGAAGAGAGGGAACAGGGGGCAGAAGAGAGATGAGTGATCTTTGGAAATACAAAGTATTTTGTTTTTGTTTGTTTTTTAATTACAAAATTCCCAGGATCTCTCTTCTCAGAGTGTACCACAATGTTTTAGAATTAATTGAAAGTAATACAGAGATCTTAACTAGTCTACAGAAGGCCTCTGCTCTCAGCTCAGAAAGTTTTTTCATCTTAGGCAATTTTATAATATTAAAAAAAATGTATGTATGTGTGTGTGTCTCTGTCTATGTCCATGTATGTGTTTTAAGAGGTATATCTCAGGATGACCTCAACTAGTTCACTACACAAGGTACCCAGTGATAATGAAAATATGAGACTGGAATTCAGAGGACAAGATTGTACTCCTGGCTCTACCCATGATAGTTGTTTCTTGGGAAACTTACAGATTCCTCAGTTATTTCCCAATCAGAAACCATGGAAAGGAATATCTTTATTTCACAAAATGTTGTAAGCATCTATCATTTGGAAGGCTATTTGTATGGGTACATCAGCAATTCAGCACTGGTTATGGTACACAAGGTCCTTGGTCTCAGGGAGTTAATATTCCAGTGGAGGGAACCAGTCAAAGAGCAAAGAAGGTAGGTTAAAAAATGTAAAAAATGAAAGAATATAACAGTGATATGTTAGAGAATGAATGGGGATAAGAAGGATGTTCTTTTAGTATGGGTATTAGAAAAGTCCTTTCTGAGGAGGTGACATTTGACCTGAATAACCAGATAAATCTAGCTATGGGGAGGTCTAAAAGAAGGGAAAAACAGGCAATGGAAAGAGCAAGAGCAAAGACCATGAAGGTGAAAGAGTTGGTGCATGGAGGAACAGAAAGGAGCCCAGAGTGGTGATTAAGTGATGGGCAAATGGAGGCAAAGTATGAGGCCATGTCAGAGAAGTAGGCAGCAGTTGCACAGGATATGGGCATGTAGTCATTCCTCTACCTATGCAATCATAATTACAGTAGGGCTTTTGTAATCTGAAGGTCACTCTGGCTACTGTGTGGAGGAGGGATTTGAAGGAGGCAAGTGTAAAAGCAAGAACAATTTGAAGATGTTGCAGTACTATGCACAGGAGAATTTGGAGACTTAGCCTGCTGGAGAATGGAAGAAGGAAGTGGGTAGCAGAAAAAATAAAGAGAACTCAACATGTATTTTTTATGGTAGAGTCATTTGGACTTGGTGATAGACATGATGTCTGAAAAGAGGAATCAGGGTAACTCAATAATTTGAAGGGATTAACTATAAATAACACCACTGCAGTTTAAAAACATGGAAGTGACTCAGACAAGATGAGTTTAGTAATAGGAAAAAACTTGCTGTTTAATACATTTAATTTTTACATCGGAAATATGTATGCGGAGTTAAACATTTTTTAAGATTAAGAAAATTAAAAAATTGGCCAAGAAATTTTCCCATCATAGTCTCCCATCCATAACTCATAACCCATCCTACAAGAGAGGATACAATCAATTTCTTGTGTGAATTTTCAAAATTGTGACTATGTATATAATATTTATGTATATTGCTTTTTTCCCCTGTTTTGAATGTATATTTGAAACATATCACACAATATCTGGTACCTTATTTTTCACTTACAGTGTATCTTGGGGGAATTTTTTGTGTTAATGCCTAAATGTTTCCTAACTCTTTATATGGCTGCTTATTATTCAGTTTGTTAATATATAACTTTATTTTTTCTCCTAGTGAGGAAATATAAGCTATTTACATTTTTTTTTGGCTATCACAATGTGTTCTGCAATAATTAAACCTAAATGTGTCACTTTTTGAATGCATGAAGGACAAATCTTCAGAAATATAAGTAGAGGGTCAATGTTAGTGTGTGCCTGCATGTAAATGGTATTTTTTTCTAAAGTTTACTGATTGGTAATTTATGTACAGTAAAATGATCAAACCTTCAGTATACAAGTAAATAAATTTTTTAGCATATACATACCTTCTGACCATGACAAAGGACAAGATATAGAGTATTTCCAACACATGAGGAAGTTCCCTCTAGATCATTTTCAACCAATTATATCCCTGGAAATAACCACTCTTCTTATTTTTGTCAACATGGTTTAGTTTTGTATGTTTTTGGAAGTAATATAAACGGGACCATAAAATATGTGTTGTTTTGTGTCTGGCTTTTTAAATTCAATATATTTCTTTTGAGACTTATCCATGTTTCTTGCTAATAAACATTCCATTTTCTAAATATGAACGTTTTTCCCCCTACACTTGGAGGGAAAAATAAATGAAGCTGACAAGAGTATTTTTGTATAAATCTTTCCATGGACATTTGCTCTCGTTTATCTTGTGTACATGCTTACGAGTTGGTTTGCTGAAACATAGGGTCAGGATATTTTTAATGGTTGAGAAATGGCCCTGCTTTTCCATAGTGTCTATGACATTTTACACCTCTACTGTCAATATAGGAGAGAAACAATTGTTTTGTATCTTCACAACAATTTGTATTTTTAGTCTTCTAAATTTCACAGTTCAAGTTACTGTAGTGGCATCTCATTGCAGTTTTGATCTACGTATCCTAATGAGGAATGGTAGTGAGCAACTTTTCAAATGTTTGCTATTTTAATATCATCTATGTAGTGTCCTTTTAAGCCTTTTGCTAAGAGAACTCTATTTTCCACTCAGTCCTCTTTAATCCAATTTAGCTATTGCTTTACCAGAATAATTCTCTTAAAAACTTAGTGCATTACTTAGGAATCATTTTTATGTATACTTCCTGCTCTAAAAGCCACGTCCATAATTCTGTCTGAGACATATTTCTCTACTTTAAGTATACTTGGCTAATGTGGACAAAACCTATAGGAGTCTTGGAATTCTTATTTTCCAGCCAAGATTCTACTAGACACGGTCCCTAGTATTTCAGAAGACTTAATAAAGGGGCTTGGAGCCACATCATTGATTTATTCTTATTCTGAAGCTATTTCTTACACGGATTTTTTTTTCCACTTATAGACTGTCATGGGCCTTCTATATTTTCTCTAAAGTCATTTGAAAACTTATCCTAAGTATTTCTTCTTAGGGTCTCTCTGTATTCCTATACTTTGTCACATGCAGGTTGAAATAATCATCTGGTGCTGTCAACATTCTGCCTATAATACTCTTGAGCCATATCTTTAAGAATTTATACATTTTCTGTATTCCATGTTTATTCTGAAGACAGTGTCACCAAACATGTCACTACAATTGAAATCTACTATCAGTTTCCTCACTACTCCTCCAGCCCCTCTAATCATCTCCTTGCTAACATTCCAAACTCTGCCTTTGTTGGTCCCAAACCATGGTCTGCAACATGTTTTTGTGTTTTTGCTACAGCTGAACCCCACTACTGGTACCTGCCTCTATTTGTTATAACTGCATAAAGACTGCCCTACAATTTAGTCATTTGAAACAATGATAATTTGTTCTTTATTTATTACTTTGAAATTCAGGCAGTGTTTCAGGAGTGATAGCCAAGTTTTCATGTGGTATTGACTGAGTTGGTCAGCGGGGTGCACATGATCTAAGATAGCTTCGGTCATGTCTCATACAGCTGTGGGTGTATGGCTGGGCCTCTTATTCTATGGGCTCTTTCATCCTTCAGGGCTTCTATTTTCACGTGGCCTCAAAAAGTTTTTATTTAAATTCCAGTTAACATACAGTTAATATTAATTTCAGGTGTACAATATAATGATTCAGCATTTCCAAACATCTACTGGTTCTCATCACAGCAATGCACTCCTTAATCACCATCACCTATTTAACCCATCCCACCCCCACCCCCATTGTTATAAACATCAATTTGTTTCCTATACTTAAGAGTCTGTTTCTTGGTTTGCCTCTCTCTCTCTTTCTCATTTGCTCATTTGTGTTGATTGTTAAATTACACATATGAGTGAAATCATATGATATTTGTCTTTCTGTGACTTATTTCACTTAGCATAATACTGTCCATAATCCATACCTGTTGTTGCAAACAGCAAGATTTCATTGTTTTTGATGGCTGAGTAATATTCCATTGTATATGTGTATATGCCACGTCTTCTTTATCCATTCATCGGTTGATAGACACTTGAGCTATTTCCATATCTTGGCTCTTGTAGACAATGCTGCTATAAACATTGGGATGCACGTATCTCTTTGAATTAGTATTTTGTATTTTTGGTTAAATATCTAGTACTGTGATTGCTGGATCATAGGGTAGTTCTGTTTTTAACTTTTTGAGGAAATTTCATACAGTTTTCCAGAGTGACCACATGAGTTTGAATTCCCACCAAAGGTGCAAGAGTTTCCCTTTCTCCACATCCTGTCAACACCTGTTGCTTCTTATGTTGGTGAGTTTATCCATTTTGACAGGTGTGAGGTGATATTTCATTGTAGTTGTGATTTGTATTTCCTTGATGATGAAAGATATTGAGCACCATTTCATGTGTCTGTTGCCTTCTCTATGTCTTCTTTGGAAAAATGTCTATTCATGTCTTCTACCAGTTTTGTAATTGGATTATTTATTTATTTATTTATTTATTGGAGTTGAATTGTATACGGTCTTTATATATTTTGGATTCTAACCCTTTATCACATATGTCATTTGTAAATACCTTCTCCCATTTCATAGGTTGCCTTTTAGTTTGGTGATTGTTTCCTTTGGCATGTTGGAAGCTTTTTATTTTGATGTAGTCCTAATTGTCTATTTTTGCTTTTGTTTCCCTTGTCTCTGGGACATACCTAGAAAGAAGTTGCTATGGTTAATGTCAAAGAAGTTACTGCTTGTGTTATTTTCTAGAATTTTTATGGTTTCGAGACTTACATTTAAGTCTTTCATCCATTTTGAATTTATTTATGTGTATTGTATAAAAAAGTGGTCTGTCCAGTTTCATGTTAAGATGTCTATACTACCCAAAGCAATCTATACATTTAATGCAATCCCTGTCAAAATACCAATAGCATTTTTCACAGAGGTAGAACAAACAAACCTAAAATTTGTATGGAAACACAAAAAAAACCCAAATAGCCAAAGCAGCCTTAAAAAAGAGCAAAACTGGAGGCTTCCCAATTCTGGACTTTCAGTTATATTACAAATCTGTAGTGATCAAGACATTAAGATACTGGCACAAAAACAAACACATAGATCAGTAGAACAGAATAGAAAACCCAGAAATGGACCCACACTATATGGTCAATTAATTTTGATAAAGGAAGAAAGAATATTTCATGGTAAGAAGACAGTCTTTTCAACAAATGGTGTTGGGAAAACTGGACAGCAACCCACAAAAGAATTAAACTAGACCACTTTCTTACATCATGTGGCCTCTCATTTTTATGAAGAGTGACATGGGCTTCTGTACAGCATGGTGTTTTCATATGCCTAAGGTCATAAAGAACTAGTTTCAGTGATCTTTAATGCTGAAGCTTGGGAATTCCAGAAAGGTGGTTCTACCACATTGTATTAATGAAAGGATTCCCAAAGCCAGCCAAACTTCAAGGGAATGGAGAAATAGAATGCACCTTTTGAATATAATAGCAATACCACATTGCAAAGAAGCATTCATACATATAGAGAAGATGGAGATTTGTAGTATAAAACACTTCTATTGCATTGATTCTTCTAATGAAAACATAAAGCCAGACCAGATGTAAAGGGAGGGGAAATGGACTCTACGTTTATGGGAATCACTTCAAAGAAATGTAGCCATTTTTTTTTCAACCAACTGCAGTTAAATACAGCGTATTCTTGATTTCTTCTAAAATATTACTTAGATTACTTACCAAGTTATTCAACTTTCAGTAATTCATCTGAAGTCTTTTCATCTGGGTGGCTGTTTTCCCAGATATGAAATTTTTGGGTTATGTTTTCTTTACTAATGGATTTTTTAGATGTTATTCCATTGCCACTTACACTTGTTTGATAGTGATGGTTGGTTTCTGGAGCAGGGCATGCGTTACCAACTAGGTTGTACTCAGTGGGAACTGTATAGGTGACACCTCTCCAAATCGTAGTAATGAAAACCCCTTTATCTAGGATGGTGTTATTTTTATATTTATCCTTTTCATGTTTTCAACTTTAGTAAAATGAGCTATTTTAGTTTGACATTTAAAAAAAGTTATTTCTATTTTGAAAAATAAACTATCTCCATTTTAACAAGATGTAATAGCAAAGAGTAGATCTTTTATATTCAAGTTAGCAAAGAAGAAATGACTAGGTAACAATGAGATTTTAATATTTTAGGCAAGTTATAGAGTTCTTGTTAGTACAACACAATCTGTGATTTAAAATCTTTCTTATTTAATCATAAGTTGCTAATATTGAAAGCAAGAGAAATCATTAGCTTGGAAAAAAGGGAGAGAAAGTGAAAGGGAGAGGGGAAACCCAAAAAGATTTAAAGAGGCGACAAAGGAGACAGGAATGTTGGTTGGTAAGTTTACATTTCATCTGGCAGGTTTAGTGGCTGAGGTGGAGGCAGCAGAACAAATTAATAGCTGTGAATAGCTGTAGCTGTTGTCAGAAACCTATTTCCCCTATGCAACCCTGCCTTATCAAAACTTCTACTCCAGCCATGACCTCCATGATTCAGGTTTGCTCACTGCTTTCTAACATGCCAGAAGAGTTCTTCTGTTTCTTCTACTTTAGTTCCTAACTCCGTATGCTATTTTGAACTTGGTAATATTTCATTACTCACAGTTATGTTTTCTCTTTTTTAGTACATGGTGAAAAATTTTAAGAAAATATGTCTATAATAGCGGTGCACTGGTTTTGAAGATCATATCAGGCAATGATCTCTTTCTAGTAACGTTAACTTTTCTAGTTATATGAAATATAGGATGACAAAATAAGTAGAAGTCAAGCTTGCTTAGATACAGAGATTTGATGTTAATATAACAGGGCAAAAATAGATACTATCATTTGATTATTTCTCTCCTTCCCTTCCCTTCTTTCTCTCTTTCTCTCTCGTTCCCCTTCCTTTCTGTCATTCATTTTTATCTTTAATGAAATTTTGAGAGGAATTTATTTCCCCCAACAGCTTGAAACATTACCTTGTGAAATAAGAAGACTAAAACTCTTGTTGAGTTGTATGAAATGACCTATGACTTTGATGACTGTGTTCTGTTTGAACTGAGATGATGTGTACACGTACAGAAACATGTAAATTAAAAGTCAAATGTTGTAACTATATTTTAATTTGTTCAACATGATTCTCCATTCAGGTGTTAGTGCCAGGGAAAAAGATACTAGGCAATAAATAATTTACTATAAATAAGATTATTTTGCTGAAAAGAACATACAAATTGGAAGATACTATTAATTATAGTGCTCCTCTAACACAAGAAATAAAATTAGAGACAAATAAGGCTGCAAAAACAAACAAACAAAAAAACAAATAGCAAGATATCCGTTAAGCCCAGCCAACCTAGAACTCCTTCCCTCAGGCATACTTTTACCTTGGAGAATGTAATTAGACATTGTCTGTAAGAACTTAGATCTGGCTAGAGACTCCACAAGGGATTTAAAAAATGTGGTTTCTGGTAAGAAACAAAGCAATATATTGCTCTATGGTAATTAACATCACTTTCACAGTCTACCAAAATGTTTCCTTTTATTGCCACTATTGTTGAAACGATACCATCCCAAGTCCTACTTTAAACCACTTTATTTATTGTTCTCTGTCTTTCTTTTTTTTTTACTTATTTGTTTTAATTTCCTTTATGGTATGAGAAATAAGTGTGCTAAGATGAACCAGTCTTAAATGTACAGGTTGGAATTTTTTTCCTATGCATTCATCTATGAAACTATCACACTAAAAAATTACAAAACACACAAAAAAATTTCCTTTATGCCACTTTGTAGCAAATATTCACCATCAGAGCTAAGGACTATTCTCATTTCTGTCACTAAATATCAATTTTGTCTATTTTTGAATCATTCAAATAAAACCTCATAATATGTACTCTTTTGTGTGTCTTCTGACTAGCAGTGTTTTAGAGCTGTATCTATGTTGTTTATGTATTAGTTTAAAATGTTTTTTTAATTTTATTACTGAATCATATTTCACTATGAATGTACTCTGATCCCATCTGGCATCTACTTCTTAGGTGACCTAACCTGGCATAACTGGTATTGGGAGTTGTCTGAGAAAACAGGTGATAAATGGGCTTTGTGGTTGGTTCACTCACTACCTGGTGTGTGAATAGGACTCTATTACAAGTGGTAGATGGGACACAGGTAAGTCCTGGCATAGTATAAATGCTCACTCAAGATTTCAGTAGTGGTGACCTGGGAAAACATCTTATAGAAAAGAAATGCTATTTCAGATGAGTGATCCAGTTATTTGGAAGCTAAGGGAGAAAAAAATACTACAAATAGTGGAGTTATTTGCTTATTGCTAAGTTGTACTGATACCTTGGAATAATTAGAAACAGTAGACCATAACAAGCAGTTATCGATTAAGTGTAGAGACATTAGGGGCTCCTTGGTCATTTACAAAATAAGTCCTTATCTCCTGTAGTAGGAATACCTTAGAGAAGGAGCAGACTGAAGATCTAACAGACTTAAACAGCTCCAACAAAGTATAAACACTCAGGCAAGGCATGTGTGTTATGGTAAGATCAAGGCACTGGAAGGAAAAATCTAGGACCCTGAAATCTGGCATAAGTACACCTGGATAAATGCCCCCCTGAAGACTTTGGCTCTGCCGACTCCTTCATATTAGTAACAGCTAGAACTTCCTCCTGCTCGGGGAAATTTCAGTGCCTTTTCTCCTGTAAGGCAGCAGGTGACCCTGTAGGCATGGCCTAAGTTTCTCTCCAGTGAGATAACTAAAGTCTCGGTGTGATTCTTGGGATGCACTGGGCTTGATTTAAAAAAGGAAACAAACTGACACAAAGCCAATTTCAAGAACGAGCCTTTACATACAAGTAGAAGCCATGGGACTGTTATTGAAAGGGAGTATTAAGTCTCCTTTACACATTGTTCTCTTGACCTTGGTGAGCATCTTTATGATAGTTATTTTTAATTATCTGTCAGGTAAATCATGCAAGTCTATTTTATTAGGGTTAGTTTCTGAAGAGTTATCTTTTGCCTTTGTTTGGGACATTTGGTATGGTTCTCCATTTTCCTCAGTTTTCTGTGTTGGTGTATGCACACTGGACAATGTAGGTACCTCTCCCAGTCTCCACAGTTTGGTCTTATATAGGAAGAGATCCCTACCAGTAAGCCTGGCCACAGTTTTGGGGATATCTGCAATATTTTCTGTCCCCAGGAAGAAACAGGCAGCTTCTCGGCAGTGTTTTTTGTTTTCTTACTCTGTGCTGAGCTTGGGGTAGGGTGTGGGGAAAGCTCTGACATCTATCAGCCCAAGCTGCATCTCCATTCTCCCCCAGCTGTTTAGACTATGCTAGAACCTTCCGAGCTTCAGGATTGGTGAGCCAGATGCTAATTCTTGGGGAAGCCCTAGAGAAGTTAGGGTGCTGGATGCATAGATCAACTCTTTGACTCTCCAGGGAGAAGCTGAGAGTTGGGATTTTTTAATATACTCACTCTGTGCTGAGCAATGGGCAAGATCATTGGCATCTACTGGCCCAAGCTACTGCCTCTGTTCTCCCCCAGGCAGCTAGAGTGTGCCAGACCTATCAGAGCTCCAAGACTGCCAAAACAGAATCTAGTCCTCAGGGATCCCCCTCTGAAAAGCTGAACCAACTCCTTCCATCCCACTGATGAAGTTGGGACATTGGGGGTCTCTTCCTGATCCTGTGACAGTGTGACAGGGGCAGGGTCTCTGGTGAGGGTATACTGAATCTCCTTAAAAGTTTCTGTGAACCTGGTTTTGCATATTTCTGGGATGCATAAGACTTTCAGTTAGTTTTTTTATTTTTCTCAAAAGGGATATTTCCATGAATTTTTGATAACTGATGTATTTGTGGAAGGATTTTCTACTCTGTCATGTTTCTGATGTGGCTTATAGTATTAAATATTTATGCATGCTGCCATGTGGACGCATCTTGAAAGAATTAGGCTAAATGAGGGAAACCTGTCACAAGAGACCCCCATCCTTTGCCCCTCCCCCCACACCTAGATAACCAGTCTACTTTGTACCTCTGAAAATTTGCTTATTGTGGACACTTCGTTCAAATGGACTCATGCTATATGTGCTCTTTTGTGACTCATTTCTTTCACATTGCCTTATGTTTTCAAGATTCGTGCATGTTGAGCTTGTGTCAGTACTTTATTCCTTTTTATTGCCAGATAGTATTCCATTGTATAGATATACCACTTTGTTTATCCATTTGTCAGTGGTGAACATTTGGGTTTTTAAATATTTTTTAATATTATGAGTAAATGTGCTGTAGCCATTCATTTTCAGGCTTTCGTAGGGGCATGTGTTTTCATTTCTTTTGCATACACATATTTGGCATGAAATTGATAGGTCACATAGTAACTCTGTGTTTAAAATTTTGAGAAACTGCTAAATTTTCTCCAAAATGGTTGTGCCATTGTATATTCCACCAGCAATGTATAAGAATTCTGACTGCTTTGTGTTATTATTGTCTTTTTGATTATAGCCATCCTAGTGGGAGTGAAGTGGTATCCTATTGTGATTTTCATTTTTGTATCCCCAGTGACTAATAATGTTGAGCATCTTTTCATGTTCTTGATGCCCATTTGTATATCTTTTTTTGAAAATTTCTTTAGTTATACCCATATCCCTTATCAGATCCATGATTTATAAATATTTTTTCTCCCATACTGTGCATTGTCTTTCATTTTCTCCTGACTCTCATTTGTGCTGGGGTTTGTTTGTTTGTCTTGTGATTTTTGATTGTGAGTTTTTGTTTGCAAAACTTTTCTGTGGGAGTTCAGTGTAGCCCACTTGCAAGGAACATTTCTTTTTCAGTGAATATTTGTGTTTACTTGTGCCAAATGCCTGAACCTATATCCTTAGATAGCAAGTTAAAATTCTCAACAGGAGGTCAGGAGGGAAGATACAGAGGATTAAATGATAAGTAAATCCTTGTTAAGGAAGGACTTAATTTCATCTACATCAAGAATCAAGTTTTGGTAACATTTTTTTTTTTTCTTGCTGTCTGCTCTGCTAGGCAGGCTTTCTTCTAATATGCTCTCTCTCTCTTTTCTTTTTTCTTTTTTTCCAAAATCTGAACACTCAGCATGGCTTCTAGTCAGTCTCCCTCCATCCCTATTCAGGCCCAATTCCCAATCCATAGTACTCTCCCAAATTTGTAGGATCTCTGGGCAACAGTATTCTGTAGATGTTCTCAGAGTGGTAAATTGTTCAGTCCTGAAAGGAATTCAAGCTTCTTATTGGGCCTCAAATGTAACTCGTTTACTTTCTTTTAACATTTTGAATTGATTTTAATGGTTACTTTAGATAATTCTAGCAGTCTTAAATGTTTGGAACCAGAAGGGCTCAGGATTTTGAGTGTGCTATACTACAGATGCAGAACTCTCATGTAATATTTTATCAGTTGAAGTATAATCCTATCTACCACTGGAGATATATTTTACTTTATAAATGATCATGATTTGTTTAATATAGGGTGTGCTATAATGTAAGACTTAGATTTTATGTTTACTGTGTAGAAAGAGTTGAAATTAATTGCATATAGCAAATATTCTGAACTTGCTTTATTTCATCTCTTCCATTTAATTGAAATTTTTCATGTATTCCATTCTCCTTTAATTACAAAGCTCTAATCCTTATAATTCAATTATTAAAACATATGAGCACCGTAAGTCCTTGTGTACTCTTAATGTTTTTAATAGTTTCTATCTTATAGTAGAAGTCTATATATTCCTTAGGTATAGGTCAAATTGAATAATATTGTGCTAGAATATAAATAATTCATATTTTCTTTATTCACTCAATAAATACATATGAACTACCAGGTGCCAATATGTATATTAGATACTGGAAATGGAGCTTATAGCCTAAAGACAAAGTTGACCTTAACCTATAATTATACAAGTAATTGCTGCCATAACTTGTGCAAAGGATGGAAATAGCAGCATGCTATAAACGATTTTAAGAAAAAAGAAATCTAGAGGTGCCTGGGTGGCTCAGTTGATTAAGTGTCTGACTTTAGCTCAGATCATTATCTCACAGCTTGTGGCTTTAGCCACACATAGGGCCCTATGCCAACAGCTCAGAGCCTGAAGCCTGCTTTGGATTCTGTCTCCCTCTCTCTCTCTGCCCCTTCCCCACTTGCACCCTGTCTCTCTCAAAAATAAACATTTAAAAATGTTTAAAAAAATAAATCTAATTTGGCCAGGGACATATAAGAAAGGGGTTCTAAAATGTAATATTGTGTCTGGGTCATATATTCTAGGAAGAATTTAGCTGAGTGAAGAAATGATAGAAGATCATTCTAGGTGTAGGAAAGAGCCTGGAAATAGTCCTAAATTAATATGCCTGATATTTTGGGGGCACCTGGGTAGCTCAGTCAGAAAAGTGTCCAAATCTTGGTTTCGGCTCAGGTCATGGTCTCATCCTCCTGAGATGGATCCTGGCATAGGACTCAGTGATGGGTGTGGAGCCTGCTTGAGATTCCATCTCTCCCTCTTTCTTTATTCCTCCCCTGCTTGCACATGGGCATGCTCTCTCTTTCCCTAAAAACAAACAAACAAAAAACAATAACAACAAAACACACACACAGAAAAACAAAAAACAGAAACAAAAAAACCCCCCAAAAAACAAAACAAGCAAACAAAAAAAAAAAAACAATTTAAAAGAGTCATCTCAGCACCCCTAAAAAGTGCAGAAAGAATATTTGGGTCATTCAGCTCCATATGGAGACGATCTTGTGTTCACTGAGCAAGTCTATGATCATTTTGGGCATGGTGACAGTGGAAAGACCTGTCTAAAAGAGAGAGGTTTCTTTCCAAGGAGCAAGTACATGGGAGAATGAAGGGTGGAACTAAATGTCACTGTGACCATAATGATAATGTTCCCCAACACAGTAGCACTGTAGATTAAGGAGAATGTTACAAGGAAAAAAATCCGAAGTTCCCATGTTCAGAAATCCTAGTAAAATAAATTCAGTCACTACAGATCCATTTTTAAGATCCATTTACTTGATTCAGAAAGGCTCCAGAAGTTTTTATATACAAAGAGAATAAAAAAAGAATAAAGCCACAATTAGCATTGATGTTTTTCTATTTCTAATTGATGATAATAGATGGTGTTTTGAGAATATATAATCTTAAATATATATATCAGCATCACCATCTATAATTTGAAATTATTTTATGGGCCACATTTTGAAACAATATTCTCATAGTTATGCAGCAATTAAAAATACTGGAAGAGTGGAAGTTTCATTTTCTATTGTTTTATTCTATCAAATGATACTCTTTTATTTAAATTTTTTAACGTTTATTCATTTTTGAGAGAGAGAACAGTGAGAGTGGGGGAGGGGCAGAGAGACAGGGAGGCAGAATCCAAAGCAGGCTCCAGGCTCTGAGCTGTCAGCACAGAGCCCGACATGGGGCTCGAACCCACAAACCATGAGATCATGACCTGAGCCGAAGTCGGACACTCAACCAACTGAGCCACCCAGGCACCCCTCAAATGATACTCTTTTATCATTTATCATCCTCAATTGATCTTGACTGTCACTAATTTGCTCACTTGGACAAATTGGATAAGTAGTTATATTAGTATTTATTTTGCCCTTTATTATCACAATTTTCTGTCACCTTGTGTGATTATGTTACAAAAATATATAAGGAATATAGAATTTGGGAGATGAGGAAATTGTGTTGTCCTGTATCATTGGTCATTTTTTAAGCTTATTCCATGTTTCTGAAATAAAGTGTACACACACACACACACACACACACACACACACACACCTACCTAGAGGCTAATTTATACATGAAATAAAGTCTTTTAATTCATTGAAAATAATTTTGCTTTTTAGTTTCTGTTGTGTAGTATACTGAGAATTTAATGAAATATGTACTCATCCTCAGATCTTTATGAACTTCTTTTCCTAATTCCTTGTATTACTGTTGTTCACAGTGAGAACTGTGTGTCTTCTGTGTAAATGTAAATGGAGGGTAAGAGTAAATAGTGAAATGATTCAACCCTAACATGTAGAGTTTGCTCTGGTTGTGATGTGTCATAGTAAATTGTCTTTACTGGGCTTTTTAGATATTGTTCATAGGTTCTGAAGTGATAAAAAATGATCAATAGCTATTAAGTGATTACTATATGCTAAACTATTCAAAGTGTTTCATATACATGAACACATTTAATGCTCCTAAGAATCCCATATTTGGTATCCTCATTTTGCATGTAAGGAAACTATGGCATCGAAGTATTTAATGACTTAGAGTTACACAGCTAACAAGGGTCAAAGCCAGTATTCAAGCCCAGTCAATCTGATCCTAAATCTGGGCCTATATTAAGATACATATTGCCTCCAAAATTAAAGGAATGTATATTTATGGTCTAGTTGTTAAATATTGATTAAATTCATGTGTTCCATATGAATTCCTTAGGAGATATGATTCAAGTATGTTGGAATCTTTCTTTGTTACAGTTAATTACTATATTTTCTTATATAGAATGAATCAATGCCCTATGTCTAGAGACAATCTAGAGATACATAATTGTCAAACTGGCAATAAGCCAAATAAAAATATTTAATTTAGTACATGGTATATATAACATATTGTAACAATTTTAAAAGGATGGTGACCAATTCCAAGTGACACTTTCAGATACAGCTTTAGGCTTGGTTGCTATTATCTTTAAAACACTTTAAAAGTAAACACATTTCTTAGGATCAGTGAACAAAAAGGACAAGACTCAGAAAATATGTGAGGATTTATAGGAAGAAGAAAATAAAGAACAGTGAGTAGGAGAAGTGGTACATTAGAAAAGGAATTGAATTCAGATATGAAAATGTATAGGAAGTGTCTGTTTTCTTTTCTCCAATGACCTATAATGTTTTCCTTGTTTTCATTTCTACTCAGACCCTTGCCAAAATATCCTATCACCATTTTCCAACCTTAATTCCCTCAATTGCTTTACTACCTTAGATATTTTTAAGAACTGGACAATGCGTACAAGTTAGGGAAAATAAAGATGAAAATGATGTTCTTATAGGTCAACCTCCAGGAGGACACAGAGCGGATGCTGAATAATGACAGTGGGTCTGGGAGCACACAGAGGATAGCCATGCACCGTGCCCTCTTTGAAGGGCTGTGTTACACGATAATCAGATGAGTGAGCAGGAATTTTGCTTTAGAGACCTTTATGACAGTAATTTAATCATTTCTTTGGAGAAATGATTATTAGATGAAATGAACATAGCTGCTACAATTTGGGAATGAATACCTTTGCTACATGGAATTTCATGCCCCATGATACACTGACAACAGAAAAACTTGGATGTGAAATTAATACAATTAAGTATATTGTAATTAATACAGATAAAGCCTACATTACAGCTTTATTTTGCCCTTTCATTTTGTTTGAGAGGGAAAGCTGGCATTCATTTGTATTGATCTCTTTGCCAGCATTTGTTTCTCTTATTCCTCTCCTTCTCTTCCCAAGCAAGTTGCTAAAACAGCTTCTTTAGTTCTGCACTTAATATACATGTTCTTATGAGTATATAAAGGCAATATAATAGAAAGCAAAGAAATTATATAGTTTAGACAGAAATTCTATTAGTGAAGAAAATTGTCTTCCTCATGAATAATCAATTGCATATTTTATATATTTTATTATAATTACTTTTAATCAATTTATGGTGTGATTTGAAGGAAATTGAAAGTAGATTAATTATATATTAGATCTGGGAGGTACTTTGTAGTCATGTATTTCTTACATCTTATTTAGCAAATGAAAAATCTAGGTCCACAAAATTAGATACCAACTTGAAGGCTGGAATAGAAAAGAGGAAGAGAAATTACCCATAACACATAAATGCTGCTGGAACAGTGTCACCATTACTGTGTTGGAACTTTTATTACTAAGTAAGAATGTAAGAGATCATGCACCTGATGAAGCTTTAGGAGCCTTGGACCCTTAACCTTACTGATGCTGCTGAGCCCCCCAAAGCATTTCTGGAGTCCACAGCTGCCCGATACTCTGGTGCCAGAGCCCAAAGCAGAGGAATGTAAAGCTTCTCCCTTTTTCCTGCCTTCCAATATCATGTTAGTGTCTTCCACTGATAGAACCTGATAGTAATAAGTTTTAAGTTTACAAGGGAGTTCAGGAAAAGTAATTTTAAGGCTTGTAGCTATCTACTAAAGAGAGAGAACTATGGAAAGGCTAATATGGGGGTATAGAGTCACTAGAAATATTCTGAATCATCTTCCCATTTTTCGCTTAGAATCCATGCACACCACTCCACCTTTATTTAAATTTCTAATCAAGGATAATTGCTTCAGCTGAAGGATTCATCTATCCTGCATACAAATTAAGACATTCTCCCCTTTTTCTCTCCAAATGGAAAGCTAAAAGTTCTCATAGCTTCCTATATCCATCTCAGTGTTGTGTTGGGATCTCCTCTAGTTTAGTCATAATCCCACAGGAATGTTCTGTAGACTAGAGACTAAATGGTAAAGTTAATCACCAGCATCTTCTTGGTGATGAAAAATAAAAGAAAAAAGAAGGAATTTGAATTTTTTTATAAATACCATAAATACACAGTTATCCTAGGAAACCCTTGAAAAGAAGAACAATAAGGAAGACACCTCTATTAATATTAAACTGTGTTATAAAGCTAAGGTAACAAAATGATACTTTACCATCCTTAGAATAGACAGAATAATAGATGTAAGAAATCTGAGACTTTAGTATAAAGAGTTATATATTTAAAACATGCTGTTTAGGATAAAGGTGCAGTTACTTGGGAATAAATAAGCTGGTGAGCTATACAGTCTTAAAAATGAATTCAAATACTTTAAATATTTAAATAATAGTTCAAGCAATAAAGGATAGAGAGAAACGTAGAAGTGTATTATAGACCCTATGTCTAAAGTTCTCTCTCGGTCAGCAAGAGAGCGGACGCAGGATTAAAATTCGAGAGATGGCTAATGTCCGGGAAAAGACAAGAGCCCTGAACAAGGGTTCTTGCCCCGTATTTAGCAAGTTCACAAGGCTTACAGACGTGATGGGTGTGCACAAAGAGACAATGAATGGGTGAACATCAACTCATGGGCATGAGGGAAATGGGGGTTTGAAGATATACAGTGTTTGGGGTTTGGGTCAATATAAAAAAAAAATCCTGGCACCGGAAAGATGGGCAGATGGTTGTTAAGGGCAGGCAGGAGGCACCGTGTCTATTTATCTTAGCTAGCCTAGAGGAAAATACAGATAGGGCAAATAATTTCAGGGTTAACAAGGCACCTTTTCTTTTGTAAATCAGCTCTGCTCAGGGCAGCATCACCCGCAGCTACAGTAGAGTGGTCTCTAGCCCTTTTTACCTGTTTACCTAATTTGGTCCTTTCTTTCTGTGAAAGCAGCTTTCTGCTATAGTACCAAATTGGGGGTGGGGGGAGAGCATTTTCGCCCTGAACACCTAATCTTGCTTACCTCATATACCTTTGTTTTGGGGGCCTTTGCCCCCATCTCTATCCTGGGTGCTTTTGCACCCTCCCTCTCTATCCTGGATTCCTAATATTGTTTACCCAAACTCAGGTGTGAGCATCCTATAGCTTTGTTCTTCTTTATGCCTTGTTAACCCATTGGTGTAAGCCTGGGGAATTCCTAAACTTATTCCTCCACAGAAGTGAATTATATGCATTGTTGTATTTTGTAATATTGGTTTGGGATTACAACAAAGGCAGAAACCATAGAAGTTAAGAAGTTAAGTTAAATCCAATAAAATAGATTTTATTCAGTGAAGATAAGCAAGCTCTCTATTACCTCAAAAACATAAGCAAAATTCTAAGGCAAAAGCTGAACTGGAGAAAATTAGCCATATTTATACACACACACACATACACACACACACATACATACATATATACATATATGAATTTTATTACCTTAATATCAAATACTTGTAAGTCAATATGGAAAATTTCAAGAGCCCTATATAAAAATAATCCAAGGTAAGGGCACCTGTGTGGCTCAGTTGGTTGAGAGTCCAACTTCAGCTCAGGTCATGATCTCACGGTTTGTGAGTTGGAGTTCCACAATGGGCTCACAGTGTAGAGCCTGCTTCGGATCTTCTGTCCCCCTAACTCTCTCTGTCCCTTCTCCACTCTGTCTCTCTCTTTCTCTCTCAAAAATAAATATAAAAAAATAAGACAAGGTAAAATATAAAATGTTTAAGAAAATATGTAAATAGGGGCACCTGGGTGGCTTAGTAGGTTAGGCATCTGATTTTGGCTCAGGTCATGATCTCACAGTCCGTGGATTTGTGCCCCGCGAGCAAGGCTCTGTGCTGACAGCTCAGAGCCTGGAGCCTACTTCAGATTCTGTGTTTCCCTCTCTCTCTCTGCCCCTCCCCCGCTCACACTTTGTCTCTCTTTCTCAAAATAAAATACATAAAAATTTTTAAAGAAAATATGTAAATAATGGTTAAATATATAAAAAAGAGTTTAATTTCAGTAAAATATAGCTTGAGGCCATATACATCAAAGTGTTCCAGTGCTTTCCTTTGGGTGGTAGAATTCTATATCTGATTATATTTTTATATATTTCTTCATTTATCACAAATATCTGTATTAAACATGTTCTACATTTGAAATTTAGAAAATTTTTAAAAAAATTATTTATTTAATAAAATGCAAACGTAGAAATGTCTTTAACTTTTCTTCTCCATATGTTTTTCTTGCTTTGGGAGTTGTGACTGAAAGTCACTGAGACTCATGAGCTTTTCACTTGCCCCTGCTTCCTTCCATGTTCTTTCTGTATATCCCAATTCTAATGAAGGAGAGCTCCATTTTGAAACCACAGAAGACCAGATGAGGAATTTGTCAATTAATGACCTTGGGAAAGCCTTGCATCTTACCAATGAATTCCCTCAGGAATTAAAAGCCATACATTTGGCAAGCTAGATTATTCAGTATCTCTCTTTAGTGTATAGCTTTTCCCCATAAAAAAGAGACAGAAAGAACCATTACCAGTCAAACAATATAACCATGTTCCATGAACAGACACAAATATACAAAAATGACTGTCTCTAAAATGTGGATAACTTTGAATTTTCAGAAGTCCAAAGTAAGAAGAATCTAGAAACATAAGAGATAAGATTCATTGTATTATATTTCATTATATAACACTTCTCATAAAACTTTGATGGTCACAAAAATCTTTCTTTAATCCTATCATCTGAATAAAGGTGGAGAAAAGAGTACCAATTTAATTGGAAATATTGGAAATAACTGATTCCTAAGAGTCACATCTCTCTGATATCTTTCTAATTTTCCTCAGTAATTAGTTCCTCTTGGATTTGCAAGTTCTGTTGGTACTGCATTGTGCCATAATATTTCATAGTTAAAATGAAAGCAATTTTCCATTCTTTATTTGATCTCTTCCTTCTTAAACAATAGCTGACTAATTTCTTCCTTCTTACATTGGACGCCTGTGTTTATGAAGTTAACAAATGGCCTGTGCAACCAATTGTTTTGTCTAATTATGCTGGTATTTCAGTGAATAACTTGGTCAACAATGTCTAAAACTGCTTTATTGTTGTCATCTCTGAACTGATTACTTTATCCATCAATTACTTCCTACATTCTTAACGTAGACACTTAAGGAAATAATGTATTTATTATTGGGGTTCATGGGTTATTTACAAAACTGCTATAATTATTCTTGTATATTTCTTATGGACATAATCACTCACTTCTCTTGGATATATACCTTGGAGTGGAATTACTGGATCATAGGGTAGACATATCTCTCAGAAACTGCCAGAGAGCTTCAATATGGTTGTACCAATTTATACTTCCAACACAATGTGAAGAGTTCTAGTTGTTCTACATCCTTATGTGACCTTGATATTCTTAAGTCTTTTTAATTTTAGGAATTTTGTTATGTACATTGCTATCCTCATTATGGCTTAATTTATGTAACCCTGATGTATAACATCTTTTTACATGGTTGTTAACCTTTTGAATATTCCCTGTTGTGAAGTGTCTTTTTACCTCCTTGTGTCCAAAGCTTATCAGTACTTGCCAACTTAGATGAAAATTACTTAAAATCACAATTTACACTGACAAAAGGAAAAAAAGTGTGAATATTGTATATTTGTTAAAAAAATTAAGACTGCGATTTAAAATATTCTCTAGAAAAACACAAGCTTGGCTTCATTGATTAATTTCACCCAGTGTTTAAGAATGAAGTACCATAGGGGCACCTGGGTGGCTCAGTCAGTTAAGCGCCCAACTTTGGCTCAGGTCATGATCTCACGGTTCGTGAGTTTGAGCCCTGCGTCAGGGTTTGGGCTGACAGCTTGGAGCCTGGAACCTGATTCGGATTCTGTGTCCCCCTCTCTCTTTGCCCTCCCCTGCTCATGCTCTGTCTCTCTGTCTCTCAAAAAATAAATAAATGTTAGAAAATAAAAAGAATGAAGTAACATAAATTCTCTCAGAGAATGATAACTTTACAAATAGTTGTATCAATTAATTGTAAGTCTTATATTAAACCTAAAAGGACGTGAAAATCTGTCAGATATGAAAAATATGGGAACATAGGGTAAAATGTTCTAAAGAAAATACAAAGTACAAAGAAATAAAATATATAATATGTATCATGACCACATTCACTTAGCATTTGAAAAGCAATTACTGTAATTCATCAGATTAACAGAGAAAAGGATAACAGTCTATCATCATAACTGAGGCCTAAAAATTTGATAAAATTCAACCACCCACTCATAATTTTGAAAAAGCAGAATTAAGCTAGAGATAGAAGGAAACTAGTAAGCTAGAAGTAAGCTACCTCTCAGTAAGCTAGAAATAGAGAGAAACTTTCACAGTTTACTTGAAGACAGAATAAAAACTGTCAGCCAGTATAATATTTAGGATTGAAAAAGGTTAAGACCAGGAAAAGAATATTTATTATTACTACTTCTATTTAACATTTTACTGGAGTTCCCAATCAGTGTATAAGATAATAATAATAATAAATGAAAGATATAAATGTTGGAAAAGAAGAAACAAATATTTTATGCAGAGATGACCTGTTTATATAATAGAAAAATCCAAAAGAACAAATCAGTGTTCATTAAAATTAATACCATAGACTGAATAGTTTGTGTTTCCTCCAAATTCCTATGTTGAATTGTAATGGCATTTGGAGTTTGGGCCTTTGGGAGATAAATAGGTTTGGATGAAGTTGAGGGTGGAGCCTCATGAAGAGATTAGTGTTCCTGCACAACTCCCTGTCTCATCACTGTAGGAGGACACAGCAAGAAGGCAGCCATCTGCAAGCCAGGAACAGGCCTTTCACCAGAACCCAACCATGCTGGTACCCTGATCATGGCCTTCCAAGCTTGTACAACTATAAGAAGTAAATGTTTTTTAAGACCCCCAGTGTGTGGTATTTTGTTACAGCAGCCCTAGCTGACTAAGACAATAAGTGAAATTAAGGTTTCAATTCAAAATCAACATACTAAAATTAATTATAACAATATGCAAAAGATGTGCAGACCTCTAATTTGACAACTACAAAACATTGCTGAGAAGAATTAAAAGTTAAGGATGTGGACAAATACATTGGATTTATGGCTCAGCAGCCTCAATATTACCCAGCCAATAATCATCCCCTCTTTTTATTACTCTAGAGATTTAATACAATTCCCTTAAAATCCAGCAGGCTGTGTGTGTGTGTTTGTGTGTGTGTGTGATAACTGAGAGAGAAATTGTGAGAGACATATAAAAATGCAAAGGACTTTTATTTAATGTTTACTTTTGAGAGAGAGAGTATGCACACACAAGTCGGGGAGGGACAGAGAGAGACAAACAAAGGGAGAGAGAGAGAGAGAGAGAGAGAAGATCTGAAGCAGGCTCCAGGATCTGACTTGTCAGCACAGAGCCCAACATGGGTCTCGAATGCTTGAACCATGACATCATGACCTAAGCTGAAGCTGGACACTTAACCGACTAAGTCACCCAGGCAGCCTCACAAAGCAAAAGACTTTAAATAGCCTTTACTGGAAAAAAGGAGAAAGGCTATAAGATTCATGTCATTATCTCAATTTTTTTTTAGAAATCCATAGTATTAAGACAGAAATAATGTTTAAAAACTAATGAAAAGTATCAATTCACAGAACAAAATTAGGTTTGAATTCCTCAGGAAACACAAATAAAGAAAATCACTTCAAGACATCCAATAATTGCTGAAAATGAGCAATTTGTAAACTCTTAAAATCTGTTAGAGGACAAAGATACATTATATACAGAAGAAAAAAATAACTAGATTTTTTTCAAACTATGCAAACTATCCTTAAAATACAAATAGAAAAAAACCTCTCAAACTAGAATTTATACCAAAAATAAGAATGAACTAAAGACATTTTTGAGCAAGTAAAAGATTAAATATTTCATGACCATCAGCAATGTTAAATGAAGCTGTAATGACCATTTATTGTATTTATTATATGTACAAATAAAAGGATGACATGACAATATAGTACAAAGGAGAAAAAAGGTAGAGAAGTTCAGTATATGTGAAATGGTACAATATTATTTGAAGGTACTAGAACGTGATAATTCAAAATTGCATAATATAAACGGTAGAGAAACTATTAAAAAGAGGAAGTGGGCCTGGATGAGAGAACAACAGAATAAAAGGAAGGAAGGAAGTATGTCTAGTAACTACTAATCTGGATAGTCTAGCTTTAAAATTATCTATTTATTTGAGAAAGAGCGAGAGAGCTTGCACATGTGCACAAGTGAGGAAGGGGCAGAGAGAGAGGGAGAGAATCCCAAGCAGGCTCCACTCTATCAGCACAGAGCCTGAGGCGGAGCTCGGGGCTGGATCTCCTGAGATCATGGCCTGAGCCAAAATCAAGCTGGATGCTCAACTGACTGGGCCACCCAGGCGCCCCTGGTCAGCCTAGGGTTAAACCATTTCCTGGCCAAATCAAAACACAGTTCATGGTTATTGCTATAGTTTCCTGAAGACACTAAAATTAAGGAAGAAGATAAGGGAAAATCTGCATGATGAATGCTGTCAAGTGCTCATTACTTAGCAGTGCAGGAGAAATTAGACTCATGGGTCAATGACACCATTAGATGTTGTTAGCCTCTTAAACCAGGGGTCTTGCTATGTGGGCAAATAACTTGGCTGTAGGTAACTGGAAAATAAAACCATCTCATTTTCAGCATTCAGTCATGCAAACATTTATGGGAACATAGAGGAAAAATATGACAAGTAATGTAGAAACCACCCAAAAAAAGACCTAGTGCTGAGACAAGAGGTTGGAATGCTAAGTTTTTGTCAGATGCTTTCCCTAAAGCATTTCCTGAACCAGCTACTGGAAATAATGAAATAAAATGACATTAAAATACCCAAACAGTGAAAAGGTAGGCATACTTCTCTCATACTCAATGAAGCCCTTAGTCTAAACACTGTGGACTTAACTCAGCATCCATCTGATGATGATTTTAGGCAGATTTCCCTGAAGACAAGAGCCTGCACAGAGACAGTAAATGGATTATACTAGACTTGTTCCAGAAGCCTCAGTGGTCTAAAAATGGGAATTCAATAGAACTGATGCCTATTCAGTTCTAGGATTTGCTTATCCTTTTGTTAATAAGCCTTCTTGCTCAACTATAGACCCCAACAGTTATATCTTATCGTACTTCCTTGAGGCATTGACAATGACTGAAACATTCCAGACCAGAAAAGTCCTGGAATGCCTAGAAGACCACTCCCCATGTCCCCTTTCCTGCCCATAAACACATACTAACCCCACCTGTGATCACATGCTCCCTTCCTTCTCTCTTGCATGTATCCCCCCACCAACCTCTTCTAGAAAACTCTAGGTGTCTACCTTGCAGGCAGAGAGGTTAGTTGTTAAGGTTTGAGCCTGCCAGCTCACACAGCTGTAGGCACCCGAGCTAAAAATTTCCCCTCTTCCAAACCCATGTCTCTTGGGTTATTGTCTTCTCTTGTGATGGGTTTAGTCAAGTTTGGCAATAGTATTGGCTAACTCAGCCAGGACCTATGCTCTCTGTTTGTCCAGCCCCCTCAGGGTTCTCTGGGACAGAGCAGTTGGCTCTAGCAGCTCATCAGGACTCACCCACTGATTTCCTGAGTTATAGACTGTGATGCATGGTTCCTTACCGGTCTTACATAAGTAGCTACGAAGAATACAATTAAAGGTTTGTAATATTGGAGAGTCTATCAGTGTATTTCATGTGGAACAACTCTTCTGATCAGGAAAGCCACTTTACTCTTACGAATATACAAAAAGGACCAAAGAAACATTGAATTACCTAACTATATCACGTTTCTTTTCACTCTTGGAGCAGTGGTCCTGTTTAAAATAGAAATAGGCAATTCAAGATTACTTCAAATATGAGTGGAGAGAGGCATGAACGTCTGACTAATAATATTGGGTAAACATATTTTTCAATTGGATATGAGAGACAGTCAAGGGGCTACTCCACAGGAAACATTTCTTACAACTGGAGGTGGGAATAAGGAAATGGGGAGACTGCAGTTCCCCAGATTTATATCTTTATATCTTCTGTTTTGACAGACCCAGTTATAATAATGCCAGGCCTAAGTTTAATGTAAATGGTAATTATGTATTTGTGATTGATCTTTTTAAAAAATATTTATTTTTAAGAGAGAGAAGAGCACAAACAGGGGAGGGGGAGAGAGGGAGACACAGAATTAGAAGCAGGCTCTAGGCTCTGAGCTGTCAGCACAGAGCCTGACGCAGGGCTTGAACTCACAAACCTCGAGATCATGACCTGAGTTGAAGTTGGACCCTTAACGGACTGAGCCACCCAGGTGCCCCTGTGATTGATCCTTTTTAATATTCTTAAGTAAGTTTTCATATTAGAACACTTTAGACCTGGTAGTGGGTTTTATATTCCTCCTCCTGTTGTCCATAATAAGTAAAACATACTAATTTTGGTAAGTATGCAATGCCAGAAAAAGTTTTCTCTTATAATTCAGGGAAAACAACATGGCATCTTTAATTATTCCCATTGGTATTTGGTCTTCAGTTGAGTATTGTAGGTCTCAAAATGCGTCACTTATTTATGACCACTCTCTAAATATATAAGACTGTTTTTGGAGAAAATATTTCTATTTGTCATTCTTTTAAGGAAATGTCATTATTTTTGGAAAGAGAAGCTCTCCAGGTTTCAATGTGTCTGACTCAAGTAATGTTCTAAAACACCGTAAAACTGGTAAGTCATAGGTGAAGCTTTAACATACATTTGAAAAATAGAGAACCATTTCTAGATATTGGCTTTTAATCCCATTGTACATAATTAGAATCAGTTGTGAAAAGTCCTTTAGAAGCTGAAAACTGATAACATTAGAGAATTCTAGAAGGTATTATCACTCTAGTTGTCATAAAAATATAGCATATTCACATTATAAGAGTGACGGCATGAGGCAAATTAAATAATTGAGTATACTTTGATATACTTCAAGTGATGTTATTTTCCATTCCTTAAAGAGCTTCCATGTCAAACTTCATCATGTCAATATCATCATCAATAAACATTTGAGAGCATTGCCAAACCATGCCAGTGATTCCTCAAGAAGTAAGGGGCTGAATGAAATCTTTGCTTTTGTTTTCAAAGAAATGTTCTATTCCCTGTCAGGCTTGTAAAGCTACCCAAACTAATACTTCAATTTATCCTGTTCTGTTAAATAAGCAAACAAACAAACAAACATCATCAGCTCAATTAAGAAATATCATGTGGACAAGAACATGAATTTTGGCAAACCTGACCTACGCCAGAATTGCTTTTATTTCATATTCTTCTGTATTAAGATTACAAACACTTTTTAAAATACATTTTAATAGAATAAATCACTCATATATTCTCAAGTAATTGGACAGATTGTGCTCTGTAGATCTAGCAACTCATAGATCAATCATAATTTTTCTTTTCATAATTTGATGCCTATTATCTCCTGTAAGTTTCTACTTCTAATACTCAGTTCAACTACATTTTCTCACATGAGTCTATGCATTAGAATTAAAATGTTGATTTCAAAGTTTATATGTTTTTTTTCTCAGCCATTTTAGAATTTTCAGAAAGTTCTTTATAGTAAGAAGAAAGCTAAGGAAATTTCTGTGGGAAGGAGGGTCCTGGGCAGGTAATCAAAATGATTCCTTTCAAAACATGAACTTTTTCGCTTTTCTCTGTCACCCCTTGCCTCCTCCACACAAGAATGTGTGTGTGTGTGTGTGTGTGTGTGTGTGTGTGTAGGTGGTTTAGAGTTAGAAACTTATATGTGAAAATGTGGTTTAAAGGGAAGCTATAGATTGGTGCAAGTTATACTATGAAAACAAAATAAAAACCATAAAAAGTAGAAAAATCCTTTGACTTTCAGTAAACCTATCTCTGGCACATTTATATATCACTGATGCATTTTTCCAAACATTTTTAAAATTCCTGTCTGCTTTCAGTCATTTCATCAACGTCTCTATCGGTGGCCTTTATAACGTGTGTTACGGAGAATATAAGAGTAATTTGGCTATTTTTAAGGAACTTAAAAATGATCTGGGGAAAGAATCACAACATTAGAAATGAGAGACCTCAGATTAGAAAAGATTTGCCTAGCTCATTTTCTAGTGTTCCTTCAATTTCAGAATATTGATACCTAATGCACATGGTATACCTGGAGAATAAGTAAATGGTAGAGCACATGAAACAAACCATAAATACACTGGAAATTGCTATTGGTTTTATTCTAGGGAAAGTTTTATTATATAGAAGAAAAATCTTGAGGTGTCCTAAAGGATATGGTTATATGGACAGAGGAATTAGTGTATCTAAAAAGAAGAAAACATGTAGGGATAAAAAAAAAAATGAATGAGGAATACAGAAAACCATGAATTTGTTTTTACCGAAACAGAAGTTGAATTTTTGCACCATTATAAAACAGTATTGGATGTTTAGGGTGGATGAGAGGCTTATTGTGAAGGTCTTGGTGAACTTGGGATTGATAAGGGAGTTATGAAACTGTAGGTTTTTTAAGAAGACAATGACAGGATGAAAACAGAATTCTTATGAGAATGTTCAATTCCTAAAGGTAAACTGTATTTGTGGGGGAATTACATTATGCATCATCAACAAAATGCAATTCTATATAGCCATAAAATGTTTTGGATTTTCATGTGCTCATAGAAATATATTTTAATGTATTGACAAACCCAATGAAAATAACTATGCATATAAACACTATTCTCTCAATAAATAGCATTGAACACTATGGTCTTACTAAAAAGCATATGAATGTAAACATATACTAGTATCTACCACCACAACACACAAAAAGAACACATACACTGTATTAATGTGTTCATTACTTTTCTCAGAGAGTATATAACAAACAGATTGTTAAACAGTTATCCTACTGCTCTGTGTGCCAGGATTTTTTTTCCATTCACATAAGCTACTTTGATCCTTTTTAAAAATAAATTAGGGAAAAATACGTGCTTCTAACAATTTTATTGGAATGGTTATTCTGTTTCTGTTTAAAAGTGTTTTAACATCCAATTTGACATTTAAAAATAAATATGCTTAAAATTCCTACTTTACATGGATTTTGCTTTAACACTGATTTAATCTAGATCCTGAGTATTCATTATATATTTTATCCATTCATTCACTCCTTCAATAGATATTAGTCAGATGCAAGAATGTATATAAACTACTTTATGTATATTTGAAGTCTATCCTGTTCTCTTCAAGTGCAGTTTCAAAAATGAGATTTCAAAAAGCGTTAGTATGGATCTTTTAAATATTAGCCATAAAACTGAAAGGAGATAAAGCTTTTCTAAACATGGAAATAACTTTACATACTTAATGTGACTTTGTACTTTGCATCAATCCAAGGTTCTTAGAGTGGGAAATTGGCCAGAGGATATGTTTATGTAGGAAAAATACATCCCCAGCTGGATAAAAATGTACCCATGGGATTGCCTCAGAGAAACAGAGCATACAACATTATGATGTTTCTTCCTTCTGTTTTGGATGATTGAGAGCATAAATTGTGGGAAATTGATGGGAATATGGGGGAAGGAGATGCGAGGCTACTCCTGGGATTCACATGAGGCACTTCCCCATGAAAGTATTTTCCCCTCTCTGGTAAATAACAATGGCACAAAAAGAAGGCTATACTTTCCTGCAGGAGCTTTTCAAGAACCTAGATAATTGAAAAACTATTACTGTTGAAAATAATTTTTTTTAGAACAAAGCCAGTAAAACCAGTGTTGTTATAAACATGGGCTGATGAGAAAGCTATGGTATAAATTTAGATGACTATGCTGGAAGAATGGTATTTCACTGAGGACAAACTGAGGGTTGATGGGGGTGGGGGAGAGAAGGAAAGTGGTGATGGGCATGAAGGAGGGCACTTGCTGGGATGAGCACTGGGTGTTATATGGAAATCAACTTGACAATAAACTACAAAAGAAAAAAAATCACACAAAAAATGAATGGTGTTTCTATTACCCACATCAATCAGTTACTTCAATTACCTCATTTTATCATTTTGAAGCTTGTGATAAATGAACAGACACAAGTTAACCAGTGGTCTTCTGTATAGCATTAAACAAGTGAATGAATGAATACACACTGAAAATGAAATAAATTCAGTTCCATTTGGCTGAGAACTTTCTGTATCCTTGTATGTCTTTTTAAATTCCTAGAAGAGGCATATGATGTGAATAATGTTAAATGTTGAGAGAATAAATTGTGCATGGCCGATATATATAAACATTATATATCTATTCATATATATATTTATATGCACACACACACATGGTTTGACTATTAGTGTGCAGTGACCACCACTGGTACTAGCATGAGCTATGAGGGATTCATTAAAGAATGGAGCAGGGAAGAGAAGAGGTATATTTTTCAGGATGTAGAAGCTTAGAAGTAAGATTTAATTTAAGGTATTAATTAATAGTTCTTTACCAGAATCTCTTTCAAAGGATGGTTCTTTAGAAACCTTTCTTTATTTTTTGCGTATATCATTTTCAGGTTAAGAGATTCAGTAATATTCTATGAATGTAGAACCCACCATGATCATTATCTTATTTATGGAGATCTTTATAGCACAAAGAGTCATTCAATATCATAGAGTTTGATTTGTTTTAAATTTTACTGAGGAGGAAACATAACCCTCAGAAGGAGATACTCGTCCTATGTTTCTCAATGAGTAGCTCAGCTAGATGTTGTATTGAGGGCTTTAGAATCCAAGTTCACAATCTATATGATTGTGATTTCATGTGATATTTTTATTTTTGTCTTTCAGAATTGTATACTCTGAATTCTCCTTGCTATTTGGTACACTGCTCTGGGCCATTTAAGATATCATTGACCAACAAAATTTCCCAAGTGGGAGGTGCTTTAAGTTCAGGTACCTGACTATCAAAATTAGACATCAACATGAATCATCCTTTGTGTAAACACAACTTTTCTACCCACAATTCGTACTCATTTGGATTATGATGAGATAAAGTTGACAACATGGAAAGGGCAAACCATTCAGTGGTGTCTGAGTTCATTTTGCTGGGACTTTCCAAATCTCAGAATCTTCAGATTTTATTCTTCCTAGGATTCTCTGTGGTCTATGCTGGGATTGTGTTAGGAAACCTCCTCATCTTGGTCACTGTGACCTTTGACTCACGCCTTCACACACCAATGTATTTTCTGCTTATCAATCTCTCCTGTATTGATATGATTTTGGCTTCTTCTGCTACCCCTAAAATGATTGTGGATTTCCTCCGAAAACGGAAGACCATCTCTTGGTGGGGATGTTATTCTCAGATGTTCTTCATCCACCTACTAGGTGGGAGTGAAATGATGTTGCTTGTAGCCATGGCAATAGACAGGTATGTTGCCATACGCAAACCCCTCCATTACATGTCCATCATGAACCCACGAGTGCTTGGCGGGCTGCTGCTATCCTCCTACGCAGTTGGATTTGTGCACTCCTCTAGTCAAATGGTTTTCATGTTGAATTTGCCCTTCTGTGGTCCCAATGTGGTGGACAGCTTTTTATGTGACCTTCCCCTTGTGATCAAACTGGCCTGCGAGGACACCTATGTGCTTCAGCTGCTGGTGATTGCCGACAGTGGCCTCCTATCCCTGGTCTGCTTCCTCCTCTTGCTTGTCTCCTACACGGTCATCATACACTCAGTCAGGCACCGCACTGCTAGTGGTTCTGCCAAGGCCTTCTCCACTCTATCGGCACACATCACGGTCGTGACTCTGTCCTTTGCCCCATGTGTCTTTATCTATGTATGGCCCTTCAACAGATACTCTGTAGATAAAATTCTTTCTGTGTTTTATACAGTTTTCACACCTTTCTTAAATCCTATTATTTATACACTAAGGAATCAAGAAGTAAAAGCAGCCATTAAGAAGATAAGAACTCGCCATATAAATTTAAAACCCATTTTGTAGATGATGCTTCCAAAGAGATAATCTCTTGTTTGGACGTTTTAAGGAATGAACTTTTAATGTATTTGAAGTTCTAAACAGTAGGTGTTTAAATTTTTAATGACAATTTAAGTATTGGACATTTTAAGGAATGAACTCAATGTATTTGAAGTACTGTATTAAAAAACCATAGGTCTTTTAATTGTTAAAGAGCATACCGGTCTTTTGTCGCTGTCACTGGTTAAAAGCATGATATCTGCAGTCTGGAAAACATGCACCTAAATTCTCTCTTCACCACTTCTCATACACATAAATAAATTCTCTTTCTCTACTTAGCTTCTTTATCTACAAAAAATTTTTATATGTTTCTTTTGTTATTTTGGTGTGTTTTTAATAGTTCCTATTGTTATTTTTACTACTGCTATTACACTTGTAATTATTACTGCTGCTATTATAATTGTAGTTATTACTGGGAATTTGTATGCAGAAAATGCACATAGATGATGCCTCACATAGCCGTTTAGCTGAGTGCCTGGATAACTACTGTTTGGTGCTAGAAAAGTACATTTAGTAGGTAATCCCTAGTTAATATGTATTAATGTTTAGTTATGTGGTTGCCCCAGATACAGTGACTCTAACCATTCTTCACATATTTTGTGAGCCCACAATGTGCCAGAAGATTTATCCAGGGTTTCAGGAAGCTTAAAGCCTATGGATGGAGAGAATGAACTAAATATTCAGTCATGTTGTGGCATGTAAAGTACTATGTTACATGGTTGCAAGTCCAGTACAACTTTATCAGTAACAACACTAATATTTATCTCTTCGTTTTTTTCTGAGTCCACTGATAAATTGATTCAGAACCTACAGAGGGAAAAGGGTGATTGATAGTCCTGAAAAGTCTACAATCAATTCTTAGTACCAGTATCAAGCTTTATTTCCCATTTTAAAAATACAGTTTACAAATAGAGAAAAAATTCACTGCATTAGTGCACAATTCTATGAGTTTTCACAAATGCGTAGTCATGTAACCATCACAGTGAGAAAACAAGAGAATTTCCTCAACCCTCAGATTCCCCTGAACCCCTTTGTGGTCTATCCTTCTCTTCTATCTTTTGGCTTTGATAATAGTGATCTGTTTTTTGTGTGTCTAGTTTGCCTTTTCTAGGCTGTCATGTAAGTGAAATCATATATTAAGTAGCCTCAGGGCATGGCTTCTTTCAGTCAGCATAATGCCTTTGAAATTCATTTGTTAGAAAGTTATTTTAATTATTGTAAATATGTATTACATTTTTTGAAATGTTTATTTCCTTTTTATTTTGAGAGAGGAGCGCGAACAGGGGAGAGGTAGAGAGAGAGGGTGACACGGAATCCCAAGCAGGCTCCCTGCTGTCAGCACAGAGCCTGACATGGGTCTCCAACTCATGAACTGTGAGATCATGACCTGCGCTGAAACCAAGAGTTGGCTACCCAACCAACTGAGCCACCTAGGCACCAAAAATCTATATTACATTTTAACATATATTATATAAGTCCTCTCATTATTATTCTTCCTCAAATCATCTTGAAACCAGTTCAGTTATTTGTTAAGTAGAATTAAATAGAATGATTTTATTAAATGACATGAATGCTAAATAATTATAATTGCATTAATCTTATATACTCATTTAGGTGGATATATGATATTCAGAATATTGGTCTTTTTAATCCTAGAACACAGTTTATTTCTACACCTATTGAGACCTTCATTTGTGTCCTCCAGTAACATTACATAGCTTCCTTCATTATACACTGAAACTATTAAACTTAGGAATTATTTCATTTTATTTGTGTTTTATGAGGTCATTTAAATGGTATTTTTCTTACTATTTCTGTAATGAAGGAAATGTATAATAATATGTATATTTACTTGAAATTAGCCACTAACCTGAACACTAAATCATTGAAAGTTTGAGTCAATTTTCTTGGGCTTAGTGTAAAATGTTTCAACCATGATCATCATGCTTTCCAATTTTTTTCAACATTTTATTTCATATTTTAGCTCATGACATGTCTAGGACTCAATACTTTTTCTGAAATTTTTCCTGAAGGCCAAAGAACAAAATAGATAGATGCCATAAAAGTTCTGCTACACCTCTATTCTAGTGAAGAGAATTACAGATTTTAGTGTCTTATACAGTATTGTCAATTTTTTACATATTTTTATAAAAATCACTCATATTTGGAATGATAAAGACTACCAATTCAACTTGGCTTACTTGATATGGAAAAATTTACTAATTTCAGTGGAGCTATTGTCAACATTTCCAGTGGGTATAGGTAAATATTTTTTGGTCGTAGAAGAAATTTAAGGAAATGCATATAAAGTAGGGTATTAAATAACTCTCATCAATGAAGTTTACAAGAAGCTTGCCTGCCACCTAGTGGCCCAGTTGCCTGTGTTTCTCTTGTTAGCTTTAAAAAAAACCCAAGAATTAGGAAGGAGGATTTATAAGTATGATCTGGAGTCTTTCCAGTCCCCCAGTAGGCAATGTATATACAGCCTATACTCACAAAGAGGCCGTAAAGCTGATTACCATCTCACCATTACCAAAAATAGCCATTTTCACAGCCATATTTTAATGTTACTTTAAGGGCTTCCTTTCTGTTAGTACCCATCCAGAATTTCAGAAACATTACCAACATATTAAGTCACTATGATGAATTAGAGTATTCTGAAAATGACAAGGCAGAGTAGTACCAAGAAATTATCTATATGTCAAAATCATTGTTCATAATTTTTAAATCTATTACCTACCATAGATTTACAAAGCTAAATCTTTAACTTCCCTAAAAGTATGGTTCTTCCAAATTTCAGGAGGAACTAAAAATACATACTACCAATCATCATTTCTATTTGCAAGACTGGAACCCTTTCCTCAGAGTTGCTTTCCCAAATGATTTTACTTTGAGCATAATTGATCAGATATGTTGATATGTCTATGGAAAGAAGGACTTGTGTGAGGCTACGAAAGAGAGTGACGACTTTCACCACTGTTGTTCAACATAGTGTTGGAAGTCCTAGCTTCAGCAATCAGACAAAAAAAAGAAATGAAATGCACCCACCTCGGCAAGGAAGAAGTCAAAGTTTCACTTTTTGCAAACAGCGTGATACACTATGTGGAAAAAGTGAAAGATTCCACCAAAAAACTGCTAGAACTGATACATGAATTCAGCAAAGCCGCAGGATATAAAATCAGCATACAGAAATTGGTTGCATTTCTATACACCAATAGTGAAGCAGCAGAAAGAGAATTAAGAAAACTGTCCCATTGACAATTGCACTGAAAACCGTAAGATACCTAGGAATAAACCTAAACAAAGAGGTAGAACACCTGTATGCTGAAAACTATAGAAAGCTTATGAACAAAACTGAAGAAGGCTCAAAGAAATGGAAAAACATTCCATGGTCATGGATCAGAAGAACAAACACTGTTAAAATGTTGATTCTACCCAACGCAACCTACACATTCAAAACAATCCCTATCAAAATAACACCAGCATTTTTCACAGAGCTAGAGTAAATAATTTTCAAATTTTTGTGGAAACAGAAAATACCCCAAATAATGAAAGTAATGTTGAAAAAGAAAGCCAAAGCCAAAGCCATCACAATTCCAGGCTTCAAGCTGTATTACAAAGCATAATCATCAAGACAGTATGGTACTGCCACAAAACCAACACATAGATCAATGGAACAGAATAGAGAATCAGGAAATGGACCCACAAATGTATGGCCAACTAATCTTTGACAAAGCAGAGAGAATATCCAATGGAAAAAAGACAATCACTTCAGCAAGCGGTGTTGGGAAAACCGGATAGCAACATGAAGAATGAAACTAGACCACTATCTTATACCATACACAAAATAATTTCAAAATGGATGAAAGACCTAAATGTGAGACAAAGAATCATTAAAATCCTAGAGGAGAGAACAGACAACAACCTCTTTAACCTCAGCCGCAGCAACTTCTTATTAGACATGTCTCCTGAGGCAAGGGAAACAAAAGCAAAATGAACTATTGGGACTTCATCAATATCAAAAGCTTCTGGACAGTGAAGGAAACAATCAGCAAACTTGAAAGGCAACTGACGTAATGGAAGAAATTATTTGCAGATGACATGTTGGAAAGGTTAGTATCCACAATCTTAAAGAACTTATCAAACTGAACACCCAGAAAAAATAACCCTGTGAAGAAATGAGCAAAAGACATGAACTGACACTTTTCCAAAAAAAGACATCCAGATGGCTGATACATGAAAAGATGCTCAACATCACTCATCATGAAGGAAATACAAATCAAAACCACAATGAGATACCACTTCACACCTGTCAGAATGGCTAACATTAACAACTCAGGAAACAACAGATGTTGGTGAGGATGTGGAAAAAGGGGAACCCTTTTGCACTGTTGGTGGGAATGCAAACTGGTGCAGCCACTCTGGAAAACAGTATGGAGATTCCTCAAAAAATTAAAAATGGAGCTACCCTATAACCCAGCAATTGCACTACTAGGTATTTATGCAAACATTACAAAAATGCTGATTGAAAGGGACACATGCACCCCAATGTTTATAACAGCACTATCAACAGCCAAAGTATGGAAAAAGCCCAAATGTCCATAGACCGATGAATGGATATAGAAGATGTGGTATACATATAATGGAATATTACTTCGTGAACAAAAAGAATGAAATCTTTCCATTTGCAACAATGTGGATGGAACTAAAGTGTATTATGCTAAGCAAAATAAGTCAGAGAAAGACAAATATCATATGATCGCACTCATATGTGGAATTCAACAAAACAGAAGAACGTAGGGGAAGGGAAGGAAAAAATAAGATAAAAACAGTGAGGGAGGCAAATCATGAGACACTTAAATACAGAGAACAGACTGAGTGTTTTTGGAGGGGTGTTGGGTGAGGAGATGGGATAAATCGGTGATGGGCATTAAGGAAAGCACTTGTTGGGATGAGCACTGAATGTTACATGTGTTATACATGAGTTTAGCTTCAGTCCTTCCATCTTGACCCAGAGCTGTATAACTATCCGTAGGTGCAAGGGAAAAAAAACAAGAGGTCAAGGGTTAATGTCCTGAGCTACTGGTTGTTTATGATATAGTTTGCATACTTTGTCCTTGAGATAATGGCTATTCCCTTAAAACTCCCCTACAACCCTAAACCTTGCCTTCAAAATAACAAATGTTGTCCTACATACCAGGATAAGGGGTGCTCTCTTTATCACTTTGCAGCCTTTTTACAATAACCGCTCAATTCTGCCTCTGTCCTGCACACTTGCCTGTTTGCTGATTATAAAAAGCCCTAAATCCTTGGTCTCGGGGCCGCACATTTAGAGTTCCGTGTTAACTCTGTGCGGTCCAGGCCGGTAATAAAGACTCCCTTAATTCGGCTTCAGTGGTCTCGGTAGGTCTCTGTGTCACACGGCACAACATATGTAAGTGATGAATCACTACATTCTCCTGAAACCATAATTACACTATATGTAAACCAATTTGGATTAAAAAAAATAAGAGAGAGAGAATAAAAGCAATTCTTCAGTTTGTATCTAAGAGAATTTGAAAAATTAGGAGAGTCTGATTAGAAATTCACTAAGTGATTAGACTGTTTAGTGACGTCTTTGAGTATCTCAGTCTTATGAGCTAGGTGCCGTTTTCATCCCCATTTTATGTATGAGGGAACTGGGGCAAAAGGTTTTATAAGTTACCTAAATTTCCACAGCTAGAAGGGAAAGAACAGATTCCAACTCAGTCTGTTTTTAGAAGCTCTGCACCTCTTTACAATTCTATGCTACTTCTAACAGTGTTAACCAAATTCTGGAAACCCTATTGTAAATTACCTCCTTCCCCAAATCCAGAAGTTGTTTAAAATATAGCAGGTCTGGGAAGCTGACTCCATGAACAAATAATACAGTAGCTAATTTACTGCTCTCATCCACTCAAGTCTAAGAAAAGTAATGTAGAAATTTTCAACTGTGAGACTCAGTTGCTCACAGGTATTGGGTTTTGAAAATGACTACATATAATAAAGAGAATAAAATTTACAAATTGTATATTGAAAAAACCTAAACATAAAACAGTAAATAGTTTATATTTCTGTCCATAGAAAGTCAAATTTCTCCATGTACCCAATGTCCAGTAAGCCAAATTCTGAGACACTTGTTTTGAAGCAAGGAAAGCTTTATTTTGAGACGGCAGCCCAAAGAGAAGGCAGAGGATCATTCCCAAAGCTGCCTTGCCCTGTTGAACCTAAGGACAGCTTATATGCATGAGAGGAGGGTAATGAGTTTCTTGAAACATTGTTGCGAGGCAGGGGTGGGGGGCTTGAAAGAATCCGGAGGAAAGCATTCTTGTGGAGAATGAGGTGCTATTTGGGACTTGGTATGATTAGATACATCAAGACAGTTGTTACTGACCAGCTCCCATTAGGTTTCTACAATCACTTGGTAAACAGGGAGTAGTGGTAAAAAGGCAAAGTTAATGATCAATCGTGCATGAGGTTAAGAAGTTTAAAACAATAATTAAGTAGAGAACAAACAGATCATGGAGCTAAGTTAATAATGCAGCTAATATAACTATAGTTCTGCTTATGCCTTCAAAACAGGTCCAGGAACCAAGCACCTGCCTCAAATCCTTTTATTTAATAATCCTTCAATCTGGGAGAATAGGGACAATGACCACTCTAGCTGCTTCCTGCTGCTGAGGGGCAAAGAGCAATAGCCGAGGGAGTGGAGGTGGGAAACCTGCCTTCAAAGATGCTCTCCAGTGTCTAGGAACAGGGCTCGGACCTTGTTTTTCACTGTTCCTGTGTCTCTGGAGACTTCCCTCAGGTGGCAGCAGCTAGCAAAGGAGCATGCTGTCTTATTACTCACTGTTGGTTTGTTTGCTTCTCTGCTTTCTGGACTTGATCCCAGTCATTAGAAACCTTAAAAGCAATCCTTAACCAATGCTCAAATAGCCATCTCTAAAGGTACCACTGCTTTTTGTAATTCCCTTTGAATAGCTGGGGCACTTTGGCTAATAAAAGTCATATTTATCACTTTTAGATTTTCAGGTGCTTCAGGATCGATGTCAGCATATTGACAATATACTTGATGGATTTACTCAAGAAAAGATGAGGGGTCTTCTTGAGGCATCTGACGAACTTGTTGAACCTTGTTTAGATTCTTTTGTTGGGTACTCCTCTTTATAATCCTACCAGGATACATTCTGGGTAATTTTGAGGTCTTAGATGTCAAATCTGCTTTGCTACATCTTTTCATAAGGAATTTCTTTTCTTAAGTTTATTTATTTATTTTGAGAGAGACAGAGAGCATGACCGGGGAGGGGTACAGAGAGAGAGAGAGGGAGAAAGAGAATTCCACTCAGGCTCTGCACTGTCATAAAAACTATAACTCCAAAAGGTATATCTATTTTAATTAAACCAACAAACTCAAACTTTAATTTATCAGAGATTATCCCAGATCCTATGAACCTGAGAACCTTTGAATTAGTTTCTGTCTTTGCATGTAAGAATGCCCCATTCTTATAAGTGCTTATCTTCAACTAAATAGAGCTCTTTTATAATTAATTTTAGTGATACCATCCATCCAAAGGGCGATAATACCATATAAGACAGACATAAGCAAGAAACTTTACAATAAAGATTTGTATTTATCCTTGATAAATAATCTTATGGAAATTGTGGACTGGATTTTGAGCTAGGGTGTTTTTCTAGCCGTTTGTACTTTTAAAAACTCTCTTTTTCCTCCCCTCTCCCTCTTTTTTTCCCTTTGGTCTCAAGAATGGGAAATGATTTAGATCAGTCATTACCAGAGAGGCTGAAGGACTTTGAATTATTTCGGGGGCAGTATTTCTACTTTTATAAAAGAACAGTTCTACCTATATTGTGGCTAACTACATTGCAAAAGAATATCATTTTCTTTTGGTTCATAGAAGCTTACGTTAAAAGAAGACCAGTTTTGCATAATGCAACCCAACTACATTCAGGATTGAATTGGTGTTTCTGATAATACAGGCAAGACATACAGGACTAATATGAGTTCTGCAGAAGAAAAACAAAGGCAAATGATCCATCAACAAAAGAAATTAACGATGGTTATAAGGATGTTTCGTGTTGCAAAGTGTGAGGGCCCCTGTTTAAAGGTCTTAAGAAAGACTCCTAAAAAGAACAAAAAGCAAATGAGAGGAAATGCAGTTGCTGATTGCACACACATAAATCCAACCTTCAACAACAGAAGTTATCCCAGAGCCCATGGAAGGTGTCTTTGCTTCGGTTAAGGCTTGGCCTTGAGAAGAGGCCAGTGCACGACTGGAGGGAAGCCACGGAACTTCCTTGGACTCAGTGGTGATCCAGGCAGCTGTAGGAAATTCCCATGAAGTCACCCTTCTGGCCAGGGCTGGCCTGCCTTGGGCAAGAGCCTCCTGGCTGGCTTGTTGAATGTTAGAAACCCAAACTTGATTGTGTACTAATGAGCAGTGAACCAATGTCTGAGACACCGTTGTTGTTTTTTTTTTTTTTTTAAATTTATATACAAGTTAGTTAGCATATAGTGCAACAATGATTTCAGGGGTAGATTCTTTAATTCTCCTTACCCATTTAGCCCATCCCCCCTCCCACAACCCTCTGTTAGTTCTCCATATTTAAAAGTCTTTTATGTTTCGTCCCCCTCCCTGTTTTTATATTATTTTTGCTTCCCTTCCCTTATGTTCATCTGTTTTGTATCTTAAGGTCTTCATATGAGTGAAGTCATATGATATTTGTCTTTCTCTGACTAATTTCGCGTAGCATAATACCCTCTAGTTCCATCCACATAGTTGCAAATGGCAAGATTTCATTCCTTTTGATTGCCGAGTAATACTCCATTGTATATATATACCACATCTTCTTTATCCATTCGTCTGTCAATGGACATTTGGGCTCTTTCCATACTTTGGCTATTGTTGATAGTGCTGCTATAAACATTGGGGTGCATGTGCCCCTTCGAAACAGCACACCTGTATCCCTTGGATAAATACCTAGTAGTGCAATTGCTGGGTTGGAGGGTAGTTCTATTTTTAACTTTTTGAGGAACTCCATACTGTTTTCCAGACTGGCTGCACCAGTTTGCATTCTCACCAGCAGTGCAAAAGAGATCTTCTTTCTTCGAATCCTTACCACCATCTGTTGTTGTTAGTGTTAGCCATTCTGACAGGTATGAGGTGGTATCTTATTGTGGTTTTGATTTGTATTTCCCTGACAATGAGTGATGTTGAGCATTTTTTCATGTGTCTGTTGACCATCTGTGTTGAGTTTGATAAGTTCCTTACAGATTTTGGATACTAACCCTTTATCTGATATGTCTTTTGCAAATATCTTCTCCCATTCTGTTGATTGTCTTTTAGTTTTGTTGATTGTTTCCTTTGCTGTGCAGAAGTTTTTTTTTTTTTTTGATGAGGTCCCAATAGTTCATTTTTGCTTTTGTTTCCCTTGCCTCTACAGACATGCAATACCTATGAAAATAACCCTAGCATTATTCACAGAGCTAGAAAAAACAATTCTAAAATTTGTATGGAACCAGAAAAGACCCCAAATAGCCAGAAATCTTGAAAAAGAAAACCAAAGCTGGAGGCTTCACATTCCTGGACTTCAAGCTGTATTACAAAGCTGTAATCATCAAGACAGTATGGTACTGCCACAAAAATAGACACATAGATTAATGGACCAGAATAGAGAATACAGAAATGGACCCACAAATACGTGGCGAACTAACCTTTGACAAAGCAGGAAAGAATATCCAATGGAATAAAGACAGTCTCTTCAGCAAGTGGTTCTGGGAAAACTGGACAGCGACATGCAGACAAATGAATCTGGACCACTTTCTTACACCAGACACAAAAATAAACTCAAAATGGATGAGATACCTAAATGTAAGACAGGAAGCCATCAAAATCCTCGAGGGGAAAGCAAGCAAAAACCTCTCTGACCTTGGCCACAGCAACTTCTTACTCAACACGTCTCCTGAGACACCAGTTCTGAAGCAAAGAGAGCTTTATTTTCAGAAAGGCAGCCCAATGAGAAGGCAAGGGATTATTCCTAAAGCTTCCCTTTGCTGTCGAGCCTAGGGACAGCTCTTTATACATGGGAGGAGGGTAACAGTTTTCTTGAAACCTTGATGGGGACAGGGAACTTGGGGAGAGAGGTGCTTGAAAGAATCTGGAGGTAAGCATGTTTCTGGACTATTTGGGACCTGGTATAATCAGATATGTTAAGACAAATATTACTGACTGGTCCTCATTTGGTTTCTAAAATCAGTGGGTAGACAGAGAATAGGCATAAAAAAAAGGGCAAATTTAATGATTGAATGTGTATGACGTTAACTGGTACATAAACCATAATTATGTAGGGAACAAAACAGAACATGGAGTTAAATTACAGTGCAATTAATAAAATGATACCTCTGCTATGGTTTCAAAGCAGTCCCTGGAACCAAGTATTCAGCCTCTTGTGTGTATATTAGTGTCCCCCTAAATTAATGTCCACCTGGAACTTCAGAATGTGACCTTACTTGTAAAGAGGGTATTTGCAGATGAAGTTAAGACAAGGATCTTCATGAGATCAGACGGGAAGACGGTGGTCCCTAAATTCAGTGAGAGTGCACATAAGAGACATAAAAGGACATACAGATACCCAGAGAAAATGCTACATGAAGACACAGGTAGACAGAGATTGGAGTTATGAAGTCAAAACCAGGAAACATTTCTTGGAAAATGTGAAAGAATAAATTTCTGTTGTTTTAAACCATAATGTTTGTGGTAATTTTGTATGGTAGCCCTAGGAAATTAATACAACAAACAACACTGACATTTTGTATGAGAAAAAATTAAAGGTAAAATACAAACTTACACCATCAAATTAATGTAAAAATAGAATGTTGGATGATGCAACCTGGTGACAAGAACGTGGAAATAGAGTGCTTCTCGTGCCATATTAGTAAGAGGGTAAATCAGGTTGCAGAGAAATTTGGCATTATTTAGTGAAATTAAATACACACATACACAGCTACTAAACCATTTCTCTCTCCCACACAGTGGTGCTTAGAAAGTCCTGTAAGAAACAGTGGTGGAAAGTGAATGAAGCCTGTGGGGATGGACCTGCCACTGAGGCTCAATACACCTCCTTTTCTCCATGCAACACAGGTCTCATTCAGGTGCTGGTGCCATTTTGGCCATCAACCAGCCCCTGGAGATATTTTTAAGATCTCTTCTTGGGGATCATGGGAAAAACCCTTCTGGATTAGCTCTTCATGGGAAGTCTCATGGTTCTGCCTAGAGGAGGCCAGTGGTGGCATGTGAAGGAGACCCATGACAGAGAAGAGCACCAAGGCTGGAAGCCTCCTCAGTCACCTGCTTCCACTTCCCCAGAGGAGGATGCCTCTCTGACCATCCACCCCCAGAAACTGCAGTGAGCCCTGCAAACTGTCACCTCCTATGAGTGCTCAATCTCTGCTGGCCATCTTTTCAGCCCTTCTGTGCACTCAACTCTGCCAGAAAGTCCCGCAAGCAGTTACAGCACTGATCATCAACCAGGTACTGGTCCCCAGGTGTCCCCAGTGCCAAGACTAGCATCTGGCACACTGAATATGAGACAAAGAGGTTGAACAATTTCCAAAGACCACACAGAAAACTAGTAGCAGAGTTGTGCTACAAATCTCATGTTTAATCACAAAGCTGGTTCAAAACCCTGTTCTTGGTGCTTTCAAGCAGAGGTTAATGGGAAGGCTGTGTTGTTGGTCAAAGTAACATCTGGGGTGCATTCCAACTCTGAAATACTAGAGAAAAAGAATTCACCATTCTTTTTATTAAGGTTCATTTTAATTATTAAAAATTTTTTAATTAACTCTCCTGAATATGTGCCTTCAGAGAAAAGTTGGCACAGATATACAATGTAGTAGAGCAAAAATGTCCAGTAGAAATTATCCCAACTAAAATCTTGAAATTGTTTAAGATTACCCAGAACTAAAACACCACTCAACCACAATGCCTGGAAAAATTTGTCACACAGTAGGAATTAAATGTTTTCTGAAAAAATGGTTTAATAAATAAATTATCTCATTATGTGACAAATGAATGTAAATGTTACATTTGTTCTTAGCAAAACCCCTAAAAGGAATATCGGAACCCTATAATGTTGAGAGAAAATTACTTAAATACTACTATTTGAGTGATGTGTTATCACAATGAAAGTTCCTCTATATGAAAATCCTTCACTGTCTCAATCCCCCAACAATCTCACACTAATATAATCTATACTTAATGTTAAATATTTCATACAAAGTACTACAAAGTAGTAGAGGAGATATTATTTGGCCTGAAGTAATGTTTTTGCCTAAAGTTGACCCCTGGGTTAGAATGGACAACCTCTTTTTTGTGTGTGTCATTGGTCCTGCTACATGCTCCCATTATTCTTAATCAAATGCTGAATTTATCAGCCACTCATGTATATTGTGTAGCTTGTAGAAGCTACTCACAAAAAAATTATTGCCTAAGTTTTATGCTCTGATCCTTGTTGAAAAGTCTTGAAAAATATGTTTCATTGAAGTCATTCTAAAACCCCGTCATAAGTAGTCAGTTTATGCACAATAAATCCACAAAATATTGGATCAATGGCTTTTTAATCCCAAACCCAATGGATTAAAAGGATGACAAGAGCAGTAATAAAATGTGGGATCAAGGGAACTGTATGAAACTTAGGTTGATTTATTTCCCTTTATCCTGATTGCTTTAATAACTGAATTAATTGAGAATGGGAAACTGTCTATGTATACATAGATACAGTCTGAATGAGTGAGCTTGTGAATGAGCAAACAAATACAGAAGGAGAAGATAGTCCAACTACTACCAGAAGTCCTAGTAGGAATCTGGATTGTCAAGATTTCGAAACAAGCATTGTGGGGATGGCTGCATAACTCCATAAATTTGCTTAAAAAATCATTGTTTTATACTTAAAATGGGTGAATTTTGGTAGGTAGGTACATTTTTATGTTAATAAAGTGGGTTAAAAAAAGAGAAATTTCAAGCAGCTTTAAAATGGGAGAAAAGTAAACTCTATTGTTGGACTTGGTTTTAATTTTCTTTGTATTGTATTTTATATTATGTCTTACAAATTAAAATTATATTCAGATATAAATTTAGTTGATCATTTTCATGTGTCTGGTAGTTAACAGACCTTTTCATATCCATCTCTTTTCTTTATATAGATTCAGAACAAAATCTGAAACTTGAGATAATGGAACTGCAGAATTATTCCTTCGTGTCAGAATTTGTGTTGTATGGATTCTGCACTTCACAGCATCTCCAACATTTTTTCCTTATATTTTTTCTCTGGGACCTATGTGGCCACTGTGCTGGGTAACCTCATTATTGTGGTCACCGTAATTTCTGGCCCCCACTTGCACTCCTTCCCTATGTACTTTCTGCTGGGAAATCTATCCTTCTTGGACATATGGCTGCCTATTTGCCACCCCCAAGATGATCAGGGACTTCCTTAATGATTGAAAGCTCATCTCCTTTGGAGAATGTATGGCTCAAACTTTCTTGAACTTTACTGGTGGGGCTGAGATGGTACTTCTAGTTTCCCTGGCCTATGACAGATAGTGGCTATATGCATTCCTTTGTATTACATAACCATGATGAGCTGGCAGACCTACGTGGATCTGGTGTTCATTTCATGGGTCATTGGATTTGTGCAGTCCATCAGTCAAGCAGCCTTTACTGTGAATTTACCTTACTGTGGCCTCAGTGAGGTGGACTGCTTCTTTTGTGACCTTCCTCTTATGATCAAGCTTGCCTATATGGATACCTATGTCTTGGGTATACTCATGATCTCAGATAGTGGGTTGTTCTCCCTGAGCTGTTTTGTGCTCCTCCTGGTCAGCTATACTGTTATCCTCATCACCACAGCAGGCTGCTGGTGGGGTATCCAAAGCACTCTCTACTTGCTCTGCACATATCATGGTAGTCCTGCTCTTCTTTGGGCCCTGCATTTTCATTTATGTGTGGCCTTTCAGTTGGTTCTCTGTGGACAAGCTCCTGTCTGTATTTTACACCATTTTTACTCTACTCTTGAACCCCCTTATCTACACATTGAGAAATAAAGAGATGAAAACAGCTATGAAGAAGGTGTGTAACCAACATGTGACTTCTCACTGAATTCCAGCTTTCCATAGAGCTACATGTTCTTACTCATTCAGGGGAAAGCATTTCTTTAATATGATTCTGCTCAAAGATTTCATTCTGATGGTGTATTGATAGAATTTGTATTGTTTATATGATAGAGAAATAGTTGTTGAACTCAACAAAAAATATAGTTTTATTCTATATAATTTTATATTATTAATAAGATTTTATAATATCACTTATTTATAAGATTTATATATTACATTAATTATATAATTTTATTATATAAGTTTATTTTAAAAACATAATATATAACTATAATGTAATTGTATTATAACATTAGTATGCTCATATAATAATTATATAATATAATATAACTCTATATACACACATACAAGTACATACACATTCAACCCCACACATTCACTTTGTAAGACATTTGGCAATTTTCTTTCTCTCTTTGTTAAACCAGATTTCTATTACTAGTTTATGTTGTCTAAAATATTTATATAAAAATGAATTTTATTTTCCTAATTGTAGCCCAACACAGAGCTCAGTTCACAGTCATCCAAGACATGAGACATTCAGCATAAGGAAACTAATCCAAGAATAAAATGCTCCATGAATCTTTCATTCTGATGGCTTATTGATATAATTTGTATTATATTACAGAGAAATGATTGTTTATTTCAACAAAAATCATATATATATAATTATATTCTATATAATTTCATATTTAAATAAAATTTTATAATATAACTTTATAATATTACTACCTTATAATGTAGGATTTATATATTATTATAATTTTATTATATAATTAACTTTATTTGATAAACAATTCATAATATAACTGCATTATAATGTAATACTTGTATAAACATAATAAAATATAACAATAACTATATAACTATTTATACACACACATACACATGAATACACATTCAACCCCACACATTCACTTTGGAATGCACTTAACAATTTTCTTTTTCTTTTTTTTAACCAGGTTTCTCTTATTAGTTCATTTTGCCTACATATTTATATAAAGTGAATTTTAATTTTCTTCTCATAGTCCAGTACAAAAGAGCTGTCAGTTCAGAGGCATTCAAGACATGAGACATTTAGCACAAGCAAACTAGCCTGAGTATAAATAGCCCTATGAATCTTTCTCCTGGTTTTGAAAGCCTGAGCGGAGACAAAAGGCACTATTTCAAGATCCTATTGATTTAAAAAGTATACTTTTCCTTGTGAATGTGTATTATGCTTGATCTTTTTATTGAAAAAGTAAATGTATGCTAGTGAAATTCAATAACAGAAGTTAATTTTCACATGGGAAAAATCAGTATTTTGTAGCTCAGTATTTCATGGTGTAAATTAAGGTATTATGTTACTATTTAATATGCATTGGATTAGAAAATTAATAAATTTTTTACTCACAGATTTTAAATAAACACGGCATCTACACTATATCTTACTGAGTTGATTCTATCCTTTGGGGAATCATTTATTAGGAAGTGTGTTGGAGTACCACAGATTCAGATTTTATGCTGAGTTTTTAAATGTGTTTTGATCCTGAAAAAAGAATCATAAGCAAGAGGTAAATTTTATATTAACTAAATTAATGGTCAGAGAACAATTCTTTTGTATGTTGATTCTGAAACATCAAACCAAAGGAGAGAACTGGGTAATGATCGAATTATTTGAGTAACTGGATGAATCCTCCAATAATTTTAGACAACGTTTTCAGTCAGGGGAAGCATGCTCCTGGGTACTTCTGTCTTCTCTCATGACTGTAGTCTCACATATTTGCATAAACATTAAAGAACACAGACTGAAAACAACTGCCTTAAGAAAAATTTCTCAATAGTCTCCCTGCTTGCTACTGCAAAAATACTGTGTTTTGATTTTATAGACTTTGGACATAGTCAAATTTTATGATCAATTACACCCATATATATGAACATTTAAAGAGCTTAGAAGTTCCAAAGAGATATATGCATTTCTATGTTCATGACAACAGTATTTAAAATAGCCAAGATATGGAAGCCACCTAAGTCTCCAAAGATAGAGGAATGAATGAAGTTGAAGAAATGGGTGTGTGCATGCATGTGTGTTTTATATATAATGGAATATATTTCACCCATTAAAAATAGCAAAATGTTACATTTTAGAACAAAATGGATGGACCTATAGGGTGTTATAGAAGTGAAATAAGTCAGAGCAGGACAAATATCATATGATTTCACTTATATGTGGAATCTAAAAAACAAAAGAAACAAAAGAGAAACAGAATTGATACAGACTGGAGGGTGGGTAAAATAAGTGAAGGAAATTAAGAGATACAAACTTCCAGTTATGAAATAAATATCAAGGATGTGATGTCCAGTATAGGGAATATAGTCAATAATATCACAATAACTTTGTATGTTGAGAGATAGCAACCTGACTTCCTGTGGGGATCCTTTTCATAATGTACAAAAATATTGAATCACTGTGATATACACTTGAAACTAATAGGATGTTATATGCCAATTATATTTCAATTAAAGCAAAGAGTGGATACAAAATAGCTTCCAGGAAGATGACACCTTATTCCTCTCTTAAATTGTTAAAGAGAGCAAAAGAAGCCTTAAAACCTGAAGGATAAAAGTTATATTTATAAACCTGCTAAAATACATTAAATTTAAAAGGAGGAAAAATATGTTGTGCTTATAGGTTAAATCCTGTTATAAGTAAATATCATTTCTATACGACTCTGTTTCATTATTTTCTCTTGATACCTTTATGCAAAATTTTGCGGGAACATTTGAGTTTCCCTCTGAAGAAATGGGACAAAAAGTGTTGGTTGCCCTGGCCCCTCACCCCGCCTTCCAGCCAAATTAAGTCCCAGCTGCTTGGGGATTTCTCTTGCCTCTGAAATGAAAAGAAACAGCATCAGGTGTTAATGTTGAGTTACCCGGCAGAGGAGGACCCAGACACCTGTCAGGAGGAGCATTCCCAGGTGTGCTGAGACTGCAAGGGCTCCTGGCTGTGGTGCAGCCTCAGGTGGGCAGCGCGCAGGCACAGCGGGGAGTTTACGCCAGGGCCGCGGGGCTGCCTTCCTAGGCAGCTGACAGTGTGGTCAGGACGCAGTGCCCGCTGCCTTGCCTTCCTTCGGAACTCTGTGCTTGCACAGACATGAAGCATTTAGCACAAGCAAACTAAATGTTGCGGCACCAGCTGGCTGGGGAGGCCGGTGGTATCCAGGGGGCCTCCGGCAGGATTGGCCTCTGGTCGCACACACACTGGGGGGGAAGCCTGGCTGCCT
>CM053560.1:71745791-71764343 GCA_028646485.1 Cryptoprocta ferox | reverse complement strand
TTCAGCTTCTGAAGTGCTTCTAGAGTGCCTCCACCAGGGGGGGGTGGGGCGGCCAGGAGGAGCTCAAAAGGAAATCTGCCTTAGGATTAGTTTTCTTTGTTTGTTATTGGTATAATACTGATTATTGACTTTGTAGACTTTACACATAGCCATTTTTTACCCTCAAGGTATATCTAATACTATTTATAAGTGTTCGTAAAGCACCTGCTATATTTCAGATTCCACCAATGGAGCTAGGTGTGGGTATAGAGTATTTAATAACACACATTCCCAGTTTAGTGGAATAAAAGCAAGTATATAGCCACAAAATACGCTGTCAGGTGAGAACTGTGATAGAGATAAACACGATGTATGAGAGTACAGGAGAGGGAAATGTAATCCATTCCTGATGATTAGGAAAAGCTTCCCTTATTACCTCAATGTTTCTGATTCCTGAGGATACTGTGTTTTGTCCTGCTCCTACACACACACACAGCATGTTTAGCACAGAACCAGTCCTATAGTAAATTATGAGATAAATGGTAGATCCTACAGGTGTTTATGAGTTTTTAGAAGTATCCATGGCTCTTGTCTCATCCCCAGTCTCTGCTTAGCTCTCCTTCTTGCTTTGGTCAGATCCATGAAGATGGATATGGACCCTTCACCCTCGCTTTAGGCACAGAAATCCCTGGAATTGAGGTATTTGGACTGGATAAGCATAGCTGCTTGCCATATTAGTGAAGCTTGAGTGAGTAAAGTCACCAGTTTTCCCCAAACTGTGGGCTTTTGCAAGGAACTTGTCATTGTCAGTGCACAGGGAGCCATACATTTATTTTATTTTTTACACGTTTTTATTTAAATTCCAGTTAACATACAGAAATATTATTTTCAGGTGTACAATACAGTGATTCAACACTTTCGTACAACACTGGGTTCTCATCACAAGTGCACTCCTTAATCTCCATCACCTATTTTACCCATTCCTCCACCCACCTCCCCTCTGGTAACTGTTCTCTCTAGTTAAGAGTCTGTTACTTGGTTTGCCTCTCTCTATCCCTCTCTCTCCCTCCTGCCCCCCCTTTTCTCTCTTTTTTTTCTCTTCCCTTTGTTTTGTTTCTTATATTACACCATAGATTTTAAATAAAAGAAATTCCTTGAATATTGAGGAAGTGTTTATGAAACTCACTTCCTTATTTTGAAATACGGTAAGTAAACTACAGAATACAGTAATTTTCAAGTGTAATTTGAATACTGCCTACATTGAAATCACCTGGGATCCTTTTAAAAATGCAGGTAGATAATCTGGATCCATCCTTGCTTTGTTGAATTAGAATTCTGGGAATGAATCCTAGAAACTTGCTTTTTACTCTAAGCTGCTTCAGGTAATTCTAATTCACAGTCATGACTGAGAACCAGTGGATAATTGTTGACATTATCCATCTATAAGAGTAGTTGCTATTAAAGGATGTTTAGAAGGATTTGCTTATGTGAGAAGTCTCTGTTAATGGACCATGATGCATTTTCTGAAATACATCACTGGGATATTAATTCAAAAACTGTGACCTCATAAAATATGTTGTTTATGGACAGAAGAATAGGTCACTGAGAAGTTGCTGTGAAGTTGAAGGCATCTTAAATATATTTTATTTACCTGCAGTCATTAAGAAATCAGCTGCTTCCTCTTCTGATTTTCTGTGCAATATCAATGTTTTTCTTTAACATAATTGAAATAGCTTTTAAATCAAATTATTTTTTGTAATGAGCTTTTAATGTAAGTAATTTCTTTTTTTTTTTTTTTTTTGCATATCATTTATTGTCACATTGGCTAACATACAGTGTATACAGTATGCTCTTGGTTTTGGGGTAAATTCCCGTGATTCATCGCTTACACACAACATCCAGTGCTCATCCCAACAAATGCCCTCCTTAGTGTTCATCACCCATTCTCTCCTCCCCCCAAGCCTACCCCCAGTCAACCCTCAGTTTGTTCTCTATATTTAAGAGTCTCTTACGGTTTGCCTCCCTCTCTGTTTTAAACTATTTTTCCCCTTCCCTTACCCCCTGATCTTGTGTTATGTTTCTCAAGTTCCCCATATGAGTGAAAATATATGATAACTGTCTTTCTTTGACTTATTTCACTTAGCATTAATACCCCCCAGTTCCATCCACGTTGTTGTAAATGGCAGGGTTTCATTCTTTCTCATTGCCAAGTAGTATTATTCCATTGTATGTATAAACCACATCTTCTTTATCCATTTATCAGTTTATGGACCTTTGGGCTCTTTCCATAATTTGGCTTTTGTTGAAAGTGCTGCTGTTAACATTGAGGTTCATGTGTCCCTATGAATCAGCACTCTTGTATCCTTTGGATAAATTCCTAATAGAGCTATTGCTGGGTCACAGCAATATTTTTAATTTTGTGAGGAACCTCCACACTGTTTTCCAGAGCAGCTGAACCAGTTTGCATTCCCACCAGCAGTGCGAGAGGGTTCCTGTTCTCCACATCCTCGCCAACATCTGTTGTTTCCTGAATTGTTCATTTTAGCCATTCTGACCAGTGTTAGGTGGTATCTCAGTGTGGTTTTGATTTGTATTTCCCTGATGATGAATGATGTTGAGCATCTTTTCATGTGTCTATTGGTCATCTGGATGTCTTCTTTGGAAAAGTGTCTATTCATGTCTTCTCCCCATTTCTCACTGGATTATTTGTTTTTCAGGTGTTGAGTTTGGTAAGTTCTTAATAGATTTTGGACACTAACCCTTTATCCGTGATATCATTTGCAAATATCTTCTCCCATTCCGTCAGTTGCCTTTTAGTTTTGTTGATTGTTTCTTTGCAGTGCATAAGCTTTTATCTTGATGAGGTCCCAGTAGTTCATTTTTGCTTTTACTTCCCTTGCCTTCAGAGAAGTGTTGAGCAAGAAATTGCTGCAGCTGAGGTCAAAGAGGTTGTTCGTATTTTCTCCTTAGTGTTTTGATGGTTTCCTGTCTTACATTCAGGTCCTTCATCCATTTTGAGTTTATTTTTGTGTATGGTGTAAGAAAGACGGTCCAATTTCATTCTTCTGCATGTTGCTGTCCAGTTCTCCCAACACCATTTGCTAGACTGTCTTTTTCCCATTGGATATTCACTCCTGCTTTGTCAAAGATTAGTTGGCCATACATTTGTGGGTCCCAATTCTGGGTTCTCTGTTCTATTCCATTGGTCTATGTGTCTGTTTTTGTGCCAATACCATACTGCCTTGATGATTACAGTTTTGTAGTAGAGGGTAAAGTCTGAGATTGTGATGCCTCCCACTTTTGTTGTCCTTTTCAACATTACTTTGGCTATTTGGGGTCTTTTGTGGTTCCACACAAATTTTAGGATTGGCTGTTCTAGCTTTAAGAAGAATGCTGGTGCAATTTTGATTAGGATTGCATTGAGTGTGTAGATTTCTTTGGGTAGTATCGACATTTTAACAATATTCGTTCCTCCAATCCTTAAGCATGGAATGTTTTTCCACTTCTTTGTGTCATCTCCAATTTCTTTTATAAGTTTTCTATAGTTTTCAGCATACAGATCTTTTACATATTTTGGTAGGTTTATTCCTTCGTATTTTATGGTTCTTGGTGCAGTTGTAAATGGGATCAATTCCTTGATTTCTCTTTCTGTTGCTTCATTATTGGTGTGTAGAAATGCAACTGATTTCTCTACAATGAATTTGTATCCTGAGACTTTGCTGAATTCATGTAGAAGTTCTAGCAGCTCTTTGGTGGAGTCTTTTGGGTTTTCCATATAGAGGATCATGTTGTCTGTGGAAAGTGAAAGTTTGACATCTTCTTTGCCAGTTTGGATGCGTTTTGTTTCACTTTGTTGTCTGATTGCTGAGGCCAGGACTTCCAGCGCTATGTTAAACAACAGTGGTGAGAGTGGACATCCTTCACGTGTATATCCCTCAGTTTTGCCCTATTGAGGCTATTAGTTGTGGGTTTTTCTTACATGGCTTTTATGATGTTAAGGTATGTTCTTTCTATCACGATTTTCTTGAGGGTTTTATTAAGAAAGGATGCTGTATTTTGTCAAATGCCTTTTCTGCATCTATTGAAAGGATCATATGGTTCTTATCCTTTCGTCTATTAATGTGATGTGTCACATTGATTGATTTGTGAATATTGAACCAGCCCTGCAGCCCAGGAATGAATCCCACTTGATCATGGCGAATAATTCTGTTAATATACTATTGAATTCGATTTGCTAGTATCTTGTTGAGAATTTTTGCATCCATGTTCATCAGGGATATTGGCCTTTTTTCTAGGGTCTCTGTCTGGGTTGGGAATCAAGGTAATGCTGGCTTTATAGAATGAGTTTGAAAGTTTTCCTTCCATTTCTATTTTTTTGGAACAGTTTGAGAAGGTATTAACTCTGCTTTAAATGTGTGGTAGAATTCCCTTGGGAAGTCGTTTAGCCCAGGACTATTATTTGGAGATTTTTGATAACTGATTCAATTTCCTCACTCGTATGGGTCTGTTCAAATTTTCTGTTTCTTCCCATTTGAGATTTGGTAGTATGTGGGCATCTAGGAATTTGTTCATTTCTTCTAAGTTGTCCGATTAGTTGGCATATAATTTTTCATAGTATTCTCTCATAATTGTTTGTATTTTTGTGGTGTTGATTTTGATCTATCCTTTTTCACTTGTGATTTTATCTATTTGTGTCCTCTTCTTTTTGAGAAGTCTGGCTAAGGGCTTATCAATTTTGTTTATTTTTTCAAAAAACCAGCTCTTAGATTCATTGATCTGTTTTTTGTTTAGATTCTATATGTTTATTTCTGCTCTAATCTTTATTTCTTCTTTTCTGATGGCCTTGGGCTGTTAGATTTTGTATTTGGGACTTTTCTTGTTTCTTGGTATAGGCCTGGATTGCAATGTATTTTTCTCTTATGACTGCCTTTGCTGCATCCCAAAGGGTTTGGTCTGTTGCGTTTTCATGTTCATTTGCTTCCATGTATTTTTAAATTTCTTCTTTAATTGCCTAGTTGACCCATTCATTCTTTAGTAGGATGTTCTTTAACCTCCATTCATTTGGAGGCTTTCCAAATTTTTCTAATGGTTGATTTCAAGTTTGATAGCATTGTGATCAGAAAATATGCATGGTATGATCTCAATTCTTTTATATTTATTGAGGGCTTTGTTTTGACCCAGAATGTGATCTATCTTGGGGAATGTTTCATGTGCATTTGAGAAGAATGTGTATACTGTTGCTTTTGGATGGGAAGTTCTGAATATATCTGTCAAGTCCATCTGGTGCAGTGTATCATTAAGGGCCATTGTTTCTTTATTGATCTTTCTGTCTAGATGATCCGTACATTGCTGTAAGTGGAGTATTAAAATCACCTGCAATTACTGTATTCCTAGCAATAAGATTGCTTATGGTTGTGATTTACTTATGTATTTGGGTGCTCTCAAATTGGTGGCATAAACATTTATAATTGTTAGTTCTTTTGATGGATCAATCCCGTAATTATGTTATAATGCCCTTCTTCATCTCTTGTTACAGCCTTTAATTTAAAATCTAGTCTGTCTTATATAAGTATGGCTACTCCAGCTTTCTTTTGACTTCCAGTAGCATGATAGATGGCTCTCTATCCCCTCACTTTCAATCTGAAGGTGTCTTCAGGTCTAAAGTGGGTCTCTTGTAGACAGCATATAGATGGATCTTGTTTTTTAATCCATTTAATCCATTAACCCTAGAACAAAATTTTTAAAAATGGGAGTGGTAGTGGAAGAAGCCTATTCCCGTATAAAGAGAAATGACAGGAATCGGAAAAAAGAAAAGGAAAAAAAATGGACTAGGTAGAGAAACTCCACAGCTTAATCCAGGGAGAGGAAAATAAAGAAGGAAATACAGAAGAAGTGTAAAAAGAATAGATTAAATATGTCTGCTTAAATAAACCAACAACCAGAATAACCAGACTACAGAAGGGAAGATATAAGAGGAAGAAAAGGGACAAAAAAAATGTATATAATGAGAATTGACCAAGAATTAAATCAGAAAATGCAAGACTTCTGGGTGCTTTGGAATTGGTGGCTGCACAGGTCTGGAGGAGGAACTTTCTGGTTTGGTCAATGTCAATCTCGCTTTGGTAGATACACAATTACCATGCATGGAGAGGCGTGGTTTGGTGTAGGTGGGTCCCGCCTCCACTGTGGCCGCTTGTCTGTTCCCTAAAGCCCAACTTTCTTGGTGTTGAGGAGAAAAATGTTGACACCCAGTCTCTCCTCCCTGGACTTGGTGTCCCAACCACTCTGTTCAGGCTGTCTTCACAGTGCAGCGGGGGCAAGAGCGGGCCAGTTTTTTCTGACCCACAGTCTCCTGCGCCTCCCGGGCACTGGGCTGGGATTCAGACCCCCATGTCTTAAAGGATCCTGCTCCACCCACCCTGGTACCACTCTGCTCGGCCAGCTGACAAAGGGCCTCTGGCTCCTCACAGTACCGTGAGGGCACCATCAGGGCGGTTTGTCCCGCTCCACAGTCTCCCACAGCTCCCAGGTACTCAGCTGGGATTCAAACCCCTATGTCTTCTAATGTAAGTAATTTCTAAATGCTAAATTCTCAAATGTGAGCCCCTAAAGTTGAGGATCTGTTTGAGGGCACCTGGGTGGCTCAGTCAGGTAAGCGTCCAACTCTTGGTTTTGGCTCAGGTCATGACCTCACAGTTCCTGAGTTCAAGCCCCACATAGGGATCTGTGCTATCACTGCAGAGCCTGCTTGAGATTCTCTCTCTGTCTCTCTCTCTTTCTCTCTCTCTTTCTTTCCCTCCCTCCCCGCTCTGTCTCTCTCTTTTTCAAAAAAAAAAAAAAGGGATTTTCATTTAAAGTAAAATTTCATTCCTATACATGGGGAACAGTTTTTTTCATTCCTATCTCTTCCTCCTTGATCTCAGATACATTTTAAAGAAACGATTCAGTACACTTTAGTAAAAATGTATGGCCAAACACTGGGTTTCCTGGTATTGCCTCCTTCCTCCATTAGGAGGGCCCTGAGGATCTTGCCCAAGGAAATACACTTCTGCAATTCTATGGTTCTGTTTAAAAAACACTTCCTCTCCAGTTTTTCTGATTAAGGAACTCTTCAATTTTTAATGCTCTTGGGCCCTTCTCTGGGGCTCCCAGGGAAGCTATACTTTAACATTTACCAAGATCACAATGGCTTAGCCAGACTTCAAAACATGGGCTCAGTTTCTGCCCCAGCATACATTTTACATCTGCTTCATTGCAAATAAGCTAAAAGAAACATTTCAAACTAAAGGTAATAGTAAAAATCTCCCTAAGTTCCATTTCCATACCTCCAAAGCCTTGCGCATACTAAAAAGCATAAGATGAAGTTTATAATTTTCTGCAGTGTCCTTCCCCATGATGATTTGTAACTCTTGATGTAACAAAAAAATCATATACAACCCTCTGTTAAACATTCCTTCTCCTGAGCATTCTCTTCTCTGTGAAGTTTGTGTATTCTAGGCAGCTGTCCTAACTTAGGCTCGAATAAAACTCTCTTCCTTTTTTTAGAGAGTCTAAAAGGTTTGTTCATTTTGTGTTGGCGTATCTAGAACCAGACTTTCTCTCTAGGAATAAAGTGTTTGTGTTATATAATTTTGATACTACATCTGTTTTTAATGAACCATTAAATGTGAATTTTTCAGGTCTGTCTTTATTAAATTCAGTCCATTTTTATTTCCATCTAAATTCTTCAAATGCAGATATTTTGAAAATTAATTTAGAGTCCAGAACAATTTTGTCTGTATGCAAGTCTCTCTTCTTTGATATTCAGTCATGTGAAGGCTAGCTTCCTTGGGCTCACCAATTTCTCAGCTTTGTCTCAATAGAGGGAGTTCATCAGACTCTATCTGGCTTTCTCTTCTATGTGCTGCTGCCTGCAAACTCTCACAGCAAAATACTGGGCAATTGTAGGACTCACTTAATTTGCTTCCCGCCAATTAGGGACTGTTCTGTCCTTCATTTTCTAGTGTCCCAGTATTCTGAGAACTGTTATTTCATGTTTTTAAGTTGTTTCAGATGGGACAATAAATCCAGTTCCTGTTACTCCATCTTAGAAGTGGAAGACATGATCTGTGTGACTGATACAAAATTTCTTTTCCAGAAAATAAGCCTTGCTATGAGTGAGATAAATGGAGTGTAAGATTATAGGAATGCCATTAGAGGTGCTGGGTGAAAATTAGAAGTTCAACATGAAAAGGTTTAAAGAAGAGGAAAACTCACAGGTTATACTGTTGAATGCACAATTGTGTTCAATTATAAATTGAAAACAATGACTCTAAATAGTAGAGAGTAGCTCCATTGCCAAATTCTGAGCCATATCAACAGAACGATAATTTCTTTACATTCTGTCAAATAATTTTTTCTGCATGTATTAAAATAATAGTATAATTTTTCTTTACTCCTATTCAGTATTACACCAAGAAGTTTTGTAAAATTGAACCATCTTTGGATAAATCATCCCAGTATAAAACCCACTTGGTTAAGCAACACTTAAATACAATATTGGTTTGAGTTTGTACAAATTTTCATTTTTTTTTGTCTTGGTTATAATAATTAGTGAGGTTGGTTTATAGTTTTGCTGTTCTTTTCTTCCTTTGGCATCAAATTTTTATTAGTCTTATAAGTTTGAGAACTTATTTTTTCTGGAACACTTATATAGGGGAAGACATTCATTTCTTCCAAAATTTAGAAAGATCCCTTATAAAGCTTTTACTGCCTGGTATGTTGGGGGAAGAATTAAACAGGGGAAAGTATTGCTACCAAAACTTAATTTCTTTGGCTTTATTTTTATTTTGATCCTGTCATAACTATATTTTATTCCTATTTAAATAAAGTTATCTATCTTTCTACCATTTATATGTAAGCATTTTTACTGAAGAATTACATACATGTGGAGGAGTAAACAAATAATAATTCTATAACTCAAACTTTCAAAAAGTGAACACACTTGTGTAGCCAACACCCACATGGAGAAACATTGCCAGTACACCAAAGGTTCCTTCTCTGCCCCTTCCATTCTCTACCACTGATGGCACAGTTATGACTTTTCAAGCATGCATTATTTTTTTTTCTCTTGAACTTACAGAAATCAAATTATATAGTACTTGTGCCACAAACACCTGTAAATGACTAATTTATCTCTGTTTTCAAAATGTATGGCTTTGGTTTCTCCTTGTTCTTAGATAGGATCTATAGCAAAATGTTACACATAAGCCGTCATATTGGGAATCCTGGGCTCATTTCCCATATCATGGGAAAAGCTTTTAAAAATTCACATGGAGTAGGATGTTTCCAGCAGATCTTTGTTGATATCCTCTCTAGGATTAAGTAATTTCCTACTATTTTCATTTTTCTAGGGAGTTTTATCATGAGCAGATGATGAATTTCATCCAATATTCTACATTTATTGAATCAAAAAAACAATTATTTTTATATTTTACTTATTCTTTTGTTTTTAGTGCTATTCCATGCATCATATTTTTAGTGCTTTGCTTTTAATAACATTTTCAATTTTTTTGTATTGCTGGTGTAAAGAAATATAATGAACTTTTAAAACTTCTTATTTTAAAATTCAGATTTATGGGTATTGCAGTAATAGTGCAGAAAGATCTGTGTGCTTTCTATATAATTTCTCTCAATGCTTATATTTTATATAACTAACATAGAGGATCAAATCCAGAAAATTGATATTGGAACAGTATGTATGATTCTATGTCATTTTATCACTTGTGAGATTCATGTGACCACCAACCTGGTTTTCCATTACCAAAATTATTCCATCACCAAAACCCTCTCCCTTGAGCCCATTTTCCTCCTCATCTTTAACCCCTGGCAACAGCTCACATGTTTTCTGACTATATAGTTCTGTGATTTGTAGAATGTTATGTAAAGGAAATAAAACAGTATGGTGTCTTTGGAGATTGAATTTTTCTCACTTAGAATAATGCTGTTGAGATCCACTCAAGTTGTTGCAGTGTCAATGGTCCATTCTTTTTTATTACTGAGTAATTTTCCATGGTTTGGCTATTGTATAATTTGTTTATTCACACACTTACTGTGGGATCTTTTGGTTGTTTCAAGTTTTTTATTATTACAAGTAAAGGTACTGAGCATTTGTGTCCCATTTGTGGATATAAATTGTCGTTTCTCTGGGATAAATGTCCAGGAGTGCTATTGCTAGGACAAAGAGCAACTGTGTGCATAGTTTTTTATGAAACTGTCAAATTATTTTGTAGAGGAGCTGGACCATTTTACATTTTCCATTAAAATGTATGACAGATCTGGTTCATGCACATCCTCACTAGTATTTAGTATTCTCACTATTCTTGAAATTTCAGCTGTATTAATAGGCATGTAGTAATATATCATCATGGTCTTAGTATGAACTTCTCTCAAGACTATGATGCTGAACATCTTTTCAAGTATTTGCTACACACATATATACTTTAGTGAGATAGTTCTATACAGTTTCTAATTGGATTTTGTGTGTGTGTGTGTGTGTGTGTGTGTGTGTGTAGCTGTGAGAATTCTTTACATATTCCAGAGATAAGTAGTTTTTCAGATATGTGGCCTGGAATTTCCTTAAGAATATGGAACTATGTAAATTGCCTGTTTTATATTGGATGAATGAGGCTAGTTTTTGAGAATAAGGACCATTCTTTTAAAATATAATTTATTGTCATATTGGCTAACATATAGTGTGTAGAGTATGCTCTTGGTTTTAGAGGTAGATTCTTATGTTTCATCACTTACATACAACACCAAGTGTTCATCCCAACAAGTGCCCTCCTCAGTGCCCATCACCCATTTACCCTCTCCTCCACCCCCCGATCAACCCTGTTTGTTGTCTGTATTTAAGAGTGTCTTATGGTTTTTCTCCCTCCCTCTCTGTTTTTAACTATTTTTCCCCTTCCCTTCCCCCATGGTCTTCTGTTAAGTTTCTCAAGTTCCACATACGAGTGAAAACATATATCTGTCTTTCTCTGACTGACTTAATTCACTTAGCATAATACCTTCCAGTTCCATCCACATTACTGCAAATGGCATGATTTCATACTTTCTCATTGCCAAGTAGTATTCCATTGTATATATAAACTACATCTTCTTTATCCATGCGTCAGTTGATGGACATTTTGTCTAAGTTGTCAAATTTACATGTGTCATATTCTGTTATTTTATTGATACCTGCTAGCTATGTGGTATCAATAGGACCATTTTGTCTAAGTTGTCAAATTTACATGTGTCATATTCTGTTATTGTATTGATACCTGCTAGCTATGTGGTGATACTCTGTTTTATTCCTGACATGGGTGATTTATGTCTTATCTCTTTTTATTTCCTCAGTCTTGCTAGAAGTTTATTTATTTTATTATTCTTTTCAAAGAACTAGCTTTTTATATCATGATTTTCTCTATCGTTTTTTTGTTTTCAATCTCACTGATTCCTGCTCTTCTCTTTAGTATGTACTTTTCCTTGCTTTGGATTTATTTTGCTCTTATTTTTCCAGATTATTGGGAACTTATATAACTGATTTGAGACTTTTCCTTTTTTCTAATGTAAGTACTTCATGGTATAAATTCTCTTTTCACTGTTCATTTAACTTTGTCCCATGGATTCTGATATGTTGTATTTTCATCTTCATTCAGTCCAATATGTTTTTTCAAGTCAAATATATTTTTTATTGTACTTGAATTTTCTGTGACTCATGAATTACTTGAAAGTGCTTTATTTTGTTCCTAAGTGTTTGGAAATTATCGAATTATCTTTCTATTGCTTTTCAATTTGAGTGAACCATAGTTAAAGAACAGCCTTTGTATAATTTTAATTGTCTTAAGTTTTTTAAGGTTATTTTAATGGCCTAAGATATGGTCTGATGTGCTAATTGTGTTTTATTTGAAAAGAATATATATTCTGTTGTAGTTGGATAGTATATATTAATAAATCTTGATGAAGTTCTATCAGTTGATGATATAGTCAAAGTCTATATACTTAATGGATTTCCATCTAGTTCTATCAGTTGTTGAGAGAGGGGTGCTGATGTCTCTAAATATTATTGTCAATTTGTCTATTTTTACTTTCAGGCCTATCAGTTTTTGCTTCACATATTTTGCAATTCTCTTGTTTAGTGTATATACACATTTAGGATTGCTATTTCTTCTTGTTGGACTATCCCTTTTGTCATTGTGTAATGTCCTTCAAAGCCCTAGAAATTTTCTTTGTTCTGAATGTATCTGATATTAATACAGTATTCCAGCTTCTACAGGTGGTTATATGGTCTAAATTGTTAATTTTCAACTATTATATCATTATCTTTGAATTAAGTTTCTTATAGACAGCATTAAAGGGTCATTTTTCCCACTTTGCTAACTTCTCTCCTTAAATTGGTGAATTTAAACTATTTAATGAAATGTTGATACATTAGGTCTGAGTCTCCCAATATTTTTTATTTTATGTTTCCTCACTTTTCATTTCTCTTTCTTCTTTTTCCTGCTGTCCTGAGGCTTACTTGAAAATTTGCAATTTTATTTTGATCTATCTATAGAATCTTAAATGTATCTCTTTTTTTCCAGCTTTGTTGAGATATAATCAACATATTATGTTGTGTACATTGTGTAAGTTTTAGATACAAAGTGTATTGATTCATACACATATTTTTCAAAATGATTACCACTATAGTGTTAGTCAACACCTTCTTCACATTACATAATTACCTTTTTTGTGGTTAGAAATTTAATACCTACATTCTCAACAATCTTAAAATATATAATATATTATTATTAAATATAATCTCGGGCTGTACATTAGGTGCCCAAAATTTATTTGTCTTATAACTGGAAGTTGTACCCTTTGACTAACTTTTCTGAGTTCTCCCAAACCAAAGCCTCTGGTAAATAACATTGTATTTTTACCTGCTTTAAGCTTATGTTTTTAGATTCCACATATAAGTGATATCATACAGTATTTGTCTTTCTCTGACTTATTTGACTTAGCATAGTGCCTTCAGGGTCCATTCATATTGTCACAAATGGCAAGATTTTATTTATTCTCATGGCTGAATAATATTCCAGTGTGTGTGTGTGTGTGTGTGTGTGTGTATCTATAACTCACTTTATCGAGTTACCTATTGACAGATATGTAGGTTGTTTCCATATCTTGGCAGTTGTGAACAATGCTGCAATGAACATGGGAGTGCTTTTGAGATCCTTTTTTCATTTTCTTTGGATATATACCAAGAAGTGGAATTGCTGGATCATAGAATAGTTCAATTATTTAATTTTTTACTCTTTTCTCTAGTGGCTGTACCAGTTCATACTCCCACCAACAGTGCACAAAGATTCCTTTTCTTTACATCCTCATCAATACTTATCTTTTGTCTTTTTTGATGACAGTCATTCTAACATGTGTGAGGTGATATCTCATTGTGATTTTAATTTACATTTCCCTGATGCTTAGTGACCTGGGGTAACTTTTCATGTACCTGTTGGCTAGTTGAGTGTCTTCTTTGGAAAAATTCTATTCAGTTTATCCACCTATTTTTTGTTTGCTTGTTTGTTTTGAGAGAGAACAAGAGCGTGAATGGGGGGAAGGCACAGGAAGAGACAGAATCTTAACCAAGTTCCACACCTAGTGCAGAGCCCAACACGGGGCTCTATCTCATGACTGTGAAATCATGACCTGAAAGAAAATTAAGTCGGACACGTAACCAACTGAGTCACTCAGGTGCCTTTCTCTCTGCCTCTTTTTAAATCAGATTGTTTATTGATTAATTGATCATTATTCAGTTGTAGGGGTTTCCTATATATTTTGGATATTAACTTCTTAACATATATATGATTTGCAAATATTTGTCCTGTCCTGTAGGATGCCTTTTCATTTTGTGGTTTCTTTTGTTACAAAGAAGCTGTTTGATGTTGTCCCACATTTTGATTTTTACTTTTGTTGCTTATTGCTTTGGTATCATATCCAAAAACTTATTGCCAAGACTATTGTCAAGGGATTTTCCCTATGTATTCTAGAGAAGTTTTCTGGATTCAGGTATTATTTTTGTCTTTAATCCATTTCAAGTTTTTTTTTGAGTGTTGTAAGACAGGGGTCTAATTTCATCCTTCTTAATTCTGTTCCATGGGTCTATATGTGTATTTTTATGCCAATAACCATCCTGTTTTGTTTATTATAGCTTTGTATTCCTGTGGTACAATTCCTCCAGTATTAGTTTCCTTTCTCAGGATTTTTTTGGATATTCAGAGTCTCATGTAGTTTCATACAAATTTCATGATTTTTTTAATTCTTTGAAAAATTACTATTATAATATTGATAGGAATTACATTAAATATATAGAAGTCTTTGGATAGTATGGACATTTTAATATTGCTTTTTCCATTCAATGAACATAAGATGTCTTCCTGTTTATGTCTTTTTAAATTTCTTTTATCAAAGTCTTATAGTTTTCATTGTACAGATCTTTCACCTCTTTGATCAAATTTATTCTTACATAATGTATTGCTTTTTATGCTATTGTGAATGGGATTATTTTCTTTATTTCTTCTTTAGATGTTCAGTTGTTAGTATATAGAAATGGAACTGTGTTCTGTGTGTATATCTATGTTGTTCTGTGTGTCTATCTGTGTTGATTTTGTATCCTGCAACATTCCTGAATTTGTTGATTTGTATCTAGGATGATATCACTTGCAAACAAGACAATTTGACTGTTTCTTGTCTGATTTAGATGCTTTTTATTTCTTGTTCTTCTGGTTGCTCTGGCTAGGTCTTCAGTACTATGTTGAATAGGAGTGGTGAGAGTGGGCACTCTTGCCTTGTTCCTGATCTTAAATAATAAGCTTTCAACGTATCATTTCTGAGTGTGAGGTTAATTGTGGGCTTGTCATAAATAGCCTTTATAATGTTAAGATTTGTTCTTTCTATAACAACTTGAGGTGGTTTTTTTTTAATCATGAAAAGGTATTTTGTCATATGCTCTTTCTGCATCTATGGAGATGATTATATGATTTTTTTCATTTTCTATAAATGGTGTATCATATTTGTTGATTTGCATATGTTGGAACATTACATCCCAAGGATAAATCCTTTTTGCTCATGGTATATGATACTTTTAATGTGTAGTTGAATTGGGTTTGTTAATATTTTGCTGGTAATTTTTGCATACATGTTCCCCAGGGATATTTGCCTTTACTCTGATTATAATATATTTATTTAGCTATGGTACCAAGGTAATTCTGGCCTTGTAAAATAAAATGGAATTTTTCCTTCCTGTGCTTTTTTTTTTTTTTTTTTGCCTTTGAGCAATTTTAAGAATTGATGTCACTTATTTTTTAGTGTTTGTTAGAATTTGCCAGTAACACCAGCTAGTGCCAGGCTTCATGACCCAATCTTGGTAGGCTGTATGTTTCTAGGAATTTACCCATTTCTTCTAGGTTATCCAGTCTGTTGGTGTATAATTATTAATAATCTTTCATGATTCTTTGTATTTCTGTGGCATCCATTGTAATGTCTTGCTTCCATTTCTTATTTTGAATCTTTCTTAGTCTAACTAAAAGTTTATCAATTTGGTTATGTTTTAAAAAAAACAGATCTTTGTAGAAGGAACACAGTAAAGCGCATTTATTCCATCTTGTCTCAGATCTGAGAGTCCACCATTAATTTTAAAATAAAATACTGACTTTGTTTCCAATGATTGTGCTAAACTCATTTATTGATTTGACTTTTTGTAGATTTCTTTCAATTTCCCATATACATATATTGTGTCATTTGTGAATAAGTGAGTATTTCGTTTTTTTCCTTTCCAATTTTTTTCCCATTTTATTTCTTTTTCCTGCCTCATTACGCCATCTGACCCTTGAAAACAGTGCTGAATTTAAGTGGTAATGCCCAGTGTTCTTACCTGTTTACCATTGTCAAGGTGAAAGTTTTTAATATTCAATAGTGAGCATAATATTTATTTCAGGTATTTGTAAAAATACTCTTTATCAGATTAAATATTTCCTGGTATAAGAGTCTATGTTGTTAATAAGTTTACAAGTTATTTAATGAATTGGTGTGAATTTTATCAAATGTTTTACTACATCTATCAGTATGCAAACATGGTTAATTATATAAATGAATTTTTGAATGTTAAACCAGCCTTACATACCTGAAATAATACGTTATATTATCTTTTTTTATATCAGTAGATTAATTTGGCCAATATTTTATAAAGGATTATTATATTCATGTTCATAGGTGAAATTAATTTTCTTTATTAAACCTCAGTGTCATGTTTTGGAATTAAAGATAAGCTGGTAGCATAAAAAGACTTAAAATTTGTTTTCCATTTTTTCACAGAAAGAGTTACCTCTTTATATGTTTGAAGAATTCACTAGTGGAATTTTTTTTGTGGGAATGATTTTAAGAATAGATTTAATATTTTTAATATATCTCAGCTTATTGCCTCCAATAGTTGTAGTGTTCAGGAAATTTTATTCAAATTATTGAACTTATTGGTATAATTCAAGTGGCCAGTGCAATAGAAGAAGATTCAAGAGGTAGTGTGAGATTCACTGCATACCTTTCCCCCTACCCTATTGATAATAGAATCCCGAGTCTGATCTGCACCCTATATTAGTAATGTGGTAGGAATGAAGAATAAATATTTGTTGTGTTAAGAGAATGAAATTTTAGGGATCATTTGTGATTTAATTATAACCTGAACCATACTGTCAACATTGGTTAGAATTATTTTTATTATTAACATATAATTAACATACAGTGTTATATGTTGGTTTTAGTTTTATAATAACTAAATTTTCAATAATATGCATTACTCAGTGCTCATCATGATAAATGTACTCTTAATCCACTTTATCTATTTCATCCATCCCCTACCCATCTCTCCTCTGGCAACCACCTGTTCTGTGTGTTTAAGAGTCTGGTTTTTGTATTACGTTTTTCTTTCTTCTGTTTTTTTTTTTTTTTTTGATTCCACATATGAATGAAATGTTCTGATGTCTTTGTCTGACTGACTTATTTCACTTAGCATTATACCCTCTAGGTCTATCCATGTTGTTGCAAATGACAAGATCTCATTCTTTTTTTCTGGCTGAGTAATAGTCCATTGTGTGTATACACACACTTTACATCTTCTTTATTCATCTATGGATGGACATATTTAGGTTGCTTCCATATGTTGGCTATTGTAAACAATGCTGCATTAAACATAGGGGTGTATATATCTTTTCAAATTCGTGTTTTTCTTTTCTTTGAGTAACTTAAAAAGACTCTGGTTAGCCAAAACAATTTTGAAAGAGAAGAGGAAAGCTGGAGGTATTATAATCACAGATATCAAGAAATACTACAAAGCTGTACTAATCAAAACAGTATGGTACTGGCACAAAAAATAGACACATGAACCAACACAACAGAATAAAGAGTTGAGAAATAAACCTACACGTTTATGGTCAATCTATGACAAAGGAAGCAAGAATATACAATGGGAAAAACACAGTGTCTTTTAACAAATGGTACTGGGAAAACTGAACGGCTACATGCCAAAGAATAAAACTGGACCACTTTCTCACACCACGTGCAAACATAAACTCAGAATGGATTAAAGACATAAATGTGAGGCCTGAAACCATAAAATTCCCAGAAGAGAACACAGGCAGTAATTTTTTGACATTGTCTATAGCAGCGTTTTTCTGTGTATGTCTCCAAAGGCAAGGAAAACAAAAGCAAAATTAACCTATTGGGACTTTATCAAAATAAGGTTTTTGTACAGTGAAAGAGACCATCAACAAAACAAAAAGACAACCTCTTCAATGGGAGAAGATATTTGTGAATGATATATCCGATAAGAGGTTAATATCCAAAATATATAAAGAACTTATACAATTCAACACCAAAAAATCCCCAAATAATCCTATTAAAATGGCCAAAGGACCATTTTTCCAAAGAATAAATACACATGAAAAGATGCTCAGTATCACTCATAATCAGGGAAATACAAATCAAGAACCACAATGAGGCACGCCCGTATGGATTGAACTGAGAAGGACTGAAGGGATAAAACTTGGATTTGCAAGTGGGGGAAAGAAGAAAGAGACGCCAGAAAGAAGAAAACCTCAAAGATGCCTGAGTGAGTGACTGTGATCTGGGAAATTAGGGGACGCGCGCGTCCGGGTGGTAAAGGGGAAAGGAGCCCCGGAGCCCAACACAGGGAGAGTGCGCTGTGCCCCGGAGAGACCAGGGGAAGAGAAAGAGAGACAGAAAACGCACCTAGAACCATCTCTAAGGGAGGAAAAACTCGCCCGTCTCCCTATATATATCTGCCGAGCGCCGGGAGAGAAATCCGTCCCATCTGGCCGGCGAGTTCTTCCTTGGGCGCAGCCGCACCGGGAGCCTTGAAAAGCGGCAGCGGCGGCGGCGGCAGTGGCGGCTCCGCGAAAAGGGTGGCGCAAGCCGGCCGGGAGGCCAGCCACCAGCTGGAACGCATCTCATCCCCGGTGACGGTGTTGAACTGCACGGACTGGGATTCAGAAGTGAGGC
>CM053560.1:71727578-71745291 GCA_028646485.1 Cryptoprocta ferox | reverse complement strand
AAAACACGAGAGACTCTTGAATACTGAAAACAAACTGAGGGGGGAAGGGGAAGGGAGAATGGTAATGGGGGCTGATGGTCTTGGTGGAGGTCACTTGTGGGGAAGAGCACTGGGTGTTATATGGAAACCAACCTGACAATAAACTATAACGTTAAAAAAAAAAAAAAGAACCACAGTGAGACCTGTCAGAATGACACACCTGTCAGAATAGCTACAATCAAAAGACAAGAAATAACAAGTATTGATAAGAATGTAGAGAAAAAAAAGACCCTTATGAATTGTTGATGGGAATGCAAATTGGTGCAGCCACTGTGGAAAAGAGTATGGAGGTTCCTCAAAAAAAAAAAAAATATATATATATATATAAATACCATATTATCCAGTATTTGCACTACTGGGTCAGAATTTTTGTTTAAAATCTGAGGTTTCATATTTTATTTGAATAAGAACATTAGATACTGGTTTTGAGATTTAAATGCATCAATCAACTTTAACTTTGTGTCTCAGTATTCTTATTATAAGCCTACCTTTCTTTTCGCCTAGAGTTTAATAGTATGTTTAAATGAAAGCAGCCTTTGAAAAGGATAAGAAAAAAAGCAATTTAAAATTGCTTATATGGTGAACAATTTCTGAGTAATTGTTTAAATATACAGAAGCAATCCCTTTTTTTGTCTGTTTTTTGAGAATTTCTAGAGAGCTTTATTTATATTATTATTTTTTAATGTTTATTCATTTCGAGAGAGAGAGAGAGAGAGTACATGAGCAGGGGAGGGGCAGAAAGAGGAGGGGACAGAGGATCCAAAGTGGGCTCTGTGCTGACAACAGAGAGCCCGATGTGGGGCTAGACCTCACAAACCATGAGATCATGACCTGAGCTGAAGTAGGATGCTCAACCTACTAAGCCACCCAGGTGCCCCTATATTTATATTTAGATAGATATTTTCATTTATCCTATAGGATTTTCTTATGTGTTTCTGTATATTTCCTCAGAACAGTGATTTTCTCTTTTTTCTTTCTACACCAAAATATTCAACTTTTTTAAATTCCCGTTTCACTTTTTTTCCATATATCATTGATTATTGGGAAATTCCTAGCAGCACTAGAGAGCCTCTCTCTATTAATTTGTAGTGAAAACTAAACTGGATTGTGTAATAATTGCCTCAACTTTGCTGATTTTGACCCTCAAATTCCTCCTCCATTGACAATACTGTTATTAAAGTACTAAGAATTCAAATGCACTCTTCTCTGATTCCATACATGAAAATCACATGAATGATTACTTAAATTATTTAATATTGAGATATCTGACTTCTCTGACAATAATGGTGGTATATCCATAGGGGTTTTGATGACTTTTATAAAATGTTTTCATTAAATCTTGCTTCTGTAATATCTCTCAGTGTTTCCTACTTCTCAATGAAAATTTACAAATTATTTTTCCAAGTATGGGAAAAGAAAACAACTCTGAATATTTCTTCTTTAATCCTTACCACATTGACCAGAGAACATATAAAAAACCTCCTTGAACATGTTTTTATTAAATCTTTTTTATTTTAGATATTTTAGAAAGTAAGCTTCAGGGATATAAAGATAATAAAGATAAAACTCAGTCCTCAATGGCTACCTAGCATTCCTGGCTTCTGTCTCTGTTGCACAAATAAGTTACTGAAACTGCCTCTATAATTTGCTTACCATAAAAAGCTATAAAAATAAAAAACTGCTTTATAGTCCATTTGTATTTTAGATTTATATTTTGTGTCTAGTTCTTGAATGTCAACACAATTTTCACATCTTTGATATAAAATTTTAGTAAGGAGTACATAAGCCTATGAATTAGTCTTAATATAATTCTGAGGATAACCAATGCCAATAGGGTTTTTTATGATAATGGTGTTAGTAATATAAATTGTGCCTCACATTAATAATGAAAATGCCATGGCTCATTTCTGGATACTTTCTAGCATCCTCCCTAAACTAGTTATAGTAAATCATATTGTTGTTTCCATAAGGCAAATCAACAGTTTAAATTTTCACCATCTGTATCTGTCATTGAAAAATCAAATTTAATGAATAAATAATGGTGAAGTCCTGTTATGAATCAAGCACCAAACTAGATACATTCACATCTCTTGCCATTTTTAGTCCTCACAAGGGCAATGAGAAGTGGGCATCATTCTGTGCATGCTACAGTTAAGGGAAATTAGAGCTTCAGCTACTTAAATGACTTGTCTAGATTCACTTGGCTTGTAATTCAAAGAAAGTTAGTTGAACCCACACTATTAGATAATTGCTTTTTTATTTTTTTTTCATTTTTCATTTTTATTTTTTATTTTTTATTAACTTTATAGTTTATTATCAGGTTGGTTTCCATATAATACCCTGTGTTCTTCTCCACAAGTGACCTCCACCATGACCATCACCCCCCTTCCCTTTTCCCCCTCCCCCTTCCGCCCTCAGTTTGTTTTCAGCATTCAAGAGTCTCTCATGATTTGTCTGCCTCCCTCTCCCTCTTTTTCCTCCTTCCCCTCCCCATGGTCCTCTGTTAGTTTTCTCCTGTTAGACCTATGAGTGAAAACATATGGTATCTGTCCTCCGCCTGACTTATTTCACTTAGCATGACATCCTCGAGGTCCATCCACTTTGCTACAAATGGCCAGATTTCATTCTTTCTCATTGCCATGTAGTATTCCATTGTATAGATGAACCACATCTTCCTAATCCATTCATCAGTTGATGGACATTTAGACTCTTTCCGTGATTTGACTATTGTTGAAAGTGCCGCTACGAACATTGGGGTACATGTGCCCCTATGCATCAGCATTTCTGTATCTCTTGGGTAAATCTCCAGCAGTGCTATTGCTGGGTCATAGGGGAGTTTTATTGATAGTTTTTGATATAATTGCTTTTTTTAAATGTTTATTTATTTTTGAGAGAAAGAGTGTGAGCAGGGGAGGGGCAGAGAGAGAGGGAGAAAGAATCCAAAGCAGCCTACAGGCTCTGAACTGTCAGCACACATCCTGACACAGGGCTCGAACTCCAAGACCGTAAGATCATGACCAGAGCTGAAGTGAGATGCTTAACCAGCTGAGTCATCCTGGAGCCCCTAGGCCATTGCTTTACTAATTGGACTATGAGGTGGTAGTTAGTGGTGTGGTAAAGGGATGAAACCAACTGATATATCCCATTAGTGTGTTGTTATACAATCATATAAATCATATCTACTCTAATCTAATTGATAACCATATAAATATTTTGTGTGAGTGAGAAACACATATATATTCCTTATCTAGTTCATTGCACACAGCTGGCTAGAATGTGAAAATTGAGAAGAAAATAAAGCCAAAGACAAGGTGAAGAAAGTGGTGAGAGATTGGAAAGGGTGGTTTGTACCAGTGTGTGGCAGCAAACTAAATGGAAAGAATGGATGGAATAAGGTTTGATCAGATAAGTGGATAGAATGGAAGAACACAAGTGATAGAAAAACAGAAAATAGATGCTTCAGGGAAGAAAAAGGAAGCAGAAAACAGGACAATTCAGTATGAAAAGAGTTTTTCTGAGTTTAATTATAGCATCATATATAGTATTATGATTTAATGGAAGAAAACTGAATAACTAAGGTACCTACTCTTAGCTCCTTAGTGACAAGTTATTTTAATTTCAGATTTTTTGCTCTCAAAAACTCACTTTAACTGCTTACATTTCCTACTTTTTCCAAGTAAGTCCACTCCTGTCCCACAGTCTCTGCATGGCTGACTTGACCTCTTTGTTCCGAAGTGTATAGATAAGGGGATTCAGCATGGGGGTAATAACATTGTAGAGTACAGACACCATTTTGTCCACAGAAAAAGTGGAGAAGGGACGGGCATAGATGAAAATACAGGGTCCAAAGAAGAGTGTTACCACCATGAGGTGGGAGGCACAGGTGGAGAGTGCCTTTCGCCTTCCCTCCTTGGAGCGAATCTTGACCAGGATAGTGGAGTAGGAAGAAACCAGCACCACAAAGGAGCTGGTAGAGATCAACCCACTGTTAGATACCATTAGCAATTCAATGACAAAGGTGTCTGTACAGGCAAGTTTGATGACCGGGGGAACATCACAAAAGAAGTTGTCCACATGGTTTGGTCCACAAAAGGGCAGACGGATAGTGAGAATTGTCTGGACAGTAGAGTGTACAAATCCTCCCATCCAGGAGGCAGCTACCAACACACAGCATAATCCTCGACTCATGATAGTGGTATAATGCAGGGGGCGACAAATTGCAACATAGCGATCATAGGCCATCACTGTGAGCAGGAACATCTCAGCTGCCCCTACAAAATGCAGAAAGAAGAGCTGTGCAATGCATTGGTCATAGCGAATGAGCTTGTCATTATCAAGAAAGTCAGCCAGAAGCTTAGGGGTAGTTACTGTTGAATAACATAAATCCAGGAAAGAGAGGTTGCCAAGAAGGAAATACATAGGTGATGAATTCAGATAGTTATCAGAGGCCACTGTGACCATGATGAGGACGTTGCCTACCCACGTGGACACATAGAAGAAAAGAAATAGTACAAATAGTCCTGCCTCAGTAGATGGTGTCTGCGAAAAGCCTTCCAGGACAAAGTCTCTCACCACCTGTGTTTGATTTTCATCCATTTGACCTGGCTCCCTGATAAATAAATTAAACAAGAGGCATTGGTAACATTGAAAGTGAGTAAGATATTTCACACAAAATTCAAGAATCTTCCCATTTCAAAGGAGATATTTTTCTCTAGGATATATCCTAGTTGATTAGAAGAAATTTTTTTTCTCCTTAGCTGATACTGAATATACTCGAATAGGTCCAACTTTAAGACAATGAGAAAGTATCCAAGATATTTTAGAGCATGAAGGTCTGGTGCCTTTAACTTCTACTTGATGCATCTCTGTCTTCCATCAATCAGTATTTTCCTTCTCTCTTCATTTTTACATTCAGTCACAAGACATAAGTTAACATTTCCCTGAAATACTAACTTTTTAATGAAAATCTCAGGAAAAAACCTTGAAGGTAGAATTTAAGACTTGGGTGAGCAGGCATTAGGACTTGTAGAGGTTTTAATTTGGGTTGGAAAGTTGACCTATGTAGATGGTTAGGCTACTATCATAACCCTGTATGTGCCCTTTTCTGTCAGCATAACTCTTGTGAGGCTCTACCCTGTGCAAATGAGTGAACTTATTACTCCAGTTTGGGCATATTACTAGTTCATTGACCCTTACGTAAGTTTCCTGGATGTCTGCCTTTCTGTAATACATTTCTGTTAAGCTTATTATTGTGTGTAATTCATTTCTCATATTAAGTCATAGCTATGGACACATGGGCACAAATTATGCTCTTAATTATATAAATAGAAAGATAAAAGGATAATTTATACATTCAGGTGACTTCCTCTTTTGACCTATCAAATTGAGTATAAGGAAATTACTTCTGAGATAAAAGAATTAGCACTCCAGGGAGTATATGCTTTTTTATGCATTGATGTTTGTGTTTTTTATGCATTTATGTGAACAATGGCTGTAAGGTGCTACCGTATGAGATGACATAGGTGATAGTCCTGTGAAGAATGTGGGGCTCCTGATAGCTGCTGTCGACTCAAATTCTATAATTCTACAACACACAGAGAAGTATTTTTTATCAAAGAAGGGACATAATAATTTAAAGTTTAGATATTGGTGAATTTTCTTTATCTCATCATATTTTATGCCTCCTCTATAAACTGAATATATTTAGGCAATTCAAGAATACAAGCTTGGAAAATTAATTTTAAACTATATAAAGTTTAGTTTAAATAAAATAAAATTTACTATATGAGTAAAAATATACTCTCTAACAATTATAAATATCAGAAAGTAATATGAAGAAAAATCCCAAAATTTAAATATTATTTTGTTAAAGTGTTTGCAAAAAGATTCATTAACCTGAGAAAATGATTACATAAAAAAGGGAAAAAAGACACCAAAGTACATTCAAAATAGGACATTATATGTTTAGAAAAGTAAAACCATAAGCCACTAGATTAAAGGTAAAGGCAATAAAATATTCATAAATGTTGACTTTTACAGCTGTGTTTTTCTTTTTACTTATTGATGGTTTCAAATTCACAATAGTATTTATGTATAAATACTAGTTTATGTATTATGTATTATGATAAATACATAAACTTTCTGTGAATTTGTGTGGTTGTGCATATCCACAGGTCCTATGACTTACTATTTTATTTTTATATGAAAATTTTGATGTTCGGAATTTGTACTTTTTCTTCAACTTAGTTATTATTCATTTAAAATTATTAAATTTCAGCTAAAATTTCCCTTTCATTATAATCCCTGTAACCTTTTTTGAGAGTAATAGTTGTTGTCTACATGTATATCAAACAGCCTCAGATTTATGAAAAACAAGTTTTCAATAATGAAGTTGGTTTGCAAGAAGAATTTTACCATTTAATTTTTCATGTTTTACAATTTTTTCTGATTACAAAATAATGCTTATTGCTGAAATTTAGAAACCTGACCAAAACATAAAGAAAACAATCATTCAACACCAGAAGGGAAACCCTATTAACTTTAACTAGTCATATATTCTTAAAACCTTTGTTAAGTGCACTACTTAATTTATATAATTGATGTACTGTTATATATGCAATGTGATATATTACTTAAAAATAACATAATTATCATTAAATACTGAATTTTCAAGTGGTACAGATGACAGGTGCATGAAGAAAGCTTTCAGTGCGAAGGACTTTAAGTGGAATTACACACCTCTGTCTGTAAAGTGTAGATTCTTAGGTCCTGCAGTCACATATATCTGGCATGCTAACACTGTAGAGCCATCCTAGACATGATAGAACCAAGATGATAAATAAATTAGATGGAACCCCCTGGTTGCACTGGCCATCATTAGGAAATTTTGATGTTTAGGGATTTAGGGATTCAGATACTTGCAGTCAAATCACAAAGGGAATCATTAAAAAATTTGAATCACAACCTTTCGCCAGAAATTATGAAACTCAGAAATATGTTGTTTGGAGGTGATAATGGGGTATGAAGGGAAAAGCCATTGGATGCAAAAGAGAATTTAAAAAAGATATGACAGTTGGAATAATGTCAGCTGGGTTATATTGAGAAATAAGTGTTCCCAGCCCTTAATATCCCAATTGATGGGAAGGATAATGGAACATTAAGCAAAGTTTGGCAGCAGGTGCCTTGCCAAAAACAGTACACCTTTGCTTTCATGACTTTCTCCATATGGAGAAATCAGAGAATATTCTCTAATAAGAATTTTTGACTTTAGATTTTATCTTATTTTTCCAAATTATAGAAATATGTTAAGTAATTAAAATCTCCCCTTTCTTTCACTTCCACCTTTCTACCACAGTGTGGGATGGGAAAGAGAGAGAGCAAGAGACAGAAGATAGAAGAGATTATTGGACATGCTTACATGTAATATATGTAGCTCTAACTCCTTTTGAACTGATACATGATATTTTTAAAATGTGTATGCAATGATAAAATACTGATAGTGTGTAGATCATGAATTATTTTATTACTATTACAAATGAATGCTGCAGTAAACAATGTTTAATTTTGAATTTTGTTCATAGTTCCATAGACATTTATTATTTGTAAGGGACAGAGGCCTAAAAGTGAAATTTCTGAGGCAGATATTGACAGAATTTTATTTTCTCTCCAAATTGCTGTACTACTTTATACTCCCCTGAAGAACATGCATGGCGTTAATTTCACACTCTTCAGCCCTGGATTATATCAGCCTTTACTGTTATTTAAGTTTAATTTTGCACATGTGATGGGTAAAAATGATACCTTGTTATCTTATTTTGCATTTGCCTTATCAGCATGTGAATGAACACTTCTTAAGGATTTTTTCAGTTACATATTTTTCTTCTGAAGATTTCATGTTCGTGTTGTCACTTTGCTTACAGTTTATTATGTTTTCATTATTAATATACAGAGGTTCTCAAAATTTCAAAGATGATGCAAATGCTTGAAATATTTACTTTTAGTGTAAATTTACAATTAATCAAATTTATACTTATGTAAACTTCCAACCAAGTGAAAAAATAGAATATTAACAGTACTTCAAAGAGACATCCTTATTCTGCCTTCTCAGGCAGTATCCCCTGCAGTTAACTTTTTTTTTTTTACTTCTATCATCTTTGTTTAATTTTGAACTTATCCAAATGGGATTATATGATACATGATCTCTGTGGATTTGATTACTTATACTATGTCTGTGAAATTTATCCAAATATTATGTTTATAAGTATTTGTACATTTTTTTTGTCAATGCATTGCTTTATTGCTTCCATTGTATGAACATATCCATAATTTACTTGCACATGACTCTGTTGTTTGACATTTGGATGGTTTCTCATTTTTGTAGGATAAAAATACAGTTGTTATGACCATTCCTGTATGTGTTTTTTAAAGGACATAACACTCATTTCTGTTGGATGTTATATTAAGTAGAACTTTCTAAACCTAGAGTAGATAATGGTTTAATATAAGAAACTGTCAAACATTCTTCAGATGTGACTATTCTATTTTATAATCTCATCAACATTGTAAGAGAGTTTCTGTGGCTCTACAGCCTCTTCAACGCTTGTTAATATCCATCTTTAAAAAATATATATTTTAGTCATTTGCTGAGTGTGTAGTGGTATCTAATTGTGGTTTAATTTGCATATTTTTTATAAGTGTAATGATAGTGAATAAATTTTTCATGTGGAAAAATTTTTTGCTCAAAATTTTTATTTAGAATTGTTTTGAGGGGTGGTGACTGGGTGGCTCAGTTGGTTAAGCCTATGACTTCTGCTCAGTTCATGATCTCAAAGTTTGTGAATTTGAGCCCTGCATCGGGCTCTGTGCTGACAGCTCAGAGCCTGGAGCCTGCTTCGAATTCTGTGTCTCCATCTCTCTCTGCCCCTTCCCCACTTGTGCTCTGTCTCTCTCTGTCAAAAATAAATAAACATTTAAAAAATTAAAAAAAATAAAATTATTTTGCATATAATTGACATAAAGTGTTACATTAGTTTCAGGTGTATAGAATTCAGCTAGTCTATATGGTATGCTATGCTCACCATGAGTGTAGCTACTACCACCATACAAGGCTATTACAATACCATTGACTATACTTCCTGTGCTGTACCTTCCATCCTCATGACTTGTTCATTCCATAACTGGAAGCCTATGCCTCCCATTCTTCATTCACCCATTTTGCCTCTCATCCCACCCTCCTCCCCTCTGGCAACTATGTTTGCTCTCTGTGTTTATGAGTCTGTTTCTGCCTTTTGTTTGCAATTTTTTTCCATGAAGTGTCCATCGAAGTTTTTTTGTTCAGTTGTGAATGGATCATGTGCATTATTTTATTGACTTTACACAAATTTTTTGTATAATGTATCATCACATCCTTCGTTGGATATATGTTTTGTAGTGATCTAATCATTTCTTAGTGGTGTATTTTAGTAAGAAGAAGTCCTTCAATGATGTCAAGTTTTTTTATATATGGTTAAAGACATGTTTTAAGAAATTGTCTCAAAGTCATAAAAATATTCTCCTTTTATAAACTAGATGCTTAAATATTTTATCTTTCACATTTAGGAAAATGATCTATTTTAAAATAATTTTTTGTGGGTGGTGTGAGGTAGGGCATCAAGTTTTCTTTTCTTCCATATGGATGTTCAGTTGACTTAAAAAATTTATTAAAAAGACCATTAATATCCCATTGGATTGCACTGGAGCCTATGTGATAAATAACATGACTTTGTATGTATGGGCCTCCATTTTATTCTGCTGCATTATATTTCTGTTCCTTTGGTAATACAGTACTGTCCTAATCATGCTAGGCTTTTTGTTAAATCTCGATAACTGATAGTGTAAATATTACCCTTTTGTTCTATAATGTCTCTTAGTGTATTCTATGTCCTATGCATTTTTACCTACATTTTAGAATCAATATCAGTTTTTTAAAACATACTGATAAGGATATTGATTGGAATTTTAATATATCAATTCATAAGTTTGGTAACAATTGCCATATAACAGCATTGAGTGTTGTGATACATGAACATGATAAATCTCTTCACTTAATTTCTTTCAGTTAAGTGTTTTAGTATTCAGAGTAAAGATCTTGTATCATTTTTTGTTAGATTTTTTCATCTTTATGACGTTTTTGAGCTGTTGTCAATTTTTTCCTCTTCCTTTTATTTTATAGATTGGTTGTAGCAACTTCACTAAATTCACATAGCATAGATATTACATTAAATCTGTAGATCACTGTGAGTAGTGTGGACATCTTAACAATATTGTCTTTCAATCCATGAATACAGGATATATTTACATATTTGTGCCTATAATTTCTTTAATCAATTTTGTATTTTTCGGTGTACAAGTCATTGATCTCCTTGGTTAGATTTATTCCTAAGTATTTTTTGATGCTATTGTAAATGAAACTGATTTTTAATTGCCTCTTTGAACTCTTTATTATTAGTATATAGAAATTCAACTGATTTCTTTTTTTAGTTTTTATTTAAATTTCAGTTAGCATACAGTGTAATATTGGTTTCAGCTATATAATTTAGTGATTCAACAATCACATTACACCTCTCTGTGCTCATCACAAGTCAACATATTTTTGAGTGTTGATTTTGTGTTAGCAGAGTTGGAACTGTGCTGAATTTATTAGTTCTCACAGTTGTTTTGATGAAATTTGTATTATTTACTACCTATAAGGTCATGTAGCCTACAAGAAGATAAATTTCTTCCTTTCTATCTGGTTACCTTTTATCTCTCCTTCTTGCATAATTGCTCTGGGTAGTACTTCCAATATTATGTTGAATAGAAGTGGTGGGAATGGGTATTCTTGCTTATTCCTGATCAAGCAAAAAAGCTTTTAGTGTTTCACCATTTTAATGTTAGCTGTGGCTTTTCATGAGTGTTATGTTGAGGTACTTGTTTCCTATTCCTATTCCTTGTTTTTGTTTTGAATTTTTATTTTTATTACTGATGTATAATTGACATACACTGTTGTATTACTGTCAGATTACAATATCTTAATTCAACAGTTCTACACATTACCCAAGGCTTACCACAATAAGTGTAGTCACCATCTGTCACAATTATTATAATATTCCTTAAGCTCTACCTTTCATCCCCATCACATTTATTTTATAACTGGAAGTTTCTACCTCTTAATCTCCTTCATCTATTTTACCTATTCTCCCACCCAGTTCTCCTCTGGCAATCACAAGTTTGTTCTCTGTATTTAAGAGTCTGGGTTTTTGTTTTTTTTGGTCTATTTCTGTGGTTTTTAAGTTTTCACATATAAGTGAAACCATATGGTATTTGTCCTTGTCTAACTTATACTTAGCACAATACCCCCTGGGTCCATCCATGTTGTCACAACTGGCAATCTTTCATTCCTTTTTATGGCCAGTGCGCGCTCGCACACACACGTTCATCTATTGATAGACACTTGGGTTGCTTCCCTGTCTTGGCTATTGTAAAGAATACTGAAGTGAATGTAGGCGTACCTGTATCTTTTCAAATTAGTGTTTTTGTTTTCTTTGGATAAATAACCAGAAGCACAATTACTGGATCATATTGTAGCCTATTTTTAATTTTGTGAGGAAGCGCCATGCTGTTTCCATAGTGGCTGCACCAATTTACATTCCCACCAACAGTGCATGAGGGTTCCCTTTTCTCCATATCATCTCCAACACTTGTCATTCTTGTCTTTTTGTTACTAGCCATTCCAGCAAATGTATAGTGGTAATCATTGTGGTTTTGATTTTCATTCCCTGATGATTAGTGATGTTGAGCATCTTTTTATGTGTCTTTTGGCCATCTGTATGTCTTCTGTGGAGAACTGTTTTTTCAAGTCTTCTGCTCCTATATTGTTGTTGTTGTTGTTTGTTATTGAGTAGTATGTGTTCTTTATATATTTTGGACATCAACTCCTTATTAGATACATTGTTTATAAATATCTTCCATTCTGGAGCTTGCCTGGTCATTTTCTTGGTGGTTTCCTTCATTGTACAAAATCTTTTTAATTTAATGTAGTCCTATTTGTTTATTTTTGCTTTTGTTGCTCTGGCCAGAAAAGACCGATCTAAACAAATTTTGCTAAGACTGATGTCGAAGAGCTTACTGCTTATGTTTTCTTCAGTTTTATGGTTTTAAGGTTTTCATGTAAATCTTTAATGCATGTGAGTTTATTTTTGTATATGACGTAAGTGGTTCAATTTCATTCTGTCTAGTTTTCTTAACATGGTTTATTGAAGACTGTCTTTTCCCAATTGTATGTTCTTGCCTCCTTTGTCATAGATTAATTGACCAGATAAGCATGGGTTTATTTTTGGGCTCTCATTCTCTTGATCTATGTATCTATTTTTGTGCCACTACCATACTGGTTAATTATTGTACCTTTGGTACTTTATCTTGAAATTTGGGATTCTGATACCTCCAGCTTTGTTCTTTATCAAGATTGTTTGATATTCAGAGCCTTTTGTGGCTCCTTACTAATTTTATTATTGTTTGTTCTAGTTCTGTGAAAAATTTCACTGGTATTTTGATAGGGATCACTTTAAATCTCTAGATTTCTTTGGAAAGTATGGACATTTTAACAATATTATTCTTATCCATTTGTACAAAATAGTATGCGGTGGTATTTTTAATTTTTTTTTTCTGGCAGGTTGTTATTAGTGTACAGAAACACAACAGACTTCTGTATATTGATCTTGTATCCTGCAACCCTACTGAATTTATTTGTTCTGATGAATTTTTAGTACAGTCTTTATGATTTTCTATCTATAGTATTTTGCCATCCACAAACAATGACAGTATACTTCTTTTCTTTCCAATTTGGATGTCTTTTATTTTTTTTTCTTATCTAATTTCTGTGTCTAGGATTTTCAGTACTCTGTTGAATGGAGTGGTGAGAGTGGCTCTCATTATCTTATTCCTGATCTTATAGGAAAAGCTGAACTATTGAGTATGATGTTAGCTGTCGGTTTGTCATACATGGCCTTTATATATTAAGGTATGCTCCCACGATACCCACTTGTTGTTAGTTTTTATCGTAAATGATGTACAATTTTGTCAGATACTTTTTCTGTATCCATTGAGATGATCATATGATTTTTATCCTTCATTTTGTTAATGTGTTGTATCACAGTGACTGATTTGCTGATATTAAGCCATCTTTGTATCCTTGGAATGAATCCTACTTTGTCCTGGTCCTTTTAATGTATTGTTGAATGTGATTTGCTGGTATTTTATTGAAGATTTTTGCATCTGTGTTCATCGATGATAATGGCCTCCATTTTTCTTTTCTCATTTTTTTAATTTGAAGTATGTTTGTTTTTGGTATCAGTTGTAAATGATCTCTTGTAAATGTTGGCCTTGTAAAATGAGTTTGGAAGTGTTCATTCCTACACTTTTTAGGAATAATGCGAGGAGGATAAATATGAACTCTTTAAGTGATTGGTAGAATTCGCCTGTGAAACCATATCAACCTGAACTTTTGTTCATTGGGAGTTTTTAATTACTGATTGTTTGATTACTAGTAATTAGACAATCCAGATTTTCTATTTCTTCGTAATTAACTCTTGAAATATTATGTGTTTCTAAGAATGTATTCACTTACAGGTTCTCTAAGTTGTTGGGGTATAGTTGTTTACACTATTCTCTGACGATCCATTGTATTTCTGTGGAATCATTTATAAACTTTTTATCTTTCATTTCTGATTGTTTTTTCTTGAAGAGTCTGGCTAAAATTTTGTTGATTTGTTTTTCAAAAATCCAGCTCACAGTTTCATTGATCTTTTTATTATTTTTTAAATCTCTATTTCACTTATTTCTGCTCTGATATTTATTATTTTCTTCCTTTTATTGATTTGGGGCATTGTTGGTTCTTTTTCTGTTTTTTTTTTTTTTTTTTATTTTAGACTTAGATTGTTGGGGTGCCTGGCTGGCTCAGTCAGTTAAACTTCTTACTTCCACTTAAGTCATGATCTCATGATTTGTGAGTTCGAGCCCTGCACCGAGCTCTGTGCTGACAGCTCAGAGCCTGGAGCCTACTTCAGATTCTGTGTCTCCCTCTCTCTCTGCCCCTCCTCTGCTCGTGCTCTCTCTCTCAAAAAATATTTTTTAAAGAAAAATTATTAAAAAGTTAGATTATCTGAAATTTTTCTTATTTCTTGAAGTAGGCGTGTATCACTATGAACTTCCCTCTTAAAACAGCTTTTGCTGTGTCCCAAACATTTTGGACTGTTGTGTTTCCATTTTTATTTAATTTCCTTTTTGATTTTTCATCCTATTAGTTGTTATGTAACATGTTTAATCTCCATATTCTGGTTTTTTTCCAGTTTTCTTGTAACTGATTTTTATTTGCATACTGTTGTGGTCAGAAAAGAGGCTTGATAGGATTTTAGTTTTCTTAAATTTATTGAGACTTGTTTTGTGGTCTAATGTATGATTAGTTCTTTAGAATGTTTCATGTTCATTTTAAAAGAATCTGTATTCTGGTGTTTTGGGAGGGAATGATCTGTGTGTATCTGTTAAGTCCATCTAGTCTAATGTGTCCTAAGGCCACTGTTTCTTTACTGATATTATGTCTGGATAATCTATCCACTCACATGAATAGAGTAAAGCTCTACAATTACAATTGTTTGCTGTCTATTTCTCCTGTTATGTCTCTTAATATTTGCTTTATATATTTAGGTCCTACTGTGCTGGGTTTACAACTGTTACATCCTTTTGTTAAATAGATTCTTTTGTTACTATGCAATGTCCTTCTTTGTCTCTTCTTATAGTCTTTGTTTTAAAGTTTATTTTATCTGATATAAGTTTTGCTATCCAGCTTTCTTTTTATTTCCATTTGCATGGTATCTTTTTCCATCTCTTCACTTTCAATCTATGAATGTCCTTAGGCTTGAAGTGAGTCTCTTGTAAGCAGCGTATAGATTGGTCTTGTTTTTTTTTTTTTTTTTTCATTCAGTCCTCCATGTCTTTTGATTGGAGAATTTAGTACATTTCTATGTAATTATTGATAGGTATGTACTTATTGCCATTTTGTTAATTGTGTTCTGGCTATTTTTGTAGCTCTTCTCTGGTCCTTTTTTTCTTCTCTTTCTCCCTTCCCTTGTATTTTGATTGTTGTTTTTAGTATTGTATTTATTCCTTTTTCTTTTGAATATTTACTACAAGTTTTTCTTTGTAGTTGCTATAAGATTCATATATGACATCTTATGTATAAGTCTGTTGTAAGCTAATTTTGAACATATCAAAGGTTTATTTTTTACTCTCCCACATTTTATATTGTTGATGATGCATTTTTCACTTTGTTTTATATCTATTTTAGCTAACTGATTCTTCATACTAGCTTTATAAGTGATTGATCCACACATTTGTTATTTACCTTTTCCAGTCAGATTTTAACTTTCATATGTTTTTTCATTATTAATTAGTATTTTGTATTTTTAGCTTAGAGAAGTCTCTTTAACATTTCTTGTAAGGCTGGTTTATTGGTAATGAACTCCTTTAGCTTTTGTATATCTGGAAAACTGTTAATCTCTCCTTTAATTCTAAATGATAATCTTGATGGATAGATAATTCTTGGTCAGCAACTTTTTCATTTTTGCACTTTGAATGTGTCATGGCTTTCCCCTCTGTCCTGCAAAGCTTCTGCTAAAAAATCTGCTCATAGCCTAATGGAGTTTTCCTTGTATGTAGTATGTTGCTTTTGTCTTGCTGCTTTCAAGATTCTCTCTTTACCCTTAACTTTTATCATTTTAATTATAATGTGGCTCAGTGTGTTTCTCTTTGGGTTCATCTTATTTTGAACTCTCTGGGCTTCCCGGAATTGGATGTCTATTTTCTTCAGATTAGGGAAGTTTTAATTCATTATTTCTCTTCTCCCACTAGGATCACTATAATGTTAATGTTATTCTGCTTGATGTTGTCCCAGAGGTCCCTTAAGTTATCCCCATTTCTTTTAATTCTTTTTCTTTCCTTTTTTTTTTTTTGAATGCTCTCTAGGTGTTTTCCATTGCTTTGTCTTGTAGCTTACTGATTTGCGCTTCTATTTCATCCATTCTGCTGTTGAGGCCTTCTAGTGTATTTTTCAGTTCAGTTATATCTTCTATTTGGTACTTTATTACATTTTCTATCTTATTGTTGAAGTTCTCCCTGTGTTCATCCATTCTTCTGAGATTGGTAAGCATCTTTATGGCCATTACTTTGAACTCATCATCAAGTAGGTTGCTTAACTTTGTTTTATTAAGGTCTTTTCCTGGGATTTGCCTTATTTTTTATTTTGGAACATATTCCTCTGTCACCTCATTTTGCTTGTCACTCTGCTGGTCTGTATGTATTAGGTGAAGTGGCTACCTCTCTTAGTCTTGAAGAAATTATCTTTTTTTTTAAGTTTATTTATTTTGAGAGACACAGTGCAAGTTGGGGAGGGACAGAGTGAGAGAGGGAGAGAGAGAGAATCCCAAGTAGCTCCCAAGTCAGCACAGAGCCTGACACAGGGCTCAAACCCAGAAAACCATGAGATCATGACCTGAGCTGAAACCAAGAGTCAGACATTTAAGTGACTGAGCCACCCAAGAATTCCTTGAAGGACTTAACTTGTGCATGAGCCACATGTGCTGGAAGTGCAGTCTCCCCTGATCACCAAAGCCAGGCACTCTCTGTGGGCTATGTGTGCCTGCCTGCTATGATAGGGGCACACTACTGCACAGGGAAATCAGGGCTTGGGCACCCATCTGGCCATTTTCAGGCCTGGTTACTGTATAGGGGAAGCAGAATTTATGTCATTTGCTTTTCCCAACTGCAGCTTGGCTGCTGAATAAAATGGGCAGGACTCAGGTCACTCTCCCTGCCCTGCTGTTTATGTATCATGTCAAATTCTGAACAAGATGGGTAGGACTCCAAATGCTTACCTATACTGGTTACAGCTAGCTCTCTGCGTAGGGTGGACAAAAGACGTCCTTTGCTAACTAGCAGACTAGAGGGAGGACACCATAAATGGCACCTGTGGGGTGCTCCTACCATAGTAAGTTCCAGTGAGGTTGCAAAACTGGTGTCAACCAGTGCTTTCATCCCTGGATAAAGTCCCTTCAGATTCCCATCTCTCTAGGAGCTGTTTAAAATAAGTAAGTAGGTCTCCCTTGCTTATGGATGAGGTGCTTTTCAGTTTGGTGCTTCTGCACTGGATTGGAGGGTGGTTGGGTTGGCATGTAAGCACTTTAAAATTGGGTATCCTCCCTCTCTCTCTTTTTCCTCCTTCCCCTCCCCATGGTCCTCTGTTAGGTTTCTCCTGTTAGACCTATGAGTGCAAACATATGGTATCTGTCCTTCTCCGCCTGACTTATTTCGCTTAGCATGACACCCTCGAGGTCCATCCACTTTGCTACAAATGGCCAGATTTCATTCTTTCTCATTGCCATGTAGTATTCCATTATATAGATGAACCACATCTTCCTAATCCACTCATCAGCTGATTGACATTTAGGCTCTTTCCATGATTTGGCTATTGTTGAAAGTGCCGCTATGAACATTGGGGTACATGTGCCCCCTATGCATCAGCATTTCTGTATCCCTTGGGTAAATCCCCAGCAGTGCTATTGCTGGGTCATAGGGGAGTTTTATTGATAGATTTTTGAGGAAACTC
>CM053560.1:71703656-71727078 GCA_028646485.1 Cryptoprocta ferox | reverse complement strand
AGTTGCTTTAGAGGAGAGTTCTTTCGTTTCGTCATCTTGGCCAGCTTTCTGTCTCTTGTCAGTTTTAAAAGCTCATTATGCCCTGTGCACCTGTTAGTATTGCTCTATTGAAGGAGGCTCATTGACTATCCAGGGCCTGTCGTTTCAGAAAGTGTTCTTTTAATTGTGTCTCTCCGTTTCTCTTGTTGTGCCTTTGATTATTTTACTTCCCTGGTCAGTGATATTTGGGACTCTCTACCATGTGCACTTTGGCTTGTTTCTTGATGTAGCCCTGAAAAGGAATACAGACGAACATACAGGGAACAAAAGCATGCAAACGCTCAGACAAATCAAACAAACAAGCAAACCAAAAGGGGAAAGGAAGTAAAGGAAAGGAAAGGAAAGAAAAGAGAGAAGAGAAGAAGAAAAAGAAGAAAAAGAAGAAAAACAAAAACAAAAATAAGGGGGGGACATAGACAGCAAAAGACTGTGGATAGTCTAAAAGTGTATAACCAGCCAAGAGGAGAGATAAGAATAAGATAAGGGAAATATATCTGGATGGCAAGAGAAAAGAAGGAGAAGCAAAGAAAAAAGTGAAAAGCAAAACAAAGGCAACTTTACTGTGCGGATGGGCGTGGTTTGGCATAGGTAAGTGGGTCTGGGGGGCTGCTGTCCCATGCCCCGCCTTGGTGGTTGCGGGGAGAAGAATGGCGACGCTTCAAGCTCTGCTCGAACCAAGCTCTGCAAGCTGCTCTTCTGAGTCCAATCTCCCTGTGCCGCGGGCGAGCGAAACTGTATTCTCCAAGCTCTGCCTCACTTCCAAATCCTAGTCCATGCAGTTCAACACTGCCACCGGAGATGAGATGCATCCCCGCTGGCGGCCAGCCTCTAGGCCTGGCCCGCCACCGCCGCCACCACCGCCACCACTGCCCTCCGAGAGGCTTGTGTTGGAGGAAGGCTGCCGCCGCCGCTCCCAGTGCCACTTGGAATGGATGCCGCTGCCGCTGCACCCAAGGAAGAGTTCACCAATCAGATGGGATGGATTTCTCTCCCCGCGCCCAGCAGTTATATATGTGGGGAGACGGGCGAGGTTTTCCTCCCTCAGAGATGGTTCTATGAGTGTTTTCCATCTCTCTTTCTCTTCCCCTTTTCTCTCTGGGGCACAGCGCACTCTCCCTGTGTTTGGCTGGGGCTCCTTTCCCCTGGACCTCCAGGGCCCACCCGTCCTCCAATTTTCAGTTCACAGTCACTCACTCAGGCATCTTTGAGGTTGTCTTCTTTCTGTCTGTTTCTTCTTTTCCCCCACTTGCAAATCAGCGTATTCTCCCTTCAGTCCTTCTGATTTCAATGGATGCGGGCGAGTGCAGACTACAGAGCTCCCCACTTCTCCGCCATCTTGCCGCTCTCGGCCCTTGAACTTTTTAAAGTTCTATTAATTTTTTTACTTTTGTACCTTTTGTTCCATGATTTTAAATGGCATGTCTTCCAGTTCACAGATTCTTTCTCCTACCTGTCAAGTCTGATGTTCAACCCCTCTAATGAATTTTTCACTTTAGTTTTTATAGTTTTCAACTCCAGAATTTTTTATTGTTTTTAAAAATTGTTTCTCATTTTGTTCATGCGTCATTTTCTTTATTTCATTTAATTGTATATCTGTGTTTTCTTTTAGTTCATTGAGCATCTTTATGACAGTTATTAAAAAATTTTCAGGAAGTTCATAGATATGCCTTTCTTTATTGTTCTAATGTGTGGGGTGGATCTTTTGAATGGGTCATGATTCCCTGTTTCTTTGTATGGTTTGTAATTTTTTGGCTGAGATTTGAGCAACTGAAAAAACAACCACCATCCCAGTCTTCACTACTGACTTTTTGCAAGAGGAGATCTCCACCAGTCAACATGACCAGAAGTTCTAGGACTTCTCAAACCTTTTCTGGTATCTTCCATCCCCTGGTATTGGTATTTGCAACTGCACCTTTACTGTGCCACTTGCCTCTAGTTTTGATGACTTCCAAACTAGCATTTTTCCCACTGGGGCTCCTTTATCAGTTTAAATGTAATTTTCCCTGTATTTGTTTTTTTTCTGAATTTTATTTTAATGTGTTCCACATATTTAATTTATTCAGATTACAGAAATGCTTTTTAAATCTTCCTAAATAATTGAAAAAAATAGGATCTTTTGATTCTATTTCCACCTTGCACTAACTTTGTCATATATTTTAGTATTTGGTATTATAAGTCATAGGATTGCTTTATTTTGATTTTGGAAGATGTTTATCCATTATTTTTGTTCTCTGGTTTTTTTTTTTAACTTTTACCTAGGTTTGTTTTCAGTTCCCTCTCTTTTAGTACCATTCCCCTCAAATACCTGTCACTTTGACAGCTTCAAACTCTTAGGTGTCTCCTTGATCAGAGACATTCATTTCCTTTTTGTCTTTGATTAATTAGAATGCTTTTTGTGTTTTACTATTAGACAATGATTTCACCAATCATTCCTGGTAAAGAGATTCTTTACCAAGTTAAGAAATTCCTTTTATTTCTGCTTTATTTTATCAATAATGGAGTTCAGTTTTATCTATTGCCATCACTATATTTATAATGTTCCTATATTCTTCTCTATTAACTAGTGAATATTTATTTTAATATATGCTTTCACATACACATAATGTTGGACCACTCTTAAAGAAATAACTTTTACTTGATTGTATTCTATTATTTGGATTTTTTTTATTATAGGATATGATTTAATTTATATTAATTTTTGTAACTCCCATTTTCATACCTAAAGGTTCAACAATTAGGGACTAATTATGTAAAATATTGTATATTCACTTAGTGCTAGTGCTATAATCTGAAACCATTGAAGGGCATTACCAAAGTGTTAATTAACAGCATGGGAAATTTTCATAAATGTCTTTCTTATTTTAAAAATTCTAATAGCTTAAGAATACATATCTCAGTGTGGTAGTGAGTGAGCTTGTGCTGGAGCAAACAAGTTGAAGTTAAGATGATGAATAGTCTTAAATAAAAGAAAGGAGTCTTTAACATGTTTAAATTAATGGGCTCCTAATCTCTGTGTTAACCTATATTCCTTAGACTTTTCTCTAAGCTTGGAACTAGGGCTCATTGCCAGAGTCACAATTTTTCCTTTATCATCAGAGAGAAGATTACTTCTGATCACAGTTAAATAGCAAACTTATACCTGCCCAAATCATTTTGTGTTTCTGTTTCTCTTGTTATTGCATATAAAAATCCTTGAACTAAATTAGGAAATATGTTAGAATTTGAGACAAATTCCAGCATGCTGAGTAAGGAACAGAACAGGAAATAGGTTCAATGGGACTATTGTGTTATAAATTCCCTCTCTAGAGAGCCACTCCCCAAAGATGATCTTTGCAGAAAGTAAAAGGGCTTAATATTTCAGTTGTTCATTTGGTTCTGTGTAGGTCATGAGACTGATTCTCTTTTGAACTGTCAGGTTTCCTGTTGTTTTATTAGTTTATATAAACAAGAGAACTGTAAGAGGACAAGTGCAAAGAGGTCCATGACTGATTTCATAATGTTCTTGCTCTTAAAAGGGTCAGCACTTCATATGAATCCCCACAATAATTCATGGAACTATTATATTTGGCTTTTCTGAGATCTGAGATTAGAGTTTTCACTCTGTTGTTTCTACATCATGGTGTTCAGCCATACAGATTTCTATTATACCCATCTTGTATCTTCAGGTAAGGTAAAGCTCATAGGACTCAAAGCTTCTCTATTTTCTCCTTCCACCCCTCTCTAGTTTTGTATTATTTTAAATACCACTTAATATGTGAATTATGAAAGTATTTGCTTCTCTAGAATCAGAGCTAATTTTTTTTTTCTGAGAGCTTATAAAAAATGTTCCTTCAAATTTGCTAGAATTCTTAAAGTGGTTTGCCAGTTCCCCATTGGTATTGCCCTGTGTGGAAGTTAGGGCCCTAGGTCAGGGAGAATTCCAGGAAGTGAATGTGAATAGACGTTCCTTCAGTGAAGTTTCAAGTGATAGACTATCATGTTACTTTCTGTTACATTTAGGGGATAGGAGATCAGAAAAATTTATTCCTGTTTGAGATTGCAAAATTTTAACAACAGCTTTTGTAAGCACAGCCAACTCTGGTATATCTTTATAAATGATACATATTTGACTTTAATATCTACTGAAGTATTTGCTAGCAACTGTAATCTTAATGAAAAACATCATATCTATATATATTATTGATTGTGACATATGGGCAGTTACAGAGCTCTGTACCTTAAGTTTATGAAATAAGGCATGTTGCCAGTAACTCTTTTTGAGTGTATTTTTAGGAAGAGAGGAATTAAAATATGAAAACTTCTGATAGATTTTTATTTTAACATTGTTTTATGATCTATTCTAAAGTGAACATAGGAGTATTTCACATAATCTAACACAGTAAAACTAAAATCAGTTAAGTTTCAAATGTTATTTAATTGTCCTCATCAGCTTGACCTATTTCTCTCACAAATAGATCAAAGAATATTAAATATCAATATCATCAATATCTTTGTAGGTTACAACCACTTAATTATTTAGCTGTGTTTATTCAGTCCTTTCATTCACTGCTTATTCTAAAGTTGTACATTATTGGGCACACCTGACTGTTGTTAATACCAAGTAACTTTGATGGTAAACCTTAGGATGACAGAAGAGTTTTCACCTTTATTTACTGTATTCAGAATAGAATCATGACAATATGAAAATCATGGAAATATCAGTGCATGGGTTAAGGCATTTTGTTATTTATTGACACACAGAATGATTATACCCTAAGCAAGGTATCTGCCCTAATGTCTATACTTGTAATATGAAAATCTGTTATTTTTGCAGCATTACAAACAAATGAATATTCCAACGTAAATAATTGCTCTAGCTCTGGGAGGAAATTCATCCTTTTAGGCTTCTCTTTTACCTGGGAAATTCAGATTCTCCTCTTTTCAGTCTTCTCTGGGACATATATTCTGACACTAACTGGAAATCTTTTTATTATCTGTGCTGTGATATATGACCATCAACTACAAACTCCAATGTACATCCTGCTGGCCAATTTTTCCTTCCTGGAAATCTGGTTTATCACTTCTACTGTCCCTAATATGCTAGCCAACTTTCTCTCTGAGACCAACACCATTTCCATCTCTGGCTGCTTCCTCCAGTTCTACTTCTTCTTCTCCCTGGGCACCACTGAGACCTTCTTCTTGTCTGCCATGGCCTTTGACAGGTACGTTGCTATCTGCAGGCCCCTGCATTACTCCACTGTCATGACAGTTCAACGCTGCATCAGAACAGGAGCTGGGTGCTGGGTGTGTGGCTTCCTGTACTTCCTCTTGCCTATTTACCTCATCTCTCAGGTCCCATTTTGTTGTCCCAATACAATTGATCATTTCCTGTGTGACCCAGGACCTCTTATAAAGCTGTCCTGTGTGCCAGTTCCTGCCACTGAGATTATCTGTGCTATATATAACTCAGTCCTCATTTTCTCCACTTTATTATTCATTACCAGCTCCTATACCTTGGTGATCAGAGCTGTGCTGAGGGTCCCCTCAGCAGAAGGTCGGCATAAGGCCTTCTCCACGTGTGGCTCCCATCTGGCTGTGGTGTCCCTGTTCTATGGCTCTATCATGGTTGTATATGTGAGCCCAACAGCAGGCAATCCGGCAGGGATTCAGAAATATGTGACTTTGTTCTATTCTGTGTTAACTCCACTCTTCAACCCCTTGATCTATAGTCTTCGAAATAAAGAAATGAAGGTGGCTCTGAGAAAGTTACTTAGAATGGTAAGAGTCTAATAATCTCACTAGTCATAGGCATGGAAGAAATCTTTGAAGACCTTTTGTTTACAACTGAAATAATATATGAGAAATAAGTAATTAAAAATTGGCATTCAATTGTATTAACTGAATTAGGAATATATCTTTTTGGGAGAGAACATATTTAAGTATAATTAAATGTTATTAAATTAACTATCTTTCCATTTTGTTATTATTAGAGTAAAATTTACATTGAACTTAAATTTTTCAAAGCAAAGAAAAAACTATCATGCATCTTTCTGACATTTAGATTTAATACTAGCTGAAATTTTTCTGTCCATATTACAGTCATATACATATTTATCAATCTGTATTATATTTTACATTTATTAGTAATATTTTTCTGGTGAGCCAGAATAACATTTGATTTTAATTCCTGTGTCAATATTAAAAAACATAAGATGCACTGACTTTTGAATGTTGATTTATCATAAATGTATTTATTCCCAGCTTCTCACCAAGATTTAGTTAAAATACTCCTAGTATGTAGATCCCGATGGCTACCAATTTTTCCATTATATATATTTTCAAGAATTATTTTTAATAGCTCTATTGAATGAACCATGCATGTGTTTTCTTATACACCCCTGTGCCTTACACAGTTTAGGAGAAAATCACTTGTAACTCACTGTGCTGTTACAATTAAAGACATTGTTAGATTTGCTTCTTCCAGTTATCTCAAGGACACTAATACCTCATACTGTCAAGCAGAATTCTCTTTATTCCACAAAGAGATGCTGGACCCATCACTCTCCAGTCTCACCTCTCAGTTTCTAAACCCTGGAAACTATTAAACTACTTTCTGTTTCTGCAGACCGACCTATTCTGGATACTTCACATAAATGGAATCACAGGATATGTAGCCTTTTATGACAGGCTTCTTTCATTTTGCATAATGTGTACAAGGATCATTTATGTTGTAATATGTATCAGTACTTCATTTCTTTTTATGGATGAATAACATTCTTTTGTATGGATATACCATCTTGTGTTTATCCACTCAATAGTTGATGAATATTTGAGTTTCCATTTTTTACTTATTATGAATTCTGAATTATCAAGTTTTTGTGTGAACATATGTTTTCACATTCCTAGGGTATGTCCCTGGAAGTAGAATTTCTGGCTTATATGTGAACTCTGTATTTAATATTTTGAGGAACTACTGACTGTTTCCCAAAGTGGTTGCACCATCTTACTACTATCATATGAGCCCATATGATTATTCTTTTTTTATTTTTTTATTTGCTTTCTCTCTTTGCTTTCCCTCTTTGCTTTCTTTCTGTCTTTTTTTTTCTGTATTTGTTTCCCTCTGTTTTTTAATTTTAGCCATCCTTGTAGGTAAGAGTGGTATCTTATTGTGGTTTTCATTTGCATTTTTCTAATGATATTGAATATGTTTCCTTGTGCTTATTGGCCATTGTATGTCTTAGAGAAATATATATTCTGATCCTTGACCATTTTTTAGTTGAGTTATGAGGCATGGCTTTCTTTTTACAGTTGTATAAGATCTTTATATATTCTGGATACAAGTCCTTTTCAGATGTATAATTTGCAAATATTTCAACCTATGAGCTTTTTACTTTCTTAATTGCATCCTTTCAAATTTTGACTTTTGATGTAGTCCAATTTATCCAGTTTTTACTTTTGTTACTTGTGATATTGATGTTACATATATATGATGTTATATTATTGCATAATCTGTGGTCACAAAAATTATGGCTATAATTATGGCTATATTTATTTATATTTTTATGTTTTGTTGTAAATGATTTTTCCAACTTTTGTATTCACTTGGTTATTTTATAGGAATTTGTTAAGAGAAGAGTCAAGTGCAAGCTCCAAATGACTGCTTTGAAATAAAAGCTCTTCAAGCAAACTTATAGGGTCATATGAGTTAAAGCATAATCTTTTTTTGTTTTTATTGAATAGTTTGAGATCCCTGAAGAGATTGTCTCATATCACACGTTTAAAAAATTTTTTTAACATTTATTCACCTTTGAGAGACAGAAAGAGACAGAGTATGAGTGGGGGAGGGGCAGAGAGCGAGGGAGACACAGAATCTGAAGGAGGCTCCAGGGCCTGAGCTGTCAGCACAGAGCCTGACGTGGGGCTCAAACTCACAAACCAGGAAATCATGACCGGAGCTGAAGTCAGACCCTTAGCCAAATGAGCCACTCAGGTGCCCCAACTTATAGCACATTTTTAAAGAGGAAATATATTTATGTTCTTGACTGTCAAATCTTGTACTAATCTTTTTAAAATATATTACTGACCTAATTTATGATTAAATTATATCTCTTAGAGTCATTTAAATCATTGATTTGGGGTAGGAGTAAAGAATGAGAAATAAATTGTTGATTACAGGAAACAAGAAATAGGTAAATAGATGGAGTAAAAGGAAGGATGGAATTAATGAAATTATTATAACACATAATGAAGTTATTTTCTTTAAATACATTATAAAGAAAAGAAGAGATCTGTAGAAAAAGGCTGAGTATGTTTAAGCTATTGGTATCTTCAAAACTTTGGTTCAAGGGTGCCTGGGCAGCCTAGTTGGTTAAGCATCTGACTCTTGATTTGGGCTCAGGTCATGATCTCGTGGTTTGTGGGATCAAGCCTTATGTCAGGCTCTGTGCTCACAGCGTGGGGCCTGCTTGGGATTCTCTCTCCCTCTGTCTCTCCTCCTCCTCCATTCTCTCTCTCTCTCTCTCTTTCAAAATAGTAAATAAACTTTAAAAAACTGGTGAATGTTTTTCTTCGCTGCTGTTTCTACATAATGGAAAATTTTTATAGTGTCAGGTATAACTGTGTTAACACCATTTTAGTGAATTGATTTAATTGGCCATTGTTTTTATTTTTTCCATTAAAATTTGTGATATAATGGTACAATTAAAATGTTATAACAGAGGTAGCTTAGATGGTGGCCAAGTTGCTCTAAGTAATGTGCTTATCAGTGTGTGAGAAGATGGAATTAAAGCAGCTTATGTACTATTGATTCATTCTCTTGATGAATAAATCCCTTGGGATAAAGGAAAGAAGACAGGGGAACCACACTGAATTGCATATTGACTGGACTCCAGGAAAATCAACTAAAAGTATTTACTAGAACAAATAGACCTTATTTCTTAAATTCCTTTATCAGAATGTTGCTGATAAAGGATTACTGATTATAAATAGAATCCAGAATTTATGAGGCATGGATCTCTAACGAATGTCATGTATGTTGTACAACTCTTGGTAAGGTAGAATGAAAATGCTTCTAGTTGTATGATGACCCCTGTGAAATTCACTTAGAAATATAATATGTCCTGATCTGGAGGTTGTCTGAGTTTGGGCCAGAGGAATTAAATTTCCACTAAGGTAGGACCTGGAGAACTGGCCTCAATATCCCAGAAACTTATCTGGCTTTTTTGTGAACCCCTTAATAACCTATAACCCATAATTATTTATTAAAGAAATTATAATGGGTAAGATCACTAATTCATGTAAGTATGATTTGACAATACAATCCCGAATGTTAGCTCACTATGAAAGACAAAAGAATGAATGACATTAAGAATAGAGATAAAATATTAAATATTGTGTTACATTTAAGAAAGTATCCATATATTCTGCAGACTTTTTGTGAAATAATTTCATTGCACTTTAGCTGTTTGAATAAGAAAACTTATCTTAAAAGCTTTGAAAAACATCTTAAACACTACTTAAAGATAACAAAATATAAATAATCTATAATAATGTGAAGCGTCTAATACAAATTACTAGATATGTGTACAGGCAGGAAAATAAGACATAAATAAGAGAAAAAAAATTGATCAATAAGATAGATGTGATAGAGAGTATGGAATGGAAGACATAGTCTTAAAAACTTATCAATATACTCAAGATTCAGAGTAAAACATAAATTCAATCGGGGAAGATTAAAAACCCTAAACATTCATATCCTTAAAAGCAGAGTTTCAAATTCATAAAGCAAAGTTTAAGAAAGTGTAAGGAGAAATAGCCCAAGTCACAGTTTTAATCAGATTTCAGTCCCTCTATTTTTCTTGAAATAAAGACAGACTTAAAGACCAGTGGAACAGAATAGAGAGCATAGAAATAAATGCATGCTATAGTCAGCTAACCTTTGACAAGGGCGCCAAGATTACACAATGGGAAAATACTGTATTTTCATTAATGGTGTTGTCAGTTTGGATATCCACATACAAAAGAATGGAACTGGACCCTTATCTAACATAACACAAAAAAAGCAACTCACAATGGATCAATGACTTAAATATAATATCTGAAACTGAAACTGTAGGACTCCTAGAAGAAAACATAGGAGAAAAACTTTACATTGTCTTGGCAATAATATCTTGGATATGACACTAAAAGCACAGGCAACAAAAGAAAAAATAGATAATGGTGACTACATCAAACTAAAAAGCTTCTACATAGCAAAGGAAACAATCAACAAAATGAAAAATCAACCTGCAGAATGGGACAAAAGATTTACAAACCATGTATGTGATAAGGATTAATGTCTGAAATATATAAGGAACTCTTATAACTCTGTAACATGAAGCAATCCATTCAAAAATGAGCAAAGTAGGGGCGCCCGGGTGGCTCAGTTGGTTAAGCCTCTGACTTCAGCTCAGGTCATGATCTCACGGTTCCTGGGTTCAAGCCCCGCATCAGGCTCTGTGCTGACAGCTCAGAGCCTAGAGCCTGCTTCAGATTCTGTGTCTTCCTCTCTCTCTGCCCCTTCCCCACTCATGTTCATTCTCTCTCTCTCTCTGTCTTTGTCTCTATCAAAAATAAACATTTAAAAAATGAGTAAAGGATTAGAGGGAGCCAGGGTGTCTCAGTTGGTTAAGTGTCCACCTCTTGATTTTGGCCTAGGTCGTGATCTCATGGTTGATGAGTTGGAGCCCCGTATTGGGCTCTGTGCTGACAGTGTAGAACTTGGTTGGAATTTTCTCCCTCTTTTTCTGTCTGTACACTGCTTATGCCCTCTCTCTCAAAATAAATAAACATTAAATTTTTTTTAAAAAAGCAAGGGATTGAATTAACGTTTTTCCAAAAAGATATACAAATGGTGAGTGAGTGTATGATGAAATGCTCAACATCACTAATCATCTGGGAAATGCACATCATAGCCACAATGAGATATCACTGCATACCTGTTGGGATGGCTACTATCCAAAAAACCCAAAGATAACAAGTGTTGGTGAGGAAAAGTCATCCTTTGTACACCACTGATGGGAATGTAAATTGGTATAGCCACTATAGAAAAAAGTACTGGGAGTCTTGAAAAAAATTAAAGGAGAACTACCATATAATCCAGCAATCCAGCTTCTAGATATGTATCCAAGAGTTGAAATCACGATCTCAAAGAGATTTCAAAAAGCTCTCTGAACATCATTGTCTATTGCAACATTATTCATAAAAGCCAAGACATGAAAACAAGCTAAATCTCCATCAATGGATGAATGAATATATAAAATGTGTGTGTGTGTGTGTGTGTGTGTGTGTTTATACTCTAATATTATTAAGCCTTAAGGAAGAAACCCTGACATTTATGACAACATGAATGAACCTGGAGGAAATAATGCTAAATGAAATAATCCAGGTACAGAATGACTAATGCTACATGACACCATTTAGAGGGAATTTAAAAATAGTCAAACTCATAGAAACAGACAATACAACAGTTGTTGCCAGGGGTTAGGGCAAGGGGGAAATGGGTATCAATGAGTACAAAGTTTCAGTTATATAAGGTGAATATATCCTGGAAAACTACTGTATATCATAGTGTCTACAGTTAGTAATACTGTATTGAATACTTAAAAATTGCTAAGAGAGTAGATCTCATGTTAACTTTTCTTATCTCTCTCTCTCTCTCTCTCTCTCTCTCTCTCTCTCTCACACACACACACACACACACACACACACAGAGAAAAATAATAGACTGTGAGGAAATTTTTAAAGGTAATGAATATGTTTAGGGAATAGACTATGGTGATGATTTCATGGATGTAGACATCTCCAAACATCAAGTTGTATACATTAAATATGCACAGCTTTTGTTTGCCAGTCATACCTCAATAAATTGTGTTTTGTTAAAAGGAAAAAGAAAAATGGATTGGGTGTGCATAGCCTATTGAAAAGAGTATGTCCAAAGTTTTAGGTTGTGACTCTGAGCAAGCAATAGCATATTGAATCTTCACAACCCTTTGTAGTTTTAGTGAGGTTAGAGATATCCAGTAACCTCAAGGCAATACAAATACTAAGTGGTTGAATGGAGACGACATGCAAGGATTTCAACCTGGAAGCAAATGCTTAAACATAACATAATATTGCCCCTCCCCCTAATTCCTTGGATTTAAGACATTTTTTGGGGGGGTGTCTTTTTTTGGCAAATGTAGTTGTATATGTTTAAAGTGTACAATGTGAAATGTTTTGATGCACTCACACATTGCAGAATGATTACCAAGATGAAGATAATTAACACATCCTTTACTTGTCATAGTTAACAAAGGTAACTATTTTTGTGTACATGTGAAGAATGCTTAGGACCTACTCTCAACATATTATTGACTATAGTCACCATGCTGTACATTATATCCTCAGAACTTATTCTTCCTATAAATGAAAATGTGTGCCCTTTGATCTAATCACCTCGTATCCACTCCCCCCCATCCCCTGGTAACCAACATTCTTTTCTCATTTTATAAAATTAGCTTAATTAAATTCCACGTATAAATGATACCATACAAAATTTGTCTTTCCATTTCTGGCTTATTTTCTTACCATAATGTCCTCTGGATTCATTCATGGCATTCTATTCTACTGATATGTGTGCCTGTTTTAATGTTAGCACCATATTGTTTTGATTTCTATAGCTTTGTAACATACCTTGAAATCAAGCACTGTGATACCTCCAGCTGTGGTTTCTTTCTCAAGATTGCTTTGATCATTTAGAGTCTTTTGTGTTCCATACAAATTTTAGGATATCTTTTTCTGTTTTTTTTTTTGAAAAATGTTGTTGGAATTTTTATCCAGATTGCATCGAATCTATAGAGTGCATTGAAGGTGTATAGTTTCTGTATTGCTTTCAAAGTATTAATTGACAATATTTCATAATATTAATTCTTTCAGTCTTACAACATTTATCTTTTATGTGTGTCTTCAGTCTTTTTACTCTTATAGTTTTTAATGTGCAGGTTTTTCACCTCCTTAATTAAATTTATTGCTAATTTATATTTTTCAGTGCTTTTGTAATTGAGATAGATTTCTTTTATCTCTTTCAGAGAGTTCATTATTAGTGTATGGAGACAGCCGAGTTTTGTACATTGATTTTGTATACTGCAACTTTATCTAATTCATTTATTGGTTCTAATTGTTTTTGTTTTTGTTTTTGTTTGTTTTTGTTTTTTGCTGGAGTCTTTATGTATATCAACAGATGACACATATACCTATATCTTTCCTATTTGGATGGATGCCTTTTATTTCTTTTTCCTTTATAATTGCTCTGGATAGGATTTCCAGTACTATGTTGAATAGTAGTGATGACAGTAGGCACTCTTGTCTTGTTCCTGATTTTAGCAGAGAAGCTTCAGTCTTTCACCATTGAGTATGATGTTTGCTGTGGGTTTGTCATTTATGTCTTTTGTTAGATTGTAGTACATTCATCCTATATACAAATTGCTGAGATTTTAGCTTGAAAGGATGTTGTCTTTTGTCAAATGGTTTTTGAGATGATCATATGACGTTTATCAATCATTTTATTAATGTGTATCATATTTATTGAGCGTGTATGTTGAACCACACTTTCATCTCAGGGATAAATCCTTGATCTTGGTGTAAAATTGTTTTATTGTACTGTTGTATTTGGTATGCTAGTGTTTTGTTAGAAATACCTATATTCATCAGAGATATTGGTCTGTAGTTTTTTGTTTTGTTTTTTCCTTATGGTGTGCTTATATAATTTTGGTATCTGGGTAATGCTGGTTTTGTAAAATGTATTTGGAGTATACCTTCCTGATAAGATTTTTAGAAGAGTTTGAGAAGAATTGGTGTCAATTCTTTTTTATTTATTTGAATTCCAGTATAGTTAACATATCATGTTATATTACATAGTGATTCAACAATTCTGTCCATTTGATTACTCAGTGATAGTCACGATAAGTATACTCTTAATTCCCTTCATCCATTTCATCCATCCCCCACTCACCTCCCCTCTGGCAACCATCAGTTTGTTCTCTATAGTTAAGAGTCTATTTCTTGATTTTTTGCTTTTTTTCTTTGTTCATTTGTTTTGTTTCTTATATTCCACATATGAGTGGAATCGTATGGTATTTGTCTTTCTCTGACTGACTTTTTTCACTTAGCATTATACCATCTAGGTCCATTCATGTTGTTGCAATGGCAAGGTTTCTTTCTTTTGTGCTGAGTAATACTGCATTAAATATATATACCACATCTTCTTTATCCATCCAACTATTAATCGACACAGATTACTTCCATATCTTGGCTATTATAAATAATGCTGCAATAACCATAGCAGTGCATATATCTTTTTAAATTACTGTTTTTGTATTCTTTGTGTAAATACTCAGTAATGGAATTAATAAAACCCATGGTAGTTCTTTTTTTAATTTTTAATTTTTGAGGAAACTTTGTACTGTTTTCCACAGTGATTGCATTCCCACCAGTAGTACAAGATAGTTGTTTTTTCTCCACATCCTTGCCCACATTTCTTGTTCTTGTTTTTTTTTTTTTAATTTAAGCCATTCTTAGGTGTGAGGTTATATCTCATTGCAGTGTTGATTTGCATTTCCCTGATGATGAGTGATTTTTATCATCTTTTCGTTCGTCTCTTGCCCATCTGTATGTCATCTTTGGAGAAATGTCTTTTTGTATCTTTTGCCCATTTTTTAACTGGGCCATTTGTGGGAGTTTTGGTGCTGAATTGTAGTAGTTCTTTGTATATTTTGATACTAACCCTTTATCAGCTATGTCATTTGCAAATATCTTCTCCCATTCAATAGGTTTTTCTTCCCAGATTTTTTCTTGTGGTTGATTTCTCACTTCATAATGTTGTGTTCAGAAAAGACACATGGCATAACTTCAGTATTTTTTAATTTTTTGAGAATTATTTGTAGCCTAATTTGTATTATATTCCTGGAGAATGTTCCATATACACTTGAAAAGAATATGTATTCTGCTGTTTTAGGCTGGAATGCTCTGAATACATTTCTTAGATCCATTTGGTCCAATGTGTCATTCAAAGCTATTCTTTCCTTGTTGATTTTCTACCTGGATGATATATCCATTGATGTAAGTGGGCTATGAAAATCTTCTACTATTATTGTGTTACTGCCCATTATTCATTTATGTGTGTTTTTAGCTGCATTATGTATTTGGGTGTTTCCATGTTGGGTGCATGAATATTTACAGTTGTTATGTCTTCTTTTTGGGTTGTTCCCTTTATGATTAGTTGGTGTCCCTCCATGCCTCTTGTTACAGTCTGTTTTAAAGTCTATTTTGTCTGATAAAAGCGTTGCTACCCCAGCTGTTCACTTCCATTTGTTTGGCAAATGGTTTTCCCTCACTTCACTGTCAATCTCCATGTGTCCTTAGGTGTGAAATGGGTCTCTTGGGCAGTATATAGACGGGGTTGCTTTATATCCATTCCGTCACCCTATGTCTTGATTAGATCAGTTAGTCCATTTACATTTAACACGGTTTTTGATAGGTGTGTACTTATTGCTGTTTTGTTACTCATTTATTATTGTTTTTGCAATTCTTCTCTGTTCCTTTATTCTCTTGCTCTCTTCTTTTACCCTTTGCTGGCTTTCTTTAGTGATATACTCAGATTCCTTTCTCTTTATTTTTTGCATATCTATTATGGGCTTTTAATGTGTGGTTACCATTAGATTCATATATAACGTCTTATGCATATAACAGTTTATATTAAGTTGATCATTGCTTAACTCTGTACGCTTCTTCACTCCTTTCTCCCATACATTTGAAGTATTTGATGTCATACTTTACATCCTTGTGAATCCCTTGGCTGATTTTTACAGATACGCTTATTTTTACTGCTTTTGTACTTTCTACTTTTCCTACTCCTACTTATGGTCTTTACACTCAAAGAGTCCTCTTTGATACTTCTTGTAGGGTTGGTTCAGTTGTGATGAATTCCCTTTAACTTTTGCTTGTGTGGTAAACTCTTTATTTCTCTTTCTATTCTAAATGATAGCCTTGCTGGATAAAGTATATTCTTGTTTGAATTTTTTTTTTCTCTCAGAACTTTGAATATACCATGCCACCCCTTTCTGACCTGCAAAGTTTCTTCTAAAAATCAACTGATAGCCTTATGGAATTTCCCTGTATGTAGATGTTTTCTCTTGTTGCTTTTAAAATTATCTCTTTATCATTATATCTTGTTAGTTAATTACTGTGTGGCTTGGTGTGGACCTCCTTGGGTTGATTTTGTTGGGAGCGCTCTGTGCCTGCCAGATCTGGATGTCTGTTTCCTTCCCCAAATTTGGGAATTTTTTAGCTATTATTTCTTCAAATAAGTTTCTGCCACCTTCTCTCTCTCTTTTTCTAAGATCTCTACAATGTGAATGTTATTATGCTTGATTGTGTTACTGAATTTCTTTAGCCTATTTTCATTTTTTATTATTATTTTTTCTCTCTCCTCTTCAGCTTGATTGCTTTCCACTACCTGTCCTCCAGGTCACTGCTCCACTCTTCTGCTTCTTCTAGTCTACTACTTATTCCCTCTAGTATACTTTTAATTTCAGTAGTTGAGTTATCCATCCCTGATTTATTTGTTATGTTTTATCTCTGTTTGTTGAGGGTCTCACAGAGGTCCTCCTCTCTTTCTTAAGTGCAATGAATATCTTTATGACCATTACTTTAAATTGCCTATCAGATATATTATTCCATTTCACTTAGGACTCTTTCTGTGATTTTGTACTGTTCTTTCATTTGGGATGTATTCCTCTGTCTCCTAATTTTGTCAAACTCTGTGTGTCTATTTCTATGTGTTAAGACAGCTTCACTTCCTGCTCTTGAAAGTAGTGGCCTTATGAAGAAGAGGTCCTGTTGTGCCCTGCATTGCATTGTCCTCTATTCACCAGAACCTGGTGCTTCTGGAGTGTCCCTGTGTGTGTTGCATGTGACCTGATGTTGTCACTGTGTCACTTTTGCCTTCAGTCCAGTTGTCTACAGTGATTCTTTTTGCCTGTTGTGGGCATGGTTTGGTCCCTGTCTTGTTAGTGGGCTGCCTTGGGCTTAAATTGAGTCAGACTAGGAGTTTGCCAGAGATGCAGTAATTTGGAACTCCAGGGCACTTCCCTGTGTTGTCCCCTGAGAAGCTTTCATTAGTGGGTGGGGCCTAATGTCAGACCCTATGTCTGCCTCGAGTCCAGTGCTGGGGCCACAGTTAGACTGGTGTGTGGTTATCTTCTTCTCCCTGGGACAGAAGTCACTTTGGAGTGGTCCTGGCCCCTTTCAGGGATACTTGTAAATTGCCGGGTTTGTGACACTGCTTTGGATGGGCTCTGGCCAAAGGCATATTGGAAGGGGCAGGTCGACAGGAGAATGCAGAGGTGGGGCACATGGTGCCAGCAAGGTACATGCTTATTGGCTGTGCGAAGGGACATGCAGCCACCTGGGAATACTCCTAGGAAGGCCAACAGGGTTGGAGGGGGCAGGTCTGCAGAAGAGAGCTGGCTGGGGCGCGGGGGCATGCTGTTAGCAAGCTAGGTGGAGGTGTTGGCAGTGTGCTGGTTCCTGCAGGTGTCCATGTATCTAAGCTAGGGGGTAGGAGAAGTAAATGGTGCCAGCCCACTCTTTGGTTCTTGAAGTCTCCCAGATAGTTGCCCCTCCAACACATTCTCTGAGATTAGTAAATAAATCTTTCTACATTCCCCAGGTGTTTTTCAAATCACTGCTTCTGCGCTGTATCTCAGTGGGTCGGTTTGTTGTGCTTTCTCCTTAAGCATGGGGACTCCATCCTCCTGGCTGTCTTAGAGCAAGACTGCTGATTTTTAGTTCCAAGAGTTAAGATGCATTGTTAGGCCTCTGGTTTTCAAAGTCAGATGTTCTGGAGATTCATCTTCCCTGTGTGGGTCCTCTTTTCCTGGGGTTCCCAGTGTGGGAGTCTGGTCTTTTCTCCACTCTCTATGCCTGCCAGGTCATCCTTCCTGCAGACAGTCCAATGGGTCATTTTGGCTTCCAGACTTTTATCCGCCCTTTCTACCCTCTTCTGTGTGGCCTCTTTTTTTTACATTTAGCTGTAAAGAGTCTATTCTGCCCGTCTTTAGCTCATTTTCTGGGTTATTTTTACCCTGATGTGGGTGTTATCTAGTTGCATCCATAGGATGAGGTGAGCCTAAGATCCTTCTACTCCACCATCTTCCTTAGAAGTCTATAAGTTGTTCTTTAATATTTGATAGTATTGACCAGTGAAACCATCTGGTCCTGGGCTGTTCTTTGTTGGAACTTGTTTGGTTGCTGATGCAGTCTCTTCATTTGTTATTGGTATATTCAGCTTTTCCATTTTTTCATGATTCAGTGTTGATAAGTTGTAGTTTTTCAGGGAATTGATCGATTTCTTTTAAATTACCCAAATTGTTGGCATATAATTATTGATAGTAATCTCTTATGATTCTTTTATATTCCTGTTGTACCATGTATAATTTCTCCCCTTTCATTTCAGATTTTACTTATTTGAGTCTTCTCTCTTTTTCTCAGTCTAGCTAAGGTTTAGTGTTTATCTTTTTTAAAAATAGCTCTTAGTTTTGTTAATTATTTCTGTTGTGTTTCTGTTCTCTGTTTCTCTTGAATCTGCTTTGTTATTTCTTATTTCTCTTGAACTTAGATTATTATTCTTTTTCTAGTTCCTTGAAGTGTAAAATTAAGTTTATTTGAGATTTATCTTCCTTCTTAATGTATGCCTTTATCACTATAAACTTACCTCTTAGAACTCCTTTTTCTGCTTCCCATAAGTTTTAATACGTTGCGTTCACATTTTCATGTTTTAAGATATTTTTTACTTCCCGTTTGAATTTTTTTAATGTTTATTCAAATTTTTTGCCTTGTTATTTATTTATTTATTTATTTACTTACTTATTTATTATTATACTTTACTGTCAAGTTGGTTTCCATATAACACCCAGTGCTCTGCCCCACAAGTGTCCTCCTCCATGACCATCGCCCCCTTCCCCTCCCCCCTCCGACATCAGCCCTCAGTTTGTTCTCATTATTTAAGAGACTCTCATGGTTTGCCTCCCTCCCTCTCCTTAACTATTTTTTTCCCTTCCCCTCCCCCATGGTCCTCTGTTTAGTTTCTCCTGTTCCACTTATGAGTGAAAACATATACTATCTGTCTTTCTCTGCCTGACTTATTTTGCTTAGCATGACACCTGCGAGGTCCATCCACTTTGCTATGAATGGCCAGATTTCATTCCTTCTCATTGCCATGTAGTATTCCATTGTATAGATAGACCATATCTTCTTGATCCATTCATCACTTGATGGACATTTAGACTCTTTTCATGATTTGACTATTGTTGAAACTGCTGCTAGGAACATTGGGGTGCATGTGCCCCTATGCATCAGCACTCCTGTATCCCTTGGGTAAATCCCTAGCAGTGCTATTGCTGGGTCATAGGGGAGTTCTATTGTTAATTTTTTGAGGAACCTCCACACTGTTTTCCAGAACAGCTGCACCAGTTTCCAATCCCACCAACATCCTCGCCAACGTCTATTGTCTGCTGATTTGTTCATTTTAGCTACTCTGACTGGTGTGAAGTGGTATCTCAGTGTGGTTTTGATTTGTATTTCCTTGATGATGAGTGACGCTGAGCATCATTTGATGTGTCTGTTGGCCATTTGGATGGCCTCTTTGGAGAAGTGTCTATTCGTGTCTTCTGCCCATTTCTTCACCGGATTATTTGTTTTTTGGGTACGGAGTTTGGTGAGTTCCTTGTAGACTTTGGATACTAGCCCTTTATCCGATATGTCATTTCCAACTGTCTTTTCCCATTCCGTCGGTTGCCTATTAGTTTTCTTGATTGTTTCCTTTGCCATGCAGAAGCTTTTTATCTTGATGAGGTCCCAATAGTTCAATTTTCCTCTTGACTCCATTGCCTTTGGGGATGTGTTGAATAAAAAGTTGCTGTGGCCAAGATCAAAGAGGTTTTTGCCTGCTTTCTCCTGTAGGATTTTGATGATTTCCTGTCTCACATTCAGGTCCTTCATCCATTTTGAGTTTATTTTTGTGTATGGTGTAATAGAGTGGTCCAGTTTCATTCTTCTGCATGTCGCTGTCCAGTTCTCCCAGCACCATCTGTTAAAGAGGCTGTCTTTTTCCATTGGATACTCTTTCCTGCTTTGTCAAAGATTAATTGGCCATACATTTGTGGGTCCAAATCTGGGTTCTCTGTTCTATTCCATTGGTCTATGTGTCTGTTTTTGTGCCAATACCATACTGTCTTCATGGCTACAGCTTTGTAGTAGAGGCTAAAGTCTGGGATTGTCATGCCTCCATTTTTGTTTTCTTTGTCAATATTACTTTGGCTATTCGGGGCTTTTGTGGTTCCATACAAATTTTAGTATAGTTGTTCTAGCTTTGAGAAGAATGCTCATGAAATTTTGATTGGGATTGCATTGAATGTGTAGATTGCTTTGGGTAATAATGACATTTTGAGAATGTTTATTCTTCTGATCCATGAGCATGGAATATTTTTCCATTTCTTTGTGTCATCAATTTTCTTCATAATTTTTCTATAGTTTTCATCTTACATGTCTTTTACATCTTTGGTTAGGTTTATTCCTAGGTATTTTATGGTTTTTTGTGCAATTGTGAACGGTATCAGTTTCTTGATTTCTCTGTTGCTTCATTATTGGTGTATAAAAATGCAACCTATTTCTGCCCGTTGATTTTGTACCCTGCGACTTTGCTGAATTCATGGGTCAGTTCTAGCAGACTTTTGGTGGAGTCTGTTGGTTTTTCCATGTAGAGTATCATGTCATCTGCGAAAAGTGAAAGTTTGACTTCATCTTTGCCAATTCGGATGCCTTTTATTTCCTTTTGTTGATGCTAGGACTTCCAGCACTATGTTAAACAACAGTGGTAAGAGTGGATATCCCTGTCATGTTCCTGATCTCAGGGGGAAAGCTCTCAAATTTTCCCCATTGAGGATGATACTAGCTGTGGGATTTTCATAAATGGCTTTTATGATGTTTACATAAGTTACTTCTATCCCGAGCTTCTCAAGGGTTTTTATTAAGAAATGATGTTGTATTTTGTCAAATGCTTTCTCTGCATCTATCAACAGGATCATATGGTTTTTATCATTTCTTTTGTTAATGTGATGTATCATACTGATGTATTTGTGAATATTGAACCAGCCCTGTAACCCAGGCATGAATCCCACTTGATCATGGTGGATAATTCTTTTCATATGCTGTTGAATTTGATTCGCTAGTATCTTGTTGAGTATTTTTGCATCTGTATTCATCAAGGATATTGGCCTGTAGTTCTCTTTTTTTGCTGGGTCTCTGTCTGGTTTGGGAATCAATGTGATGCTGGCTTCGTAGAATGAGTCTAGAAGTTTTCCTTCCATTTCTAGTTTTTGGAATAGCTTGAGAAGAATGGGTATTAACTCTGACTTAAGTGTCTGGTATAATTCAGCAGGGAAGCTATCTGGCCCAGGACTCTTATTCCTTGGGAGATTTTTGATAACTGATTGAATTTCTTCACTAGTTATGGGTCTATTCTGATTTTCTATCTCTTCCTGTTTGAGTTTTGGTAGTGCGTGTGTATTAGGAATTTGTCCATTTGTTTGCCAACATATATGTTGGCATATAATTTTTCGTAGTATTCCCCGATAATTGCTTGTATTTCTGAGGGATTGGTTCTAATAGATCCATTTTCATTCGTGATTTTGTCTATTTGGGTGCTCTCTCTTTTCATTTTGAGAAGCCTGGCTAGAGTTTTATCAATTTTGTTGATTTTTTTCAAAAAACCAACTCTTGGTTTCATTGATCTGTTCAACTTTTTTTTTTTTTTTGGATTCTATATTGTTTATTTCTGCCCTGATCTTTATTATTTCTCTTCTTCTGCTGGGTTTGGGGTGCTCTTGCTTCTCCCCTTCTAGTTCCTTTAGGTGTTCTGTTAGATTTTGCATTTGCGCTTTTTCTAGTTCCTTGAAATATGCCTGGATTGCAATTTACTTTCCTCTTAGGACTGCCTTTTCTGCATCTCAAAGAGTTTGGATTGTTGTATTTTCATTTTCATTTGTTTCCATATATTTTTAAATTTCTTCTCTAATTGTCTGGTTGGCCCATTCATTCTTTAGTAGGGTGGTCTTTAACGTCCATGTTTTTGATGTTTTCCAGACTTTTTCCTGTGATTGATTTCAAATTTCATAGCATTGTGATCTGAAAGTGTGCATGGTATCATCTCAATTCTTTTATATTTATTGAGGACTGCTTTATTACCCAGTGTGTGATCTGTCTTGGAGAATGTACCTTGTGTACTCAAGAAGAAAGTGAATTCCATAGCCTCGGGATACAGAGTTCTAAGTATATCTGTCAAATCCATCTGGTCCAATGTGTCATTCATGTCCATTGTTTCTTTAGTGATTTTCTGTCTAGTTGATCTATCCATTGCTGTAAGTGGAGTTAAAGTCCCCTGCTATTATTACATTCTTATCAATAAGATTCTTTCTGTTTGTGATTAATTGTTTTATGTATTTGGGTGCTCCCGAATTCAGTGCGTAGATGTTTATAATTGTTAGCTTTTCCTGATGGATAGACCCTACAGTTATTATATAATGCCCTTCTTCATCTCTTGTTACTTCCTTTACTTTAAAGTCCAGTTTGTCTGATGTAAGTATTGCTTCTCCAGCTTTCTTTTGACTTCCAGTCACATGGTAGATATTTCTCCATCCCCTTACTTTCAATCTTCAGGTGTCTTCAGGTCTAAAATGAGTCTCTTGTAGACAGAAAATAGATGGATTTTGTTTTTTTATCTATTCTGCTACCCTATGTCTTCAGATTGGAGCATTTAGTCCATTTACATTCAGTGTTATATTGAAAAATATGGGTTTAGAGTCATTGTGTTCTCTGTAGGATTCATGCTTATGTCTCTGGTACTTTGTGTTCCTTGCAGCATTTCCCTTATAGAGTCCCCCTTCGGATTTCTTGTAGGGCAGGTTTGGTGGTGATGAATTCTCTCAATTTTTATTTGGGAACACCTTTATCTCTCCTTCTATTTTGAATGACAGGCTTGCTGGATAAAGGATTCTTGGCTGCATGCTTTTTCTGTTCATCACATTGAAGATTTCCTGCCATTTCTTTCTGGCCTGCCAAGTTTCAGTAGATAGGTCTGCAACCACCCTGATAACTCTCCCTTTGTATATTAGGGCCTTTTTATCCCTAGCTGCTTTCAGAATTCTCTCTTTATCCTTATATTTTGCCAGTTTCACTATGATATGTCATGCAGAAGGTCGATTCAAGTTACGTCTGAGGGGAGCTCTCTGTGCCTCTTGGATTTCAATGTCTATTTTCTCCCCCAGATTAG
>CM053560.1:71659894-71703556 GCA_028646485.1 Cryptoprocta ferox | reverse complement strand
TATTCAGGAAATACTATGATACAGATATTGTTCTGTTTGATTGCATTATTCAGTTCTCGAATTCTCCTTTCATGCTCCTGGATCAATTTATCTCTCTTTTTCTCAGGTTCCTCTTTTTCTATAATTGTGTCTTCTAATTTATCTATTTTCCTCTCTGCCTCTTCAATCCGTGCAGTGGCTGCCTCCATTTTATTATGCACCTCATTTATAGCATTTTATAATTCATCACAACTATTTTTAAGGTCCATAATCTTTGTAGCAGTAGCTTCTCTGGTGTCCTCCATGCCTTTTTCAAGCCCAGCGATTAATTTTATGACTATTGTTCTAAATTCTTGGTCAGTTATGTTGCTTATGTCTGTTTTGACCAATTCTTTAGCTGTCACTTCTTCCTGGAATGTCTTTAGAGGAGATATCTTCCATTACATCATTTTGGCTAGCTTTCTGTCTCTTGTCAGTTGAAAGCTTGTTATGTACTCTGTACCTGTGAAGGCTCATTGGCTTTTCAGGGCCTGTCCATTCAGGAAGTGTTCTTTTAATGGTGTCCCTTGGTCTCCCTTCTTGTGCCTTTGGTTATTTATTTCCCTTCCCATAGTGATAGTTGGGACTCTCCCTAATGTGTACTTTGCTTGTTTCTTGAGGTAGCTCTGGAAAGAAAAAGAGACAAACAAACAGGGAATAAAAGCAGGCAAATGCACAAACAAATCAAACAAACCAGCAAACCAAAAGGAAAATAAAAACAACAACAACAAAAAAGATGAAGGACAGTCTAAAAGCATAAAAGCAGAAATCCCAACTACAAATAAAGAGCAGGGTGGAGGTAGTGCTGATGGAATAGCATATAGAAAGAGAGAATTGACAAGGGTGGGGTAAAAGAGAAATTGAACATTGACCAGGGGGATAGACTAAAAGGCTTAATTCAGATAGAGAAAAAGGAGAATACGGCAGGAGGTGAGAAGAAAGAAAAATAAAACAAAAAAAATGAGGACTATATTACCCAGAGAAACCATATAGTCGGATTATTTCAGAGAGAAAGGAAGGTAACCACAGAGATAGAACATGCATCAAGAGAATGGATTAAATATGACTGTTTAACAAGCCTATAACCAGAATACCCAGTCCAGTGGAGGGGAGGGATAAGAATGAGATAAGGAAGAATATATCTGAATAGCAAGAATTGATCTAGAGTTAATCACAGCAGTGCATCCATCAGTGCTGATCTTGGGAGAGGGGCTGTCTGTTTCCACAGCATCTATCTGAGCTCTCTGGTAAAAAAAAAAAAAAAAAAAAAAAAAAAAAAAAAAAAGCAGCTCCCCAGCACAGATGGGTGTGGTTGGGAGTAGGAGGGTCTCCCCTCCACTGTGGGTGCCCAGGGCTGCTCCCTGAGGCCCCACCTTGGTGGTTGTGGGGAGAAAAATGGTGGCCCCCCAGTCCCTTCTTGAACCAAGCGTTGCAAATCACTTTTTTGGGTCCGATCTCACTGTGCCTCGGTTGCAGCCAAGGTGGACTGTGTTCTATGTCCCGCCCCCAGCCTCGTTTCCAGCTCTTACTCCGTGTGCAGTAATGATACTGCCCGAAATGTAATCCCGCAAGCCCAAGCTGGGGCTCTTCCTAGCCAGGGATCGAGTAGGGGATGGTTCCTCCTGTAGCCAACTGAGTCCCTTGCATACTGTCTATCCCGGAGGGAATTTCAGGGGCCCCAGCTCAAAGAAAGCTCCACAGTTAGAGATAGTATCTCTCTCCAAACACCCTGCGGTTAGAGATGGGATGGTAGTATCCCTCTCTGACCCAGGCCGAGGTTTTTCTCTTCTCCAGGGACAGTTCTATGAGCAGTTTCAGCTGCTCTTTCATTTCCCTTTGTCTCTCAACAGAGGGGGCTCCCTCCCCTCCGTGCCTCGTGTCCTGCCCGTTTTTATCTTCCCCAGTTGACAGTCACACACCTATGAGGCTGTCGTCTTAGTGGACTCTGTCTCTTTTCCTCCCAGACTCTTGTGGTTCAGTGTCCTTTGGCTTCAGCCCTTCTTTGTTTGAGAAATCCAGGTGGGAAGTACGGAACTCCCTATTTCTCTGCCATCTTGCCTCCTTTTGCAGTCTATAATTTTAATCCTTGTAAGACTTTACCTTTTGGACTAGAATAGTGCCTGTTTTGGTAAATATGCATGTGCCCTTTCAAAAGAATGTGCATTTTGGGGTTATTGCCCATGTATGATTTTACGTCTTATGTATGCCAATTAAGGGTAGTTACTCATGCTAAGATCTCTAAAATCTTATATGTATATGAGTATATATATATATAGCTTATCTGTGTTCTTAGTTACCCAGAGAGGTGTGTTAATATCTGAAGTGATTATAACTTGTATTTTGAACTTATGTTATTAGTTGCATACAGATTTGGGATTATTTCTTGCTGATTAATTGACCCTTGTATCATTAAGAAATATCTATTTTTTGTTAAGTCTTGTATTTAATTTATTTTCCATCCTTTTATTTCAAGGATTAAATCCTTGTGTTCAAGGATGTGTCCTTATGTTTAAAATATGTAAGTTAAACAGTATATGCCTTGTCTTTTTAAAATATAGCGTCTCAAACTGTTTACTTTAATTGGACTATTTAATCTTTTTATATTTAATGTAATTATCAATATAATTCAGTTTAAGTATCATTTTTGCTGATTTTTATATTTCCATCTGTTCTTTATTCCTTTATTTCTCCTTTTTGCTTACTTTTGCATTAAGCAGTGAAATTTTAAATTTAATTTTCACTGTATTGGATTTTTGTTTATAACTTCTCTTATTAATAATATATATATTGAGTTTATTATACTTCACCTAAATTATTATTTAAGACTTCCTAAACAATGGGGAAAAAAAGAATGTTTTGATTTCATTTACTCACAGTAGTTTACTTTTACATTTATTATAAGTCATACAATTGTTTTATGATTTTGAGCAGTCAACCTTGACCCAATATTTATATTTTCTGGTTCCCTTCGATTCTTCCTGAGGTCTTGTGTTTCCTTCTGGGATCATTTTCTTCAGCCTAAATAACTACTGTTATTATTTGTAGTATGAGAAGTCATATGGCAACAAATTCTTTCAACTCTTTTTTCTGAAAAATCTTTATCTTTGCCTCAACTTATGAGGACCTTTTGTTGTATTAGAGGTTTAAGTTCGTTAATTTTCCTTCTCTTTGATCATTTTTTAAATATTCTATTACTGGACTCAATTTTTCCTATTGAAAAGTTGCTGTTAGTGTTACAATTTTTCCTTTAAAAATAACATGACTTTCCCCCTCTCTGACTTTGTTATAATTTTTTTGTCCCTGAGTTTTAGTAATAGCCCAGTGAAATTTGACTTGTTTATATCATACTTGGGATTCACTGAATCTCTTAAATGTGTGGGTTGAGGTATTTGTTTACATGTGCAAAAATCTCAGCCACAATTTCTTTAAATATTGTTTTTATTTGGTTATTTTCTCATTTACATAAAGGACTTTATACATATATTAGGACTTTTGACTATGTCCCTTTTCTATATCACACTTTGGCAATATAAGTGCCAGGTATATCGTACTTCTTAGAGATATGTTTTTTGGCTTTGTTGAGATTCTCCTATTTAATCTTGTTTTTATTTCTGGTATGTATCCCTTGATTCTTGAAGTTGAGCCTCACTCTTTTCTTTTTTAATTTTTTTAATGTTTGTATTTGAGAGAGAGAGAGACAGAGACAGAGTGCGAGTGGGGGAGGGGCAGAGAGAGAGAGGGAGACAACAGAATCCGAAGCAGGCTCTAGACTCAGCCATCAGCATAGAGCCTGACACTGGGCTCAAACTCACAAACCACAAGATCATGACCTGAGCCAAAGTTAGATGTTTAACCAACTAAGCCACCGAAGCACCAGAGCCTCACTCTTAAAATTTGTCTTTCTGGTCACTGAAATGAAAGACAGTGTGTCTCCATTCAGGCTGGATGTATGGTGCCCCCTTTGAAATGCCTGCCTATTCTTTAGCTTGCTAGCACTTACTTTCTACTAGACATTCTAGAATCTTGCCCTGTTTGTCCATAGTTTATAAATCAATCAAGGACTTGATGTAAATTTTCCAAAGATTTTTGAGCTTCTTTTTTTAAGTTTCCTTCTTTTCAGGACCATTTCCTGACAAACCTGCTACTTTGACAGCTTCAAACTCTTAAGTGGCTCCTTGCCAAGAGACCTTGACTGTTTCCTTGGATTCCTTTTCCTGTGACTTTGTTTTAGAAAATGCCCTCAAAGAACATACTAGCAGTCAATTTGGAACTTGTAAACTTCCCATTTGTCAAATATTACAGACCTGCCTTGAAGACTATCTAATTCATGCAAATTTGTATATACTTGTTAAAATTTTGTAGTAATTTATGGTGTCAGTGAACATCTGATAGTGGTTTCTGCCTTATGTACCACTCAAACTTCCATCTTTGTCAATTAACTCTTAGTGGCACTGTTTTACATTCAAACATTTAACTTTTATGAAATCAATGAAAGTTAATTTGTTCTATTATAAATCTGAGTTTTTTATACAAAGTCTCTTTGTTTTTTTAATTTTTAAATTTGTTTTATTTTTGAGAGAGAGAGAGAGTATGAGCAGGGGAGAGACAGAGAAAGAGACACACACACACACACAGAATCCAAAGCAGGCTCCAGGCTCCAGCTGTCAGCACAGAGCACAAGGCAGGACTTGAACCCAAACACCATGAGATCATGACCTGAGCTGACGTCAGACACTTAACCAACTGAGCAACCCAGGCGCCCCTATACAAAGTCTTTCTTATATACTACAATTATAAAACTATGTATGTTTTCTGGTGTTTTGATCTATCCTTTGAAGTTAATCACTCATTGATCTAGGTTATATCTATATATAGTAAGATGTGGAGTCAGAATTTAATTTTTCAACACTTAGTATTTAATCATTTATCTTTTCTCCACATTTGAATTGAAAACAACCTTTATCATAATCTGAACTCTCCAAAATTGAGTAATTATAGATAGCACTATATACTGTCTATTTGATCAATTAATTGCAACAGTTCCTGTGACAGTTTTAATTAGATTAAATATAATTTTAGCATATTATAGACCAAATTTTACCTCATTATTTTATTTTTCAAAATACATGTCAAATCTTGAAAATTTATTTCAAACAAGATTTTAAAATATCTGTCAAGTTTCAAACACCTATAACAATCCTCCTCCCACAGTCTAACTGGGATTTGTCTAAATTGCATTGAATTTGTATACTGACTTGTGTTAAATATTTACCCTTAGTACTAAGTAGTCAATCCATTGAGGAACATGGTATGCCTCTCCTGTTAATAAGGTTTTCTTTTATATACTAATGTAAAGATTTAATATTTTTTTCATGTTTCTCAGTTATCTTGCAAAGTTTATTCCTAGGTTATTATGAATCTGTGTTGCTACTGAAAATGAAATAATTTCCCCACGTTAGTTTACAAATTATTGCATCCATAAAAGAAAGACTGTATTTTCTGCATATTTTATAACTAGCCAATTTATTAAATCATCATATATTTTAGTTAATTCCCTTGTTTATGGTATACATCATTTCTTCATCAAGCAATTAAAATTTCTTCTAATATTCATACTATAAATTATCTTTGTCTCATTTCATTGTTATGTATTGGAATAGTTATGATGATTGTATCAATTGCTTTCCCCAAAATATGTTGTCATAAAAATTACCTATAAATATCAATGACTTATAACAACTTCTTTTCTTCCTTAATCATATTACTTGGTGGCCCATGATTGGTTCTGTATGTCACTTTCATTTTTGGATCTGGACAAAAGAAAATAACTTTTTTCATTGCACAGGAAAAAGAATTATGGTGTATTTGTGTTATTGTTAAAGGTTTTCTTAAGAAATAGCACATTTAAATTTGTCTTATACTACATTGGGCAAACCAAGTTACATTGCCTAGTAGAACATCTGTGAGACATGGATATATAATCCTTTTATAAGAAGTCCAGTGAATTACTTGGAACAATAACTTTATTTACCATAGTGGCCATTCTTGTTTGTACTTGATTTTAATTATTTTCATTTTACTATTGTTTAATGTTTTAGCCAATTATTTCTGGTAGAGATTCTTTGCCAAATAGAGAAATTCCCTTCTATTTCTGGCTTATTATAAACTTTATCAGGAATTGGTGCTCGATTTTATCTATTACTATTTCTATAGTTAGATATTCCTATTTTTATCAATTAATGAATATAAAAAGTTATGTATTATATTCACATATGATACAATATTGGATACCTCTTAAATTAAGGAAATAAACTCTACTTGATCATATTCTATTATTTGGAAGTATACTGCTTGAGACATGAGTTAATATTAGATTTAAAATCTTTGGGGGAAAATAAATAAAATCTTTAAAGGCACTGAGTGACTCAGTTAGTTAAGTGTCTGACCCTTGATTTTGGTTCGGGCCATGATCTCATGGTCTGTGGGATCAAGCCCTGTTTGGTCTCTGCACTGATGGTGTGGAGGCTGCTTGAGTTTCTCTCTCTCTCTCTGCCCTCTCCCCATGCCTCTTAAAAATGAATAAACATTTTTAAAAAATAAAATAAAATTTTTATATCTCACATTATTGTACCCAGGTCTCAAAAACTTGGGATCATTATATAAATTTTTGTTTATTCATAAAATGTTAATGCTATAGTATGGAGCCATTAAAGAGTATTATCAAAGTAGTTAACTATATGAGAAATTTCCATAAATGTCTTTCTTATTTAAAGACATTTACTCATAGCTGAAGAATACATATCTCAATGTGGTGGTGAGCTTGGGCGGGGGCAAACAAGTTGGAGTTAAGATGATGAATAGTCTAAACAAAAGAAAGGAGTCTTTAACATGTTTAAATGCACAGGCACCTATTCTCTGTGTTAACCTATATTCCTTAGACTTTTCCCTAAGCTTGGAACCAGGCTCGTTTACATCACAACTTTTCCTTTATCGTCAGAGAGAATATTACTTCTGATCACAGTTAAATAGCAAACTTACACCTGCCCAAATCATTTTCTTTCTGTCTCTCTTGTTATTCCAAATAAAATCCTTGAATCAAAGTAGAAAATGTGTTAGAATTTGAAACAAATTCCAGTGTGCTGACTAAGGAACAGAATAGGAAGTAGGCTCAATGGGACTGTTGTGTTATAAATTCCCTCTCTAGAGAGCCACTCTCCAAAGATGATCTTTGCAGAAAGTAAAAGGGCTTAATATTTCAGTTGTTCATTTGGTTCTGTGTAGATCATGAGACTATGAGTCTCTTTTGAACTGTCAGTTTTCCTGTTGCTTTGTCAGTTTATATGAACAGGAGAACTGTAAGAGGACAAGCCTAAAGAGGTCCATGACTGATTTCATAATGTTCTTGCTCTTCAAAGGGTCAGCACTTCATATGAATCCCCACAATAATGCATGGAACACTGTTATATTTGGCTTTTCTAAGATCTGAGATTAGAGTTTTCACTCTGATATAGAAAATGGTATTCAGCCATACAGATTTCTGTGATACTCATCATGTACCTTCAGGTAAGATAAAGCTCCTATGACTCCAAGATCCTCTAGCTTTATGTTCTACCACTGAGTATGTGAATTATGAACATATTCCTTCTCCAGAATCAAAACCAAGAATTCTTTTAGAGCTTATAAACAAATGTTACTTCAAAAATGCATTAAAACTTGTAGTTTGCCAGTTCCCCCTTTGCATTGCTTTATGTAGGGGCTGGGGCCCTAGGTCAGGGAAAATTCCAGTAAGTGAATGTGAATACATTTTCCTTCAGTGAAACTTCAAGTGATATATTGCCTATCCCCTGTTAATTTCTGTTATTTTTGGGTGATAGGAAACAAGGAAATATTATTTATACTTTGCAAAATTTGAGGAACAGCCTTTGTGAGCACAGCCATTTGACATATATTTATAAATGACACACATATTTGACTTCAGTGTCTATTAAGATATTTTACATCAACTGTAATCTTAATGAAGAACAGTATCACATAAGCACTAATTGTATTATGAAGGACAATATTAGATTGACCTGAAGAGCAATATTATTATGGAATTGGTTCCTTAATTTTCTTGGGAAAATGTGGCACATTGTCAGTAACTCTGTTGCATTCAGAGACATTATTAACATTACCCCCTTTTTTAACATGCTATTGGTCTTCTACTTATTGATTTGTAGCATTTATTTGTATAATGAATGTTATTTATTTATTTGAAAGTATTTTGGCATTTCTTTTTCCATTATTTATGACATCCTTTGCTTTTCAGAACTTTTAAAAAATACCATTAAAATTATGTTAAGCCTTCCAAGATTTATTATTTAGCCTTGTTTAATGAAGTTTACTAACTGGTAGCACAATATTCTATTAAACATTTCTATATTTTTTCTATTCTGTATTTTTAAGTACTGCTACTCACATTCCAGTCCTTAATTCAACCTGGAAAATATTTTTATATGTCAAAGATGAAGATTGTTTGAATAGCTTTTTATTTTAATTTAAATTCAATTTAGATAACATATAGTGTAGTCCTGGCTTCAGGAATAGAACCCAGTGATTGATCCCTTACATATAATACCCAATGCTCATCCCAACAAGTGCCCTCCTAATGCCCATCACCCATAAACCCATCCCCCACCACAACCCCTCCAGCAACCCTCAGTTTGTTCTCTGTTTTTAAGCATCTCTCAAGGTTTGCCTCCCTTTCTGTTTTTGTTTCCTTCCCTTACCCTATGTTTATCTGCGGAGTTTCTCAGATTTCACATATGAGTGAAGTCATATGATTATCTTTCTCTTTTTCACTTAGCCTAATACCCTCTAGTTCCATGTTGTTGCAAATGGTAAGATTTCATTCTTTTTCATCGCCTGGTAGTATTCTATTGTGTATATATACCACATCTTCTTTACCTGTTCATCAGTTGTTGCGCATTTGGACTCTTTCCATAATTTGGCTATTGTTGATAGTGCTGCTATAAATATTGGGGTGCATGTGCCCCTTCGAATCATCATTTTTATACCTTTTGGATAAATTCCTAGTAGTGCAATTGCTGGGTCGTAGGGTAGTTCTATTATAATTTTTGAGGAATCTTCATTCTGTTTTCCAGAGTGGCTGCACCAGTTTGCTTTCCCACCAACAGTGCAAAAGGGTTCCTTTTTCTCCACATCCTCACCAACATCTGTTGTTTTCTGAGTTGTTCATTTTAGCCATTTTGACAGGTGTGAGATTATATCTCATTGTGGTTTTGATTTGTATTTCCTTGATGATGAGTGATGCTAAGCATCTTTTCATGTGTCTGTTAGCCATTTGGATGTCTTTGGAAAAGTGTCTGTCATGTCTTCTGCCCATGTTTTTACTGGATTATTTGTTTTTTAGGTGTTGAGTTTGGTAAGGTCTTTATAGATTTTGGATACTAGTCCTTTATTAGATATGTCATTTATAAAAAGCTTTTCCCATTCCATTGGTTGCCTTTTAGTTTTGTTGATTGTTACCTTTGCATTGCAGAAGTTTTTTTTTTTTATATATATTGATGAGGTCCCAGTGGTTCATTTGTGCTTTTATTTCCCTTGCCTCCAGAGACATGCCTAGTAAGAAGTTGCTGCCGCCTAGGTCAAAGAGGTGGCTGCCTGTTTTCTCCTTGAGGATTTTGATGATTTCCTGTTTCACGTTTAGGTCCTTTATCCATTTTGAATTTATTTTTGTATATGGTTTAAGAAAGTAGTCCAGTTTCATTCTTCTGCATGTCGCTGTCCCATTCTCCCATTACCATTTGCTAAAAAGGGTCTTTTTTCCCTTTGTCAATATTGTCTTTTCTGCTTTGTCAAATATTAGTTGGTCATATGTTTGTGGGTCCATTATTTATGAGTATCTTTTTAAAATTGATTTCCTTTTGAAGAAAGACAGTATTTCACACATCAGTTTTTCAAATTGAAAGTATTTAAAAAACCATTCTCTCTCTCTTTCCATACATATGTGTATATTTCTGTGTATATATAAAATGAAATATGAATTTTGCTTCATATGTATTCAGTTACAGTGGAGAAACAGGATAAGAAATTAGAAGGTAAATAGAAAGTTGGAGGAAAAAGCAAATGAAAGAACTTGATTGGATAGAAGGCTAGACTCCAGGCAGGTGTTATATGAAATCTGGAAAAGACATAATTATATGTGAATGGATTGTAGAGATTGAAAGAATTACAAAATCTTCACATACACACATACAGGTACTCATGTACTCTTAACAGAAAGAAACCAAATGAAACGAAGAGAGATATATGGACACAGAGATATTTAGAGACATTTTTACACACATAGAAATAGTGGAATGAATGAAGAAAAACCCAAAGTCAATGGCAAAAACAGTAGGAGATTATTGAGGGTTTATGTGGGCTGCAGTTGTGTAACACTTTGCCATACACTAAATCTAGGGCATTACTCTGGGTTATTATCTGTGATTACTTTGGCATTTCTTTGAAATTACTGGCTTGGAAAAGTTCTTCCTAAGTATGAATCCATTACTTTTCAAATTTCAAAACTTATTTTTAAAAATAACCATATAAAAGGTATATAATTCTATTAATTTAAAGGTATGAATATATGTGAATTCATGATTCAGACCTTAGCACTATGGATTAATTTCTTTTTCTTCTTTCTTTATTTGCTCTTAATTTCCAAACCATCCTATTTTATTTATTTTTTCCAACTTTATTGAAGCATAATAGACAAATAAATATTGTATGTATTTGAGTATATAATTACATGATTTGATATACATTGTAAAATGGTGGCTACGGTCAAACTAATTAACATATCCATCACCTCCCATATTTAATTTTGTTTTAGTTATAAGGCAAATAAGTTCTGGAGCTCTAATGTACAGCTTGGTGGCAATAGTTAATGATAAAGATTTGTATACTTGAAATATGCTCTGTTCTTACCACATTTTATTTACAGTTTAGCATGTAAGTATCTATGCTCTGCAGTACCAAACCAAAACCAAACCAAAACCAAAAATATAATCTCTCCATTTTATTTATAGATTGATGTAATTTTTGCAAACTAAGGCTTCATCATTCTGTAATGTGAAAAAGTTGTATTTAATTCCTCTACAGAGGCCAAGGTTTACCTAGAACAGTGGCTTTCAAACTTGATTTCAGGACCTTTTCATAATCTTAAAACTCATCAAGGACCCCAAAGTAGTTATGCTTGTATGAGTTATAGCTGTTCATATGCACCATTTAAAGTTAAAAAAATAATAATGTTTATAAATTCATTAGTAGAGACAATAAACTAATCATAAGTCCATAAATGCCAATTTAAAAATAACTGGGTTTTTTTGCTATGTCAAAATAACAAAAATTAATGAGGAGTTGTGTTTTTTAGTATTTTTAATCAATCTCTTTAATGTTTAAGAGAAATTGAGTAGGATGCTGTTTGATGTGAGATCACCAAACATTTGTTACGAGATCAATTTGGTATGAGATCATGTAGCCTAGAAAACTCCATTCAATAATCAAGAAAAAAATAGAGCGAATAAAGCAAATAATAGTATTGGTATGAAAATAATTTTGACCTCAATGCCCTGATAGATCTTCACAGATCTTCAGGGTCCCCAACAACACTTTGAGAACCACTGTTTTTTAGAATACCACCTTTGAGTCTATGTCTTTTTCCACATAAAACACCTGAGATTTGAAGACTCACCCTCCACACTAATCTTATGGTATTGAAGAGCCTCACTGAATATTATCCTTTCTCTCTTATATTTAAATTAATGATGATGATGATAACTACGTGTTCGAAAACCAACTTAGAGGAACTATCATCAGATAGTATTTGTCATTAGACCTGAAATTTTAAAAGTAGAATTTTTTCCCTGTAGGGTTATGAATAGAAACATACCCATTTCCCTGGGCTGTCTTTGTTAATACAAATGCAATGATCAAGATCTCTTTGACTTTCTGTGCATCATGCCAAATACTGAACATTTAAAAAATTATATACATATAGAATATAGTATTTTTGCATGGAGGAGGGCACTTGTTGGGATGAGCACTGGGTGTTGTATGGAAACCAACTTGACAATAAACTATATTTTTAAAAATTTTTAACATTTATTTATTTTTGAGGGAAAGACAGACACACAGAGAGAGAGAGAGAGTGGGGAAGAGGCATAGAGAGGGAAACAGAGGATCCAAAACAGGCTCCGTGGTGTAAGCAAAGAGCCCTACGCAGGGCTTGAACTTATGAACCATGAGACCATGACCTGAACCGAAATCAAGAGTCGGCTGCTTAACCAACTGAGCCACCCAGGCACCCCTACATGTAGTATTTTTAAGAGTGTATTTTTACAGAAGGGAGGAGTTGAAATTTGAAATCTTATCATAATTTCTCATTTTCCAATTGACTTATAATCTATTCTAAAATAGGTATAGGAGTATTTCCCGTAACAATAAAACAGCAATTATCTTCCATACAGTACTTAAATCTATTGGATATTGGCTTCTAATCAGCTTGACATGTTTCTCTCTCAAATAGAGCAAAGATTATGAAATATTATTCTATTTGTATGTCAAAAACACTGAGTTATCTTTTGGCTATATTCATTCAGTCTGTATTCATCTACTGCTTGACCTAACATTGTAGATTTTTGTATAGAATTGCTTATTGTCAGTACCAACTAACTCTGACTGTAAACCTCAGGGTGACAGGCAAGTATCTGTTCACTTTGTATTTGTTGTATCTAGGATAGGACTATGAAGATCTAAAAATGATGAAAATATTTCTGCATGAGTGATGATATTTTATTTACTGACATGCAGAGTGAGGTAACCCTAATCAGGTATTTTCCTTAATGTGCAATACTAAAAGGCCATTTCTCATATGGAAATTTTTGTTGTTTTTGCAGCATTACAAACAAATGAATATTCCAAAATAAGTAATTGCTCTAGTTCTATGAGTAAATTCATCTTTTGGGGCTTCCCTTGTACCTGGGAAATTCAGATTTTCCTCTTTTCAAAAAGTCTTCTCTGGAATATATATTTTGACACTAACTGGAAATTGTATTATCTATGCTGTGAGGTGGGACCATCAACTATAAACTCCAGTGTACATCCTGCTGGCCATTTTTTCCTTTCTGGAGATCTGATTTTTCACCTCCACTGTCCCTAATATGCTAGCCAACTTTCTTTCTGAGACTTACACCATTTCTGTCTCTGGCTGCTTCCTCCAATTCTACTTCTCCCTGGGCACCACTGAGACCTTCTTCTCGTCTGCTATGGCCTTTGACAGGTACTTTGCTATCTGCAGGCTCCTCATTCCCCCAATGTCATTACAGTTCAGCACAGCATTAGAATAGGAGCTGGGTGCTGGGTGTGTGGCTTCCTGTATTTCCTCTTGCCTATTTACCTGATCTTTCAGCTCTTGTTCTGTTGTTCCAGTAAGATTGATCACTTACTGTATGACCCAGATATCCTGATAAATCTGTCCTGTATGCTGGCTCCTGCCACTGAGATCATCTGTGCCATCTTTAACTAAGTCCTCATTTTCTCCACCTTCCTTTTTTTGCCAGCTCCTATGTCCTGGTGAGTAGAACTGTGCTCAGGGTCCCTTCTCCACATGTGGCTCCCCACTGGCTGTGTTATCCTTGTTCTATGGCTTTATCATGGTTGTGTATGTAAGCCCAACAGCAGGCAATCTAGCTGAAATAGCAAATTGTGAGTTCATTCTATTCTGTATTAACTCCACTTTTTAATCCCTTGATCTATCATCTCTGAAGTAAGGACATGAAGGCAGCTCTGAGAAAACTATTCAGGATTGTGAGATTTTGTCAGAGGCATGGAAGAAATCTTTGAAGAATTTTTGTTCACTATTGAAATGATGTATGTGAAATAAATAATTAAAAGCTTGATATTCAATTGTATTAACTGATAGAAAAATATTTTGGGGGGAGGAGGAACAGTCATTATAATAGGTGTTTATAAAGCTAACTGTGTCCATCTCTCCATTTTTATTAGGGAGAATTATTAATGGTGAAATCTTTCAAATTAAAGTTAAAATAAGGGAAAAATAATCACTAATCCTTCTGACATTTTGATTTAATACTAGTTAAAAATTTGCTGCTAATATCATATACATATGCATACACATAATCTGTCCTATAATTTGCATTTATTACTAAAATTTCTCAGTCTAAAGTTATGTGTGCTGAGTTTAGAAAGACATTTAGGTGTTAATTCTTGTGTCAATATTAAAAACAGGGCAAGATACATTCTTATGAAAGGTGATTCATCATTTATCATAATTGTATTTTCTCCCACTTCCTCACCAAATTTTAGTGAAAATACTCCTAATATTTAGATCCAGATGGCTGACATTAATTTTTTCCATTATATATTCTAATGTTTTTGAAAAGAGCTCTACTTGGGATGAACCATGCTTTGCCTTTTCCTAATTTTCCATTTTTGTTCTCTCCAGGTTAGGGTGTGATGCTAGTAACTGTCAGGTACTGCTGTAATTGTTGGAGTTACTAGATTTGCCTCTACCCACTGTCTCAAGGATACTGTATCTCATATTCTCAACTAGAATTTTCCTTATCCCACAGACAAAGCCTGTACTGAGTAACTCTCCCAGTATCCTACATTTCCTTCTCTCAAGTTATAGCAACCGCTTTCCATTTCTATGTATTTACCTATTCTGGACACCATATAAATGGGTGGCTCAGTGGGTTAAGCATCTGACTTTGGTTCAGGTCATGATCTCATGGTTCGTGAGTTCAAGTCCCACATCAGGTGAGCTTGAGTCCCACATCGAGTGAGTTCCAGCGCTGCGTCCGGTAAGCAAGAGTCCTGCTTTGGGTGAGCTCATACCCTCCTTCAGGTGATCTCATGGCCACTTTGGGTGAGCATGAGCCCTGCTTTCTTTCCTCTCTCTCTCAAAAAAATAATTTAATTTAAAAAAGAAATCATACAATACATCTGGCTCCTTTCACTTAGGATAATGTTTACAAGGTTCATTTATGTTATAGCTAATATCAGTACTTCATTCCTTTTCAGGGCTGAATAGCATTCCATCATTTGGATATAAAACATTTTCTTTATCCATTCAACAGCTGGACACTTAAATGGTTTTGATTTTGTGGTGATTATTAGCAATGCTCCTGTAAAGAGTCATCTTTTTTTTAAGTTTTTTAAATTATTATGTTCATTTATATCTTTTGAGAGAGAGACAAGGTGCGAGTGGGAGAAGGGCAGAGAGAGAGAGGGAGACACAGATCCGCAGCAGGCTCCAGGCTATGCTCTATCAACACAGAACCCGAGGAGGGGCTTGAACCCACGAACCATGAGATCATTAACTGAGCCAAAGTCAGAGGCTTAAATGACTGAGCCACCCAGGTGCCCTGACCGTCATGATCTTTAAGTGAACCTGTTTTTACTTCCCTAGGTTATATCTCCCTAGGTTGAATTGCCGAGTCATAAGTTAACTCTAAGTTTAACATTTTGAGGAACTGTCAGACTATTTTCCAAAGAAGCTACAACATTTTTATATCATACCAGCAGTGTGTGTAATGTAGATTTTAACTTTCTATGTATTCTCATCCATATTTATTATTTTTACTTTTTTGACTTTAGTGATCTTGGTAGCTGTGAAGTGGTAGGTACCTTTTTGTTTTCCCTAATGATATTGGAATTGTTTCATGTGCTTATTTTGGCCATCTTTTTGTCTTTAGAGAAATATATATTCAAATCCTTTGAGCATTTTTAAATTGGGTTTTCTTTGTATTGTTGATTTGTGTAGAAGGTATTAATATATTTTGGATATAAGTCCCTTATCAGATATATAATTTATAATTAATTTCTCCTAATCTGTGGGCTGTCTTTTTTGAATGTGTCTTTTGAAGTTTTGACTTTTAAGTAAGTCCAGTTTGTCCACTTTTTTCTTTTGTCACTTGTGCTTTTGGTGTCAAACATAAGAAACCATTGTCTAATACACAGTCACAAAAATTACTCTCTGGATGTTTATAGTATTTTTCAGTGCAGATTATTTTTACAACTTTTGAATTTATTTGGACATTTTAATAGGAAATTGTTAAGACTGAAAGCATATGTGAGTTCAAAATAACTACTTTGAAATAAAAGCTCCCCAAACATTTTTTTGGCATATTCAGGTATGTTTCCCAGTTTATAAGGCCCTATGAGTCACTGAATACAATCTTGGTATTCTTAAATAGATAATCTCATATCACACATTTTCAAGTGAAACCTATATAATTCTTTCACTTTATAAAATCTTGATATCTTTTAAAACTAAATTATTTTTATAGTTTACTGTCAGTACTTCTCAGAGACATTTGAAGCATTGATTCAGGGTAGGGGTAAAGGATGAGAAATAAATTTTTGGGAAAAAATGGAAAAATAGGCCAATTCTAGAATAAGGCTTAAGGGGAAAGATGGAATTAATAGAATTATTACAATAATTATAGTGAGATATACTAATAAGTTTTGTTCTTTAAATATAAAGAAAACAAGAGATGGGTAAAAAAGGGGGTGGCTTATTGTATCTAAACTATTGGTATGTTTTCAAAGTTTTTGTTCACTTTTTTTACTTCCATTGCTATATGATGAATAATTTTCACACTTTCAGATATAACTGAAAACCATATTTTAATGATCTGATACAATTTTTCATCCTTTATTTTTTATCATTAGTATTATAGAGCTTTTTTAAATTGTGATATATTGGTGTAATATTATAATAGAAACATTTGATGGTGGTCATCTTGCAGAATATCACATGCTTATTACTGTTTGACAGGAAGGAATTAAAGCAGCCATTCACTTCACTCAGACAACGTTCCTTGGGATAAAGAGATGATGACTTCATAGATTCAGACTTGTTTTTTTTTTTTTTCCTTTAATTTTAGAGTTTGTTAGTGGAGGAGAGGAGCAGAGTTGGGAGGGGGAGAAAAAAGGGAGAAGGAGAGGGAGAATCTTAAGCAGGTTCCACACTCAGCGTGGAGTCCGACACAGGGCTTAAGCCCACGACCCTCAAATCATGACATGAGCCAAAATCAAGAGTCAGACACTCAACCAACTGAGCCACCCAGGTGTTCCGCCCATCACCTTTTGTATGCCAGTCATACCTCAATAAAGCTGTTTTTGAAAAAAGAAGACAAAGGAAAATATATTGTGTACACATAGCATCCTGAAAAGGGTATGTCTAACATTTTTAGGCTATGACATTAAGCTTATTGCTTATTCCACATCACTTCATAGAATCTTTATTTTTTCTTGAAGTATAATTGATACATTGTTACATTAGTTTCAGCTATACACCATAGCGATTTGACAAGTATGTATATTAGTCTATGCTCACCACCAGTGTAGCTACCGTATGTCACCATACAATGCTTTTACAATACCACTGACTATATTCCCCATGTTATATACCTTTTACCCTATGACTTACTCATTCCGTAATTGGAAACCTACATCTCCTACTTCTCTTCATTCATTTAGCCTTCCATCCATACCCCTTCCCCTCTGGCAAACATCAGATTCTTTTCTGTATCTATGGGTCTGTTTCTGCTTTTATTCTTTTTTTGCTTTTATTAATTTTTTTCATCTTTTATATTCCACATATAAGTGAAATCATAAGGTACTTGACTTTCTTCACCTGACTTATGTCATTTAGCATAATACCCTCTAGTCCACCAACTTGCTACAAGTGGCAAGATCCCATTGGTTTTTATGACTGTATAATATTCCATTATATTGTTTTCTATATTAACACTGTATGTATGTACATGCGAATATCACCCCATTTTTATCCACATATCCATTAACACTTAGATTGCTTCCATATCTTGGCTAATGTAAATAATGCTTCAATAAATATAGAGTTGCACGTATCTTTTTCAATTAGTGTTTTCAGGGTTTTTTGGTGTGGGAGTAAGGGGGATTGAATATCCAGTAGTGGAATTACTGGATCCTGTAGTATTTCTTTTGTTAATTTTCTGAGGAAACCATACTCTTCCACAATGACTACACCAATTTACATTCCTACCAACAGTACCCAAGCGTTCCTTTTTCTCTACATCCTCACCAACACTTGTTATTATCTTGTCTTTTTGATTCTAGCAGTTCCAGCAGTGATGTGATCTGAGGTGATACCTCATCGTGGCTTTATTTGCATTTCCCTCATGATTAGTGATGTGGGCATATTTTCATGTGTGTGTTGACCATCTGTACATCTTCTTTGGAAAAATATGTATTCTGGCCCTCCATTTTTAATTGGATTATTAGTTTTTTTGGGTGTTGTATAAATTTTCATGTACTTTGGATATTAACTCCTTATCAGATATGTCATTTGCACATGTCTTCTCCCATTTAGTGGGTTGCATTTTTGCTTTGTTGATTGTTTCCTTTGCTGAGCAAAAACTTCTTATTTAGATGTATTTTTGCTTTTGCTTCCCTTGCCTGAAGGGATATATCTAGAAAATGCTGCTATGATGAATGGGAAAGAGATTAGTACCAGTGTTTTCTTCTATGGTTTTTGTGGTTTTAGGTTTCATATGTAGGTCTTAAATCTATATGAAGTTTATTTTTGTGTATGGTATAAGAAAGACATCCAGTTTCATTCTTTTACATGTAGCTTTCCAGTTTTCCCAGCACCATTTATTGAAGAGACTGCTTTTCCCCATTGTATATTCTTGCCTTCTTTGTCATAGATTAATTTACTATACGAGCATGCATTTACTTCTGAGCTCTCTATCCTGTTTCCTTGATCTGTGTGTCATGTCTGTGTGCGCATGTGTGTGCGCGCGCATTCACCAATACCATACTGGTTTGATTACAATAGCTTTGTAGTGTATCTTGAAATCTGGAATTGTGATACCTTCAGCTTTCTTTGCTTTGGCTATTCAAGGTCTTTTCTAGATCCATGCAAACTTTAGTATTTTTCTATTTCTTTGAAAAATATTGATAGTGGTTGCATTGAATCTGTAGATTGTTTTGGGTAGTATGGGCATTTTAACAGTATTCTCCAAATCCATGAACATAGAATGAACATGACACATTTGTTTGTGTCATCTTAAATTTATTTCATCAGTGTTTATAGTTTTTGGAGTACAGGTCTTTTACTTCCTTGGTTAAATTTATTTCTAGGTATTTTATTCTTTTTAATGCAATTATAAATAGAATTGTTTTCTTAATTTTCTGCTACTTCATTATTACTGTATGGAAATGCAATCAATTTTGTGTATAATTTTTGTATCCTGCAACTTTATTGAATTAATTTGTTACTTCTAACAGTTTTTTGATATAGTCTTTAGTGTTTTCTATGTATAACATCCCTTCATTTGCAGATAGTGACAGTTTAGCTTTCTTTCCAATATGGTTGCTTCTTTTTTTTCTCGTCTGATTGCTGTGAAATAGGGCTTCTAGTACTATGATGAATAAAAGTGGTGAAAGAAAATGTCCTTGTCTTGTTCCTGATCTTAGAGGAAGACTCTCAGTTCAACATTATGATAATAGCTATGGATTTTTCATTATGGTCTTTGTTATGTTGAGATATGTTCCCTCTAAACCCACTTTATTGAGTGTTTTTATCATGAATGGATGTTGTACTTTGTCATGTTTTTTTCTGCCTCTATTGAGATGATCATATGATTCGTTTTATGATACAGTGTATTACATTGATTTACAACACAAATAGTAAACCATTCTTGCATCCCCAGAATAAATTTCATCTGATAATGGTGAATTATTTTTTAATGTATTGTTGGATCTGGTTTGCTAATATTTCATTGAGGATTTTTGCATCTGTATTAATGAGGGATTTTGGCCTGTAGTTTTCTTTTTTTGTGGTGTCTATGTCTAGTTTGTCCTTGTAGAACGTATTGTACTTGGAAACTTTCCTCCTTATTGTTTTTTGGAATAGTTTGAGGAGAATAGGTGTTAACTCTTATTTATTTATTATTATTATTTTTTAATTTCTGTGTGTTACATTAGTTTCAGGTGTACATTATAGTGATTTAACATTCTATACATTTCTCAGTGATCAGTGTACTCTTACTCTTCTTCATCTGTTTCACCAATTATACCCTCTGCACACACACACACACACACACACACACACACACACTTACCCTGTGGTTACCATTGGTTTGTTTTCTATATTTAAGAGTCTGGTTTTTGTTTGTCTTTTTTTTCTTTGCTCATTTGTTTCTTAAATTCCACATATGAGTGAAATCATATGGTATTTGTCTTTCTCTGGCTGACTTATTTCACTTAATATTATACAAGGTAAATCCAACCAGGTTGTTGCAAATGACACAATTTCATTTTTTATGGCTGAATAATATTTCATTGTATATATATATACACCACATCTTCTTTATCCATTTATCATTGGATGGACACTTGAGTTGCTTCCATAATTTGTCTATTGTAAATAATGCTGCAATAAAGATACAGATGCATATGTCTTTTTGAATTAGTGTTTTTATTTTCTTTGGATGAATACCCAGTCATGGAATTACTGGATCATATGATAATTCTATTTTTAGTTTTTTGAGAAACCTCCATATTACTGTTTACCGTGCCCACACCAATTTGCATTCCCAACAACAGTACACACAGGGTCCTTTTTCTGCTACTTCATTATTAGTGTATAGAAATGCAATGGATTTCTGCATCCTTATTGTATCCTGCAACCTTATTGAATTGATTTATCAGTTCTAGTAGAATTCTGGTGGAGGCTTTAGGTTTTATATAGTATCACGTTATCTCAAGTAGTGACAATTTAACTTCTTCCTTGCCTATTTGATGCCTTTTTTTCTTGTCTGATTGCTGTGGCCAGGACTTTCAGTAATGTGTTGAATAAAAATGGTGAAAGCAAGCATTCTTGTCTTGTTCCTGATCTTAGAGGAAGTGCTCTCAGTTTTTCACCATTGAGTATGTTAGCTGTGGGTTTTATATATATGGACTTTATTATATTGAAGTACGTTCCCACTAAACCTACTTTGTTGAGGGATTTTTTTTTTTTTTTGCATCATGAATGGATGTTATACTTGTCCAGTGCTTTTTCTCCATCTGTTGAAATGATCATGTGGTTTTCATCCTTTCTTTTGTTAATATGATGTATCATGTATTAACTGTTCTTTAAATATTTGTTAGAATTTACCTGTGAATCCATCCAGTCCTGGGCTTTAATTTATTGGGATTTTTTTTGTTGTGGATTTAATTTTGTACTAGTAATTAGTTTGTTTAGGCTTTCAATTTCTTCCGGATTCCATTTTAGATGTTTTTAAGATGTTATATGTAGGTTTTTAGGAATTTATCCATAAATTTTTTAGGAAAATTTATCCATTTATTCTATTTGTCAGCTTATAATTTTTGATAGTATTCTCATATAATCCTTTGTATTTCTGTAGTATCACTTGATACTGCTCTTTATTTTTGATTTTATTTATTTGTGCCCTCTTTTTTTTCCTGATGAGTCTGGCTATACACTTATCAATTTTGTTTATCTTTTCAAAGAACTAGATCTTGTTTTCACTGAAATTTTCTAATGATTTTTTAGTCTCTTTCATTTATTTCCACTCTAATCTTTATTATTTCCTTTATTCTACTAACTTTGGTCTTTGTTGTTCTTCTGTTCCCTTAGGTGTCAGGTTAGATTACTTGACATTTTTCTTATTTCTAGATGTAGCCCTGTATCTCTATAAATATTCTTTTTAGAATTGCTTTTGCCTTTATGTCCACAATAAATTGATACCCTCTGGCTCAAAAATTAGAACTTATTTTTTTTCTCTCAGTAATAGCAATTATAAAATCCCTTTAGGAGATTCTAAGGATTGGAATCTAGAAAACAGGTAACATTATAACAGATTGTGAAACTAGAACACAGTAGAAAAAATAGGAAAAACCTGAATGCAGTAAGAGTAAAAGCCTAAAATAACCTATAATGAGCAATCTTAGAAAATCTTATTTTCATAAGTGATCATGGAGGAATAAGTTCATGGCTACCATGAAGTTCTTGAAATAGGGTTCTGTCATTTTCTGGACCTGAATTATGTAATATAAAAATAAAATTTTTATTAAATAATTCCAAATAATAAATGATTATTTATACCAACTATTAATATGTAAAACTACCTTATCTGAGAAGACAGGAATAATGAAAAAATTTCAGGCTCCCATCATCATGATGACAAGTGGTGGAGAATTTTAACTCATCTCTTATATTTTATCACTATTAAACAGAAAGTAACATAATACAAAACACTTTCATGAATAAATTTATTCAGCAAATTGCTTTCTATGAATAATACATATTAAGCAGCACCACTGAAGAAAGATTTGTGAAAGTGTTGACTATAAATGCCTTTGCTGGATAGCCTTGCTATTTTACATGTTACTGTTCCATTAACACCAATCATAGAATTGTTTTCCTGTGCTATTACTTACATGGTACTGTGTGGAATGCATTCTTATCTAGGTTTATCCATAAATAAGTAAATTGATCTATTATCTCTATTGTATAGATACAGATATCAATTTTAACTCCAAAATTGACATCTGAGCAGTGGGAGTACAGCTTATTTATCCTATGTGAGTAAATGCCATTTCTCAGTGTATTTGAAAGCTATATATTAAATTAAAAAGTTTTAATTAAAAAACTAGGAAATAGAAACAAAAACACACACTAAAGGAAGAGAATTTAAATATCAGTAAGGTCCATTATCTGACTTTTTATTATTATCATTACTCTTTCAATCAACTTAATCAACCCTTCCCCTGGTCAAAATTATCTGCTTGAACATCATAGCTATTCTGCTTGTAATTGTCTAGAGACAAGGCTGCAGTAGTTACAGTTGTGTAAGTTTACTTTGTTTCCAGGAAAAGAACATTTCTTATGATTGCAGAAACTCTGCCAGACTTCAGATACTGACTCTTCAGTTTTAACATAGCTGCCTTCATGTCTTTGTTCCTTAGAGTGTAGATAATTGGGTTTAAAATGGGAGTAAAGATGGTGTAGAATACAGCAAGGACTTTGTCAACAGAATAACTGCTGAAGGGCCACACATAGATGAAGATGCATGGTCCAAAGAATAGCGTGACCACGGTGATATGAGCAGTCAACGTGGAACGGGCCTTTGCCATGCTAGCAGAGGAGCGTTTCCTAACTGTGATAAGTATCACAGTGTAGGAGACAACCAAGAGGAGAAAGGAACTCATAGAAAGAAAGCCACTGTCTGCAACTATAAGTAGGCTGACAACATAAGTGTCTATGCATGCCAGCTTGGTCACTAGAGGGAGGTCACAGAAAAAACTATCTACCTGATTAGGGCCACAAAAAGGCAAGTTAATAGTAAATGCCAACTGGCTAGTAGTATGGATAAAACCCACAAGCCAGGAGATGAAAACAAGAATAATACACACACGGCGACTCATGATTGTCATGTAGTGGAGAGGTTTGCATATAGCAACATAACGGTCATAAGCCATGGATACAAGAAGCACCATTTCACTGCCGGTGAAAAGGTGAACAAAGAAAATCTGGGCCAAACAGGCATCAAAAGAAATAGTCTTGTGCTCAACCAGAAAGTCTGCAATCATTTTGGGTGTAGCAAAAGAGGCAACACATATATCTACGAAAGAGAGGTTTGCAAGCAGAAAGTACATGGGGGTATGTAGGTGAGAATCTGAGGTTACAGTGAGGATTATAAGAAAGTTTCCCAGTAGTATTGCTAGGTAAAGTAGTGAAAATATGACAAACAAGAAAGGTTGGAGCTCCTCAGAATTAGAGAGTCCCAGCAATACAAACTCTGTCACCCGGGAATGATATGTCTCATTCATTGACTTGGCAGGAACTTATCTTGATACCTGAATAGGAGAGAGACAGAGATCAATCAGTGGGTTTTATTTTCCACTTCTGCTCCCTTCTTTCGATTCTAATTTCTACTTATGTTTATATGTCTGAATTTTCATATATCATTAAAAATTATATAGATAGCATAACAACAGTACTAACGAGGAATGGAGGAGAAAGTCATTGAAGGGATGTTTGATATTGGCATATTCAGTTACATGAATTTGAGGAATGTAGTCTACTTTACAAATGAAATCGGAAATCTGAAATGTTTTTCTTGATATTAGAGAAATCCAGTCTAAGAAACCATAGAAATAAAATCTGAATCATCTTTTTCTGCAATAAATGATATAACAATTTTTTAAATGACTGACACAGAGGAAGATAATTTCACAATGTTGACCCCAAAAGTTAGACACAAAGTGTGTATACTGTATGAACCTATTTAAATAAAGTTCAAAAAATAGACTAAACTTATCTATGGTATTAAAAAAGTTCCTATAGTGGTTGTCCTGGAAGGGAATAGGGACAGGAAGGGCTTCTGAAGTGCTGATAATGTTCTGTCTTGATGTAGAAGTGTTTGCTTTGTGAAAACTTACAAGATGTGAAATTCTATTTGGTGTACTTTTGTGTTTATTTTATTATAAAAAATAAACCAGGATATATAAAGAGACACCATTCTAAGAGCTAAATAGGCAGAGTCATTGCCTTTAGTGATTAGGTTTTATTCCCTTCTCTATTCATTTACAAATTGTATGACAATACAAAACCTAGCAAAACCTGAAGGTCTAGAGCTGTGACTCAGCTCTTTCTGGAGTTATATGAAGGAAACTAGTGCATTTGTTCTTCTCAATTATTCCCTGATATTATTTCCCTAAGCTCATAGTTAATAACTTTGGATGTATTTTTGAATTATGATTGATATTTGATTGGGCATTTAAAAATTATAGTTATATTTCATAATAGTATTCATAGCAAGAAATTTAGACCATGAAAAAAATGTTTCTTCTTTTCCACTCAGTTAATCTGCATTCTATTTTATCAGCACTTTATCCCTGTTACTTTTGTATTTTAATTTTAAATTTTACTTTTATAAGCTACCTAGACTTGGAAACATTGTATGGTGAATAAGAAAAATAAAGGGTGAAACATAAAGAAATATCTCTATATATATGTAAATCAGGCCTTTGGAAGAAATTGTCTTTTATTTTACTGAGTTCTAATTATCTGCAGGTTTTGATATTAATGTCTTTTTAGATCTAATTGCAAATTGCCTAGTGTTTCTTTGAGTTTCACAGAGGTTTACACATAAGTACAGAGTATGTGATGAATAATCTTAACTCCCAGAAACCACATTCAGGGACTCACTCCTGTATTTCAAATCTCCAGTTCTCTAGAAAATTTCCTGCAAGTAATTAAATCACATATCATCACTGATTATATAAGACTACACCTTTAAGGAATTTCTGAAAAGACTAATAGCAGTCTGAAGTCAGAGCAAGCTGAAGGTAAAATTATACAATGAAATAAGTTTGTCTTTGAGGAGACACCACATTCTCCTCAGTACATTTCTCCCTTCCTTACCATTTCTTGTTAACCTGTTTTTAACTTAACTTCAGGCACACACCATGGCCTATCCTCTTTGGGAAACATCCTGACCCACAGATTTCTTGACCCAAATACTATATTGAATGCCTGGAACCAGGAGAGGAAATGATATCCAACAAGTCCTACTAATTAGGAGTTCATATGTGTCCTATCAGGAACAGCAAAGCCTTAAATTTAGTACAGGAAATGATTCTCCCAGGGAGATCTTCTAGAGATATAGCAGAAACAGGTAGCAGAGAAGACTTTCAAGTTCCTTAGAATAAAACACGTAATCCACTTATGTGAGAAAATCACAGGAATAATACCCCCAATAAATCTTCTGCAAAGCAATATTCTTTCACCATTAGTGGCTTCTTAGGGGCCCAGCAAAAGAAAAGACCCTGTTTTCCATGGAGGAAAATACTAGGCAAATCAATTCAGTTCTTGACTGAATTTCTTAATATAAGAGATTTTATATAAGTTCTTAATATAAAAAACCAAAATGATGAGCAACAGAAACTCTAAGTAAAAGTACTTTAAATATAAAATCTTTACGTCTGATATAAATGCATTCTAGGAGTGCCTAGACTCAGTCTGTTAAGCATCTGACTCTTGGTTTTGGCTCAGGTCTTGATCTCATGATTTTGTGAGTTAGAGCCCCACATCGGGCTCTGTCCTGACACTGCAGAGCCTGCTTCGGATTCTCCCTCTCTCTCTGCCCCTCCCCCGCTGTCTCTGTCTCTCTCAAAATAAATAAACTTTTAAAACAATACCAAAAAAATGCATACTTTTTTAGGTCATTTGCTATGTAAGTATGTAAATGCCCCCTCACCCAGGGCACTGTGCTGTGCACTGGTGATAGAGCAATTAGGTTTGTAACTTGCCTCTTCAGAGGTCATTTACTAATATTCATCCCTTGTTTACGTAGAGAAGTTGGTGAGTCCTCATTTTCCTTCACTCACTAGCACATTTGTTTTCAGATGAAATAGACTGTCTTTTTACACCAAATAAAATTGCTGTAATGTGGTGAAAATGTAAAGCTATTAAAATTAAAAAAAAAACTATATTAAATTTACAACTGTATAAACTAAGCAGATTATTTAGCCTTTCAGGGCTCATTATCCTCAAATATTAGATATGCAAACATTCTTATTCTAAAGAGACACTGAAAATGTTTCTTAAATAATTACATAGGTGAGAAATCTTTTTTTTCTCTTTGCCCCCAACTTAAATATATAAACCATTGCTTCTCACAGTCACAGTGCAGCTCTTTCTGCCCACTGCTTCTGTCCCTGTCCTTTAATAAGAACACCTTTTGTACCAAAAAAGTCTAAAGAATTCTTTCTTGACCATTTGCTACATGGCCCCACATCATGTATCCATCATGCAGCGTTTAAGCATAAAATACATTGGCATGCACAACAAACATTTCTGAGTTCATGGAGCTGATATTATAGTGGAAGGGAGCAGAAAATCCCGCTGGGAGAAGAGCAGGTAGGTACACCTTATGCTAACAAAGACATTTTATAAAGCAATAAATATGCTATTAAAAATGGATCGACTTGATTTAAGTGCACAGGGTGATAGCCAAGGGCATTAAGTGAAAAGTTTTTTAACGTTCAAATAGTTGCTTAAGATTTGAAGTAGGACTTTTTCCTACTGCAGTAGGAACTTAAGAGCAATAACATCAAACTCATTTTTTTTGAGAAAAGATAGTGCCTATTTTCTTTTTCAAAAGTTATCACAACACTTGCCATATATTTTGTGTTCAATAAATATTCATAATAATCAATGGATTGTGTCATAAATACCAATTATATAAGTGTATATGTATGTGTTTTATCAGTTGCAAATATAGTTAACAGCATCTAATTGGGCTTTCCCATTTTATTGGATGCCTCTTCTGAGAATGTTCAACTATCTTGAGAAATTACAACTTCACATGGCTATCAAATGTTTGCAAGAGTAATTTTTATCAATTTCTCCATTTAAAAATACTCTGAACAAGTGTATGGAGAAATCTTTAATCACTTGTAATGACTAAAAATACATAAATATTCTTAATATATTGTTTCAGATCAGACTAAATATTTTCTGATAATTTTACATACTCAAACATAGCATAACCTGATTCATCGAAGACTGAGTTTCTAATTAGTAGATGCGTTATTGTAAAGACCAATCTTTCAGTTCTTGTACTATTTGAAAGTAAACTAATGCATGCATACAGAGTTGTACTAGGTGTGCTAGGTTGTACTGAGTGGCCCTCAGATCCCTCCTTTTTGAAATTCTGTCAAATAAATCTTTTCCTATTACTTCCATCTTGGATAATATGACTGGTGGATTCAGTGAAATAAGTAGTATTATTTACAGAGGTCAGCAAACTTTCTCAGATAAAAATACATCTTTCACAAGCTTTCCAGCATTACTACTCCCATTCCCCTCTCTCTCTAAATCCAGATCAGAGATACAACAGTTGCTGCGGAGACAAATGCTGGTGCCTGGTGTTTGCAAGGGTACTGACAAAGTGCTTTCACTTACCTAAGCTGAAATGGGAAGTGTGGATATATCCTATAATTTATAGTCAGTGATGCTTGGTAAGAATTTGTTACTTCCGCATATCCTAAGAAAACAGACTTGGCTCTGAATAAATGAATCGTAAAGTTTCATTTTAAATAAGAAGGAAATAGATTCAGGATGTCTGTAGCCAAGATAGACTGTCTTCATAGAAGTGAGAGAGGGCTACATGCAGTAGTATTTGAATTAAGTCCAGAGTAGCTGGGGGAGTACTTGGAGCAATCAGGAATCTAAGAGACAAAGAAGTAGACAAAAAGGAAGAAAGGCCAAAACAAAATCTTCTGTTTCACAGTGATGCAAATGATGTAACCTCACTGTAGCTATCTTGCTTATGTTTTCAGTAGCAGTACACTAGATGATTATAAATAGAGACCTGTAGAAATCAATACCAATCATATGTAACTAAGAAGCACATGAAAAGGATTATTTCTTAGTCTCCATTGCAGCTTCAAGTATAGAATATTTACCCACATATATTAGGAAAATACTTTTTTTCAACTTAACATCATCAGACAGGTCCAGAAGTATGGATGAAATTCTTCAGAGATTTTAAACATTGTTCATAAGGGGATCTTTCAACAACTTAATCTACAACAATTTCATGTAAGTTTTCTTTTAAAGATTAGCAAGAATATTTTTTATGAAGTATCACTTATGATACAGTATTACATGATTTGCAGTCTGTAAAGAGAGGTAATGGAAATATTGCATCATTTTATAAAAACCATGTTTAGGGAGTATTTAGGCTTTTTCTTCCCTTGATCTTCATTCCCCTTCATTCAAAGTGTAGATAAGTTTTTCCCTGCTTCTCAGAGATGTGTTTTATATGATCATCAAATAACTGAATCAAACATTTTGTATAATAGCAATATAATGGATTTACTACAATATTAATAAGATTGTAAAAGATAGTAACCACATATGGGCTATCCTCCTTTTTTTTTCACAAGTAGGATATATATCGAGTAGGATATTTTAGTTTTCATGTTACTTATATTTGTAATTTCTAGTGATGAATTAACAAAGAACATTCTAAATTATAATGTTTAAAAATAGCCTGAAGTCCAAATTAATGGATGATGTCCAAAGACACTGAAGACTGTAAGAGAAGTATTAATCTAAGTTACAAAAAATATCTGTTCAAATTTTAACTCCCAATAAATAACAATTTTAGTCAAATCACATACCCTTCAAGGTGCTCCGTTTTTCTTCAAAAGAAGAGAGAAGAAGTCTCCCTCCTAATTCTAATATTCTCTAATTCTCTGGATTTTGAAGGCATGACACCTCTCCAAAAGCTAATTCAATGATAAAATTACACAAGGTTGCATTGAAATAAGCATATATTAAATGAAAAGGGTAAACCCATCCTGGTTTTAGTAAAGTGATATGGCCATCAGTCACTTCTCAGAGTTAGATATTTGGACAGTTAATAAGCAAAGTGGACATAGAGTATTCAAAGATTAATTGAAAGTGTGAGGGCTAGTTGTCTCTGGTCTCTTTTGTAACTGGAATTAGGAGGCTGCGGAGTAGCAGTGTGCTTCTTCTTGCCCTTATATTGCACCAACTGGGAGAAACAACATTCTTCAGGATCCATTGGATAGGGTGTAAATGTAAGGAACCCATGTCTTTACATACTTTAATCTCTACCATTTATACTTTGAAGTATCATCAGCACATAGATATAAGAAAAGCCATCAAAACAGTTAGAGGCTAATTAACAATTTAATGTCACTAGATTGCCATGACCATGAGACCCAGAAGAGAGTTGTAATAATAGAAATCACCTTCATTAGGACTAATTACATAAGAGACTTTGTTTGCACACAAGAGTTACACTGCATCACCCTGAGAATTTTGTAAATGGAGACAGTAGTAGGACTAATGGAAATACATTGTCCTGTTAGAGAAAATATAACATGGTGGAAAGAAAAGCAATGAATAAGTTTATTGGTTATTCATTTCTGCTTCAGGAGAACTTTAGAACAGGGCTACCAGGAGTCTCAAAAATTGAGAAGACATTTGTGCCTTTGCATGGTACCCAGCATTGCAAGGTTTTGGAATTTTAACAGTCTAGAAGAGCCATATGCTTGGTTTCCAGGAAAACGATTCTAGGGTAGGGCAGTGAGAGCTGTTTTACGGAATAAACACTACATCCTACAGATTAGGAAGAAGTAAGTGAAGGTACTTAAAGTAATCTCACAAAAATTTGAATTATTTTAGTTGAAATTTTTAGGAAAAAAGGCTGTTGAATGAAGCTCTGATTTTTTCCTTCTATGACGTTACTTTATATTCAAGGACAGAATATAGAAGGATAAAGAGAGTATTCTTCTTATTCTCACATATAATTTTGATGCTAATATGAACACTAGAAATGAGCTAGATATGTTGAATAAATTCTTGAGGAGTTAGTTATTTGACTGAGATTGTACTGTCCAGTTTGGGGACATATCTTGTAATCCCTTGTCTAATACCTTTCCTGTTCTACTTTGATTCATCTTCCACAGGTTGGAACAATTTGAATTTATGATGAGCTAAGGTGAATCTTCATCTTTTCCCAGATACATGAATTTAGAGCACGTCTCAATGTCTCTTTGACCAGTACTTCCGATACTTTTCCTTGATATCTGTTCTTTCCACTACTCTTTTCATGTAGATAATCTCTAAAAGATTTTTTTTTTTTTGAATTTCTTTTCTCCGTAGGATCTCCTGCTGGGAGATTTAATACATTCAAATAACTTTACCTCTTTATAAGAAAGAGCCTACGAGTACACCACCTCTAATTCAAAGATTTTATATGTATCATAAGACATCACTGTACCACAAATTTAACATCTGCAAAATTAACTTGTTTTCTTTCACAGTAAATTCTAGCTCTGCTAATGTGATCATTATCATATTCTGAAACATCCAGGCTTAAATCATCAATATGATAGATGACGTCTACTTCTCTCATATAATTTAATTTCCAAATTTATTGTATATGGGATCATACTGTTTATATAGTTCTTTTTAATGTTTATTTTCTCTGAACATGAATCATGAAATTTTAGCCGGTTGTTGCATATAACTGGTAAACTTGATTTTAAATGGTTGCATTATGTTCCAATTTATACATAAAATAATATTCCTACATTGTAGAAAATATATTTTTCCCAATTGAAAGTGTGATTGATTCGTTGATTTAAAGTTTATTTATTTTGAGAGAGAGAAAGAGAGCACATGTGGGTGGGGGAGGGTCAGAGAGGGAATGAGAGAGAATCCCAAGCAGGCTCCACACTGCTGGCACAGAGCCCAACACAGGACTTGAACTCATGAACTACAAGATCATGACCTGAGCCAAAACCAAGAGTTGAACACTCACCCAACTGAGCCACCCAAATGCCTGGAATATAAGTGTGATTTAATATAACTTATATATAAAAGTCATTTTGAAAAATTCTAATTGCTTTTCAGGATAAGTTCTTGAAGGTAAAATTACTGGAATCAAGACTTTAAACATTTATGAGTCTCAATGCATAACACAAAACTCCAGACTCTAGTACTATACAGTTCATCACCATTAGAAGTTCCCCCGGTATTTGATTATGTACCCCCTCCAAAAACTCCTAGCAACCATTAATGTGTTCCCTGGGCCTAGAAATGTTCATTTTCCAGACCATCATATGTTTAGTGTGTATAGTATAAAGCCTTTTCAACTATCTTCTTTCATTTAGCGATATGCATTTAAGATTTATCTATTTTGTTGAATGGATTAGAAACTCATTCTTTTATATTATGGTATAGTATTCCATTATATGTATGTGCCTCAGCGCATTTTTCCATTTATCTATTTGAGGGCATCTTGCTTATTTTTTGTTTGTTTGGTGATGATGAATAATGTTTACATTTCTGGAAAATTCATGTGCAGGTTTTTGTGTGTATATAGTTTTTCAATCTGTTGGGAAATCTAATTTGGAAACAAGAAATGTTTGCCTCCATAAATTATAAAGCTTGGATATTAGGTACAAATAGATTAGGATTGCTACATCTTCTTGATGGATTGAGCTCTTTAACATTATGGTATATCTCTTTGTAGTCTTGGTGATATTCATTGACCTGAAGTCTTCAGAGTCAAATATTGATACTGCCACAGTTCCCTTATTAATTATTGTTTGCATTATCTTTCCTGTATTTGTTTACTTTGAAGCTGTGTCTTTAAAGTGGATTCCTTGTAGACAGAAAAATTTTGGGTCTTCCTTTTGCTTCATTATGGCAATATCAGACTTTTAGTAGAGTCCTTAGATCATTTACAGGTAATTTAATAATTTAAATTGCTCTACATCTACCATCTTGCTATTTTTTCTGTTTTATCTATTTGTGCTTTTTTTCCCCACTCTTCCTGCTCTCTGTTGAGTTTTGTTTCTGCAGTATCTCATTTCATTTCCATTCTTCGTTTTATTTTATTTTTTAAAATGCTATAACCTTTATTTTCCATTTTATTAATCTATATTGTAGCATTTTACAATATAAATAGTATTATTTTTTATAATTAAATTTTTTATTCAAAATATTTGTTAAATGTTATATCATTTTTAAGACAATAACAAAAATAAATTTTCTTAAATTTAATTTGGGAGTTAAGAGGGCAGAGTAGTAAGGGACTGTGGGCTTGTTTCATCCTTCAGACGCAACTAGATCCATTTCAAACCATTTGAACACTAAGAAATTGATCTGAGTATTAATAGAACAATCTGCATAATTTGAGGGAGAGAATATGGCAGCCACATGGAAAGAGGTGAACTGGGGACAGAAGAGCTGTTGTGCCAGTGAGGGGTAGAAGCCCTTTTCATGGAGAGGAGAAAGAGAGCAGGGAGATTGAGCAGTGCCTTGTGTTTGTGCAAGAAAAGCACTCCCCCTGAAAGTAGCAAAAGAGAGAAAAAAAAGAGGAAGAGTGAAAACACACTCAGGGTACAGCACAAGAAAACTGTTCTCCATAACAATTGATGGCAAAAAAGGAGAGGGTTTCAATACCACTGGTTTTTTATAAACAGCAGAGGACAGTCTGAATTTTCCAAGCTCAGTACCTGGCAGTGCTCTAGGAAGGAAAAAGGACAGAGTCCCGGCAGTGGACAGAGCGGTCTGAGGATCCCCTGGATCACATGGAAGAAGCAGTTGCCCTGCTTGGAGTACATTCAGTAGAGGTGATTCAGCCTCTCCATGGAGAGAGAAGAAGACTGGCAGACACCATATAGCTCTCCATTCACTGGTTTAGGAACAAAGATGCTGACTGAGGGCAGCAAATACTGGTGCCAGCTATTTGTTCAATTTACCATAAACTGAGGTGCTGCCACTGTGCAATTATGCAAATATTTACTGGGACAAGCCAGTACTGGCCACAATGCAGGGAGAGCCTCCCCCAGAGAATCAACATAGATCTGAGCCATAGAGGTCTCTGATGTGTGGAGTTTTGAAACACATCCATGCCTGAGATAACACACTTGCAGACAAACAGCTCAGACACATATGGGGGGGGAAACGGACGGGCTGACATAAGCCAGAGGTACAGGAAGTGTATTGTGCATCTGTGAGGACAAGGACTTCCTGCGCTAGAGACTAGAGAGGAAGATGAAGCCATTTTAGCCATTATGCCAGTAACACTGATGACCCCAGTGAACTAAACAGCACCACCAAGTCAAGAACTGAGACATTACAACAAGCCCTGCCCCCTGTGCCCTTCAGGCACATCTCCACTAGGGCAAGTATGCCTGAGAATCAATCACAGCTGCATGCTCCTCCCGCAGAAGACCAGCAAAAACCCCCTCCATGCACTAAGGCTACTGATCATAGAGTGCTGCAAAACTTCAGGTCTAGGGGAAATGGAATCTAGCTTCTTTTGGGTTTTTTCTCTCTTTCTTCATTTGTTTGTTTGTTGCTGCTATTTTGGTTTGTTGGGGTTTTTTTTTTTTTTTTTGAATACAGAAAGAGCAAAATTTTTTATTTTTTTTCTATTAAAAAATTTTTAAAGTTTATTTATTTTGACAGACTGAAAGAGTGCAAGTGGAGGGGGGGGTGACAAGGAGAGAGAATCCCAAGCAGGCCCCATGCTATTGGGGCAGGGCCTGACACAGGGCTTGATCCCACGAACTGTGAGATCATGACCTGAGCCAAGATCAAGAGTCAGACACTTAATTGACTGAGCTGCCTAGGCACCTGTATTTTTTTTATTTTTAATTTCTTTTTTGTTTTCTAACAAGCTTCTCTTAACAAGCAAACCGAAACACAACTAGGATATAGCTTCCCTTTCTGATTTGATTTTTTTTAATTTTTAATTTTTAGTTATTTTTTTCTTCCTCCAAAATGACAAGAAAGAGGAATTCATCCCAAAAGAAGGAAAAGAAAGGAGGAAAAAATGATGGCTGTTAATTTAATCAATACGGTTATAAATAAGATGTCTGAACCAGATTTTAAAATAGCAATTATAAGAATTATAGCTGGGCTTTAAAAAACAAACAAACAAACAAAAACAAGACACAAGAGAATCTCTTACTACAGAGATAAAAGACCTGAATTCTAGCAGGCTGAAATTAAAAATGTTATAACCAAGATGCAAACCCAAATGGATGCCATAAAAAGAAGAAAAGATGAAGCAGAGGAGAAAATCAGTGGCATAGAAGATAAAATTATTGAAAATAAGCTGAAAAGAAGAGGGAAACAAAGATAACTGAAAATGAAGGTAGACTTAAGGAACTTAGCAACATATGAAAATCCAATAGCATTCATATTACAGGAATACCAGAAGATGTAGAGAGAGAAAAGGGAGCAGGTTTATGTGAGCAAATTGTAGCTAAAATTTCCCCTAATCTGGGGAAGGACACAGATATCAAAATCTAACAAGCACTTAGAACTCCCATTAGATTCAACGAAAGCTGGCCATTGTCAACACTTAACATAGTCAAATTCACAAAGTACACAGACAAGTAAAGAATCCTGAAAGAAGCAAAGGGAAAAAGTCCTTAACATATAAAGAAAGATAGATCAGGTTCATAGTAGATCTGTCCACAGAAATTTGGCAGGCCAGAAGTAATGGCAGGATATATTCAACATGCTGAATGGTAAGAAGAGGCAGCCAAGAAGTCTTTATGCAACAAAGCTGTCATTCAGAATAGAAGGAGAGATAAAGATTTTCTCAGACAAACAAAAACTAAGGAGTTCATCACCACTAAACCAGCCTGCAAGAAATATTAAGGGGAACACTTTGAGTGTTGGGGGAGGGGGAAGACCAAAAGCAACAAAGACTAGGAAGGACTAGAGAACATCACCAGACACACCAACTCTACAGGTAACACAATGGCACTAAACATGTCTTCCAGTAATCACCCTGAATGTAAATGGACAAAACGATCTAATCAAAAGACATTGGGTATCCGAATGGATAAAAAAAACAAGACCCATCTATATCATGCCTACAGGAAACTCACTTTAAACCTAAATATATCTGCATATGGAAAGTGACAGGATAGAGAAACATCTATCATGCTAATGGACTTCAAAGAAAGCCAGAGTAGGCATACTCATAACAGACAAACTAGATTTAAACCAAAGACTGTAACAAGAGATAAAGAAGGGACTATTATCATAAGAGCTCTATCCATCAAGATCTAAAATTGTAAATATTTATACCCCCAACTTGACGCACCCAAATATATAAATAAACTAATAACAAATATAAAGGAACTCATTGATAATAATACAATAATAGTAGGGGGCTTTAACACTTCACTTGCAGTAATGGACAGATATCTAAGCAGAAAATCAACAAGAAAACAATGGCTTTGAATGACACACTGCACTAGATGGACTTAACAGATATATTCAGAACATTTTATCCTAAATCAGCAAAATACACATTCTTGCCAAGTGCACACAGAACATTCTCCAGAATAGATCACATACTGGGTCACAAATCAGCCCTCAACAAGTACAAAAATTGAGATTATACCATGCATATTTTCAGACCACAACACTATGAAATTTGAAGCCAACTACAAGAAAACATTTGGAAAGACCACAAATACTTAAAGGTTAAGAACATATTGCTAAAGAATGAATGGGTTAACCAGGAAATTATGGAAGAAGTAAAAAAGTACATGGGAGAAAATGAACATGAAAACGACAACCCAAATCTTTTGGGATATAGCAAAGGTAGTCCTAAAAGGGAAGTATGCTGTAATATAGGCCTACCTCAAGAAACAAGAAAGTTCTCCTAATCTTATATCTAAAGGAGCTAGAAAAGGAACAGCAAATAAGGAAGGCCTAAAGCCAGCAGAAGAAGGGAAATAAAGACTAGAGCAGAAATAAATGATACAGAAACAAACAAACAGCAACAACAACAAAATCAGAACATGTCAATGAAACTAAGAGATGGTTATTTAAAATAATTAATAAAAATGATATTTATACTAGTTCTTTTAAAGTTATTTTCTTCTAATTTTATCATGTAGGTACTTTTTGAGCCTATTTCTATTGATTTCAGATTCTTCTTGTATGATTCAAATTTTTGTACTGCTTCATATTTTTAGTAATCTTTGAATGGTAGACACTATTAAATTTACATTTGTGAATGTTGGATTTTTTTCTTTCTTTTTTCAAACGTGATGGTCTCTGTTTAGTCAGTCAGTGAAGTTACACGTGGACCAGGTAGATTACTTCAAGATTTGTTAGCACTCATCTAGTTAACTTCTAAAGTCTTTCTGAATTAGATCTGCTCTAAATACTACTTTTCTCTGTGTTTATATTTTTAAAGGATTTTGTTGATATGGTTTTTCCCTTCTGGGCTAGGATTTCAGATCAGTGAACATAACAGTGTTATTTCTAGCTACTGTTCTATGTTTTGTGCTACATGTTGAGGTTTTTCAGCTATAGACATTTTTCTATTCATAGTTTATGAAAGTATTTCCCCAACAATGATAGTTAACTATTACTAAGCACATTTTTGCATATATTGAGATAATCATATGTTCATTTTCTTTTACTTACTGTTAATACAATGAATTACATTTAATGATTGTCAAATGTTAAATCAACCTTTCATTTGCAGGTAGTCTTACCTGGATAATTGCTTTTTTCCCTGCTTTTATGAATTCGTGGATTGCCACATTTTTAAAAGGAATTTTGCTTTTATATGTTTTATTAATTTTTTAATTCAAGTATAATTAAAATTTAATTCAAGTATGAGTGTTGAATCATTATGTTGTACACCTGAGTTTCAGGTGTACAGTATAATGGTGAAACAATTCTCTACATTACTAGGTATTCATGATGATAAGGGCACTCTTAATCCTCTTCACCAATTTCACCCATCCCACCACTCCCCTCCCCTCTGGTAACCATCAGTTTGTTCTCTATATTCAAGAGTCTGTTTACTCATTTCTCTCTCTCTCTCTCTCTCTCGTCCATTTTGTTGTTGTTTCTTAAATACCATACATGAATGAGGGGCTCCTGGGTGGCTCATTTGGTTGAGCATTTGACTCTTGATCTTGGCTCAGGTCATGATCTCATGGTTCAGTTCGTGAGTTCGAGCCCCACATTGGTCTCTGAGCTGAAAGTGCAGAGCCTGCTTTGGAATTTCTCTCTCTTCCTCTCTGTCTGTTCCTCTCCACTGTGTGCTCTCTTGCTCCCTCTGTCAATATAAATAAATAGACTTAAAAAAAAATTCCACATACAAATGAAATCATATGGTATTCAATTTTGCCTGACTGATCTATTTCAGTTAGCATTATACTCTCTAGATCTATCCATGGTTTTGAAAATGGCAAGATTTCATACTTTTTATAGCTGAAGAATGTTATATATATATATATATATATATATATATATATATATATATATATATATCACATCTTCTTTTTCCATTCATCAGTTGATAGACATTTGGGCTCTTTCCATAATTTGGCTATTGTTGATAATGCCACTATAAACATCAGGGTACATGCGCTACTTGGAAATAGAATTATGATATTCTTTGGGTAAATAGTAGTGTAATTGCTGGTTCATAGGGTAGTTCAATTTTTAACTTTTTGAGGAACTTTCATAGTGTTTTCCATATTGGCTGTACCAGTTTTCATTCCCAATAGTATGAGATGGTTCCCCTTTCCTGAATCCTCGCCAACACCTGTTGTTTCCTGTGTTGTAAACTTTAGCCATTCTGAATAGTGTGGCATGATGTCTCATTGTAGTTTTGATTTGTGTTTCACTGATGGTGAGTGACATTGAGCATCATTTCAAGTGCCTGTTGACCATCTGTATATCTTCTTTGGAAAAATGTCTATTCATGTCTTCTGCCCATTTCTTCACTAGATTATTTGTTTTTTGGGTGTTGAGTTTGATAAGTTCTTTATAGTTTTTGGATACTAACCCTTTATCAGATAGGCCATTTGCAAATATCTTCTCCAATTCTGTAGACTGCCTTTTAGTTTTATTGATTGTTTCCTTCACTGTGCGGAAGCTTTTTTATGTTGATGAAGTCCCAGTAGTTCATTTTTGCTTTTGTTTCCCTTGCCTCAGGGTCTTATCTAGTAAAAAAAAAAAATTGCTATGGCTGATATCAAAGGAGAACACTGCCTATGTTCTTTAGGATTTTTATGGTTTCCTGTTTCACATTTAGGCTTTCACCCATTTTGAATTAATTTTTGTGTATTGTTAAGAAAGTGGTTCATTTTCATTCCTTTGCATGTAGCTGTCCAGTTTTCCCAACACCCTTTGTTGGAGAGATTATTTTTTCCATTGGGATATTCTTTCCTGTTTTCTGAAAGATTAGTTGACCATACAGTTTTGGGTTCATTTCTGGATTTTTCATTCTGTTCCATTGATCTATGTGTCTATTTTTGTCCCAGTATCATACTGCCTTAATCACTACAGCTTTGTAATATAACTTGAAGTCCAAAACTGTGATTCCTCCTGCTTGTTTTTTTTTTTTTTCTTCAGGTTTGCTTTGGCTATTCATGGTTCCATACAAATTTTGGGATTGTTTGTTCTAGCTCTGTGAAAAATGCTGGTGGTATTTTGGTAGGGATTGCATTAAATGTGTAGACTTAGGTAATTTAGACCTTTTAACAATATTTATTCTTCCAATCCATGAGCATGAACTGTCTTTCTATTTCTTTGTGTCATTTTCAATTTCTTTAATCAGTGTTTTATAATTTTTAGAGTACAGTTCTTTTATCTCTTTGGTTAGGTTTGTTCCTAGGTATCTTATGATTTTGGTGCAATTGTAAATAGGTTGATTCCTTAATTTCTCTTTCTTCAACTTTATTGTTGGTGTATAGAAATGCAACAGATTTGTGTACATTGATTTTGTATCCTGTGATTATACTGAATTCATCTATCAGTTCTACCAATTTTTTAGTGCTCTTAGGCTTTCTATATATAGGATCACGTCCTCTGCAAATAGTGAAAGTTTGACTTCTTCCTTGCCAATTTGGGTGCCTTTAATTCTTGTTCTTGTATGCTGTGGCTGCTATTTTCAGTACTATGTTAAATAACAAAGGTGAGAGTGGACATTCCTGTCTTGTTCCTGACTGAAAAAAAAAAAAGCTCTCAATATTTCCCCATTCAGGATGATATTTGGTGTGCGTTTTTAATTTATGGCCCTTATGATGTTGAGGTATATTCGCTCTAACCCTATTTTGTTGAGGGTTTTTATAATGAGTGGGTGTTGTACTTTGTCAAATGCTGTTTTCTGCATCTGTTCAAAGGATCATATGGTTCATATCCTTTCTTTTATTAATGTGATGTATGATGTTGATTGATTTGTGAATATTGAACAACCCTTGCATCCTTGAGATAAATCCAACTTGATCATGGTGAATGATTCTCTTAATGTACTATTGGATTTGGTTTGCTATTATTTCACTGAGAATTTTTGCATACATGTTTATCAGAGATATTGGCCTATAGTTCTCTTTTAGTGGTGTCTTTACTGGTTTTAGTATTAGAGTATTGCTGGCCTCATAGACTATATTTGGAAGTTTTCCTTCCACTTCAATTTTTTTAATAGTTTGAGGAGAATAGGTGTATTAACTCGTCTTTAAATGTTTGGTTGAATTCCCCTGTGAAGCCATCTGGCCATGGACTTTTGTGGGGAGATTTTTGATCTGATTGAATTTCTTTTCTGGTTATCAGTCTCTTCGAGTTTTCTGTTTCTTCATGTTTGAATTATGGTAGTTTGTATGTTTCTAGGAATTTATCCATTTCTTCCAGGTTGTCCAATTTGTTGGCATATAGTTTTCCATCATATTTTCTTTTGCTTGTTTGTATTTCTGTGGTGTTGGTTGTGATTTCTCATTTGTGATTTTATTGAATTGGGTCCTTTCTATTTTTGACAAATCTGACTAGATGTTTATCAATTTTAATTTTTTTCAGAGAGCCATCTCCTGATTTCATTGGTCTGTTTGATCTTTTAGTTTCTATGTCATTTATTTCTGCTTTAATCTTCATTATTTCCCTTCTTCTACTAGATTTAGGCTTCATTTTTTGTTTTTCTAGCTCTTTTAAGTGTAAAGTTAGGTTGTTTATTTGGGATTTTTCTTCCTTTCTGAAGTAGGCTGGTATTGTTATATAGTTCCTTCTTAGGACCACTTTTGCTGCATCCAAAGGTTTTGGACAATTATGTTTTCATTTTCAGTAGTGTTCATTTTTTTATTTCTTCTATGATTTCTTTGTTGAACCATTCACTGTTGAGTAGCATGTTTTTTAACTTCCATGTATTTGTAGTCTCTCCGAATTTTTTCTTGTGGTTGACTTCGTTTCATAGTATTATGTACTGAAAATATGCATGGTATGATCTCCATCTCTTTGTACTAATTCAGATCTGATTTGTGAACTAGTATTTGATCTATTGTGGAGAATGTCCCTTATGCACTTAAAACAATGTGTGTCCTGTTGCTTTAGGATAGAATCTTCTGAATATATCCATTAAGTCCATCTGGTCCAGTGAGGCATTCAAATCCATTGTTCCTTGGTGATTTTCTGCTTACATGATTTTTCAGTTGATGGAAGTGGGATGGTGAAATTCACTACTATTACTGTATTATTATCAATGAGTTCCCTTATCTTTGTTATTGTTTTATATATTTGGGTGCTAACATGTTTGGGACATAAGTATTTATAATTGATAGATCTTCTTGTTGGATAGTCTTCTTATATTGATATAGTACCCTTGTTACCTTGTTACCCTTGTTACAATTTTTGGTTTAAAGTGTAGTTTGTCCAGATGTGCCTGAGTGGCTCAGTCATTTAAGAGTCTGACTCTTGACCTCAGCTCAGGTCATGATGTTATGGTTTGTGGGATTGAACCACATGTCAGGTTCTGTTCTGGCAGCATGGAGCCTGCTTGGAATTCTCTCTCTCCATCTCTGGCCCTCCCATACTCATGCTCTCTCTCTCTCAAAATAAATAAATAAACTTAAAAGAAAAGTCTAGGGGCACCTAGGTGGCTCAGTCGGTTAAGCATCCAACTTCGGCTTAAGTCATGAGCTGTAGATTCAAGCCCTGGATTGAGCTCTGTGCTGACAGCTCAGAGCCTGGATTCTGTGAGCACTTTGGATTCTGTGTCTCCCTTTCTCTCTGCTCCTCCCCTGCTCATGCTCTGTCTCTCTCTCTCTCTTTCCTTCAAAAATAAATAAACATTCAAAAAATTTTGAAGTCTAATTTGTCTGATATAAGTATTGTTTCTCTGGCTTTATTTTGCATGATAAATGTTTCTTTATCCCCTCACTGTCAATCTTCAGGTATCTTTAGGTCTAAAAAGAGTCTGTTATAGGCAGCATATAGATGGGTGTTGTTTTTATATCCACTCTGACACCTTTGTATTTTGTTGAAGGCATTTAGTCCATTTATATTCAGGGTAATTATTGAAAGATATTTATTTAGTGCCATTTTATTACCTGTTCTGTCATTGTTTCTGAAGATTTTCTCTGTTTGTTTTTTGGTCTTTGCCACTTTTGGTTTCTTCCTTCCACTCAGAGAGTTGCCTTTAATATTTCTTTAAGGGCTGGTTTAGAGGTCATAAACTCCTTTAGTTTTTGTTTGGGAAACTATCTGTCATTCTATCTGAATGATAACTTTGTTGCATAGATTATTCTTGGCTGCAGATTTTTTCCATTCTGTACATTTGAATATGTAATGCCACTGCCTTCTGACTTGCCATATTGCTGTTGAAAAACCTCTTGCCTTATGGGTCTTCCCTTGTGAGTTAGGGACTTCTTTTTTCTTGCTGCTTTTCAGATTTCTTTTGTTATCACTATATTTTGCAAATTTAATGACAATATGTCTTGGTGTTGACCTGCTTTAATTGATTTTTAATGGGAGTTCTCTGTGTCTTCTGGAATTGGATGTCTGTTTCCTTCCCCAGATTAGGGAAACATTCAGGTATTATTTTCTCAATAAATTTTCTTCCACCTTTTCTCTCTCTTCTTCTTATGGAACTCCGATAATATGAATGCTATTATGTTTGATGGAATCGCTGAATTCCCTAAGTCTATTTTCAAGTTCCATAATTATTCTTCTTTCTTTTGTTTAGCTTATTTTCCATTGTTTTATCTACTATAGAAATATCATTTTTTGTTCCTCTGCTTCTTCCAGACTTGTGTTCATTGCATTTTTCATTTCTGACTGATTATTTTTTAACTCTATTATCTCTTCAGTTAGGCCCTCCCTGAAGTCTTCCATCCGATTCTTTTTCTTTTTGTTTTTATTGATACTATATTGTCAAGTTGGTTTCCATATAACACCCAGTGCTCTTCCCCACAAGTGCCCTCCTCCATGACCATCACTCCGCTTCCGCTATCCCCCTCCCCCATAAGCCCTCAGTTTCTTCTCAGTAATCAGGAGTCTCTCATGCTTTGCCTCCCTCCCTCTCCCTAACTCTTTCCCCCCCTTCCCCTACTCATGGTCCTCTGTTAGGTTTCTCCTGTTAGACCTATGAGTGAAAACATATGGTATCTGTCCTTCTCCGCCTGACTTATTTCACATAGCATGACACCCTCTAGGTCCATCCACTTTGCTACAAATGGCCAGATTTCATTCTTTCTCATTGCCATGTAGTATTCCATTGTATAGATGAACCACATCTTCCTAATCCATTCATCCCTTGATGGACATTTAGGCTCTTTCCATGATTTGGCTATTGTTAAAAGTGCCACTGTGAACATTGGGGTACATGTGCCCCCTATGCATCAGCACTTCTGTATCCCTTGGGTAAATCCCCAGCAGTGCTATTGCTGGGTCATACGGGAGTTTTATTGGTAGTTTTTTGAGGAACCTCCACACTGTTTTCCAGAGCGGCTGTACCAGTTTACATTCCCACCAACAGTGTAGGAGGGTACCCGTTTCTCCACATCCTCGCCAGCATCTATAGACTCTTGAGTTGTTCATTTTAGCCACTCTGACTGGCGTGAGGTGGTATCTCAGTGTGGTTTTGATTTGTATTTCCCTGATGATGAGTGATGCTGAGCATCGTTTCATGTGTTTGTTGGCCATCTGGATGTCCTCTTTGGAGAAGTGTCTCTTCATGTCTTCTGCCCATTTCTTCA
>CM053560.1:71623083-71659794 GCA_028646485.1 Cryptoprocta ferox | reverse complement strand
GTATGTCATTTGCAACTATCTTTTCCCCTTTCGTCAGCTGCCTATTCGTTTTCTTGATTGTTTCCTTTGCAGTGCAGAAGTTTTTATCTTGATAAGGGCCCAATAGTTCATTTTTATTTATGATTCCCTTGCCTTTGGGGATGTGTCGAGTAGGAAATTGCTGCGGTTGAGATCAAGGAGGCTGTTTCCTGCTTTCTCCTCTAGGGTTTTGATGGTTTCCAGTCTCACATTCAGGTCCTTCATCCATTTTTAGTCTATTTTTGTGTATGGTGTAAGAGAATGGTCTAGTTTCATTCTTCTGCATGTTGCTGTCCAGTCCTCCCAGTACCATCTGTTAAAGAGGCTATCTTTTTTCCATTGGATACTCTTTCCTCCTTTGTCAAAAATTAATTGGCCATACATTTGTGGGTCTAGTTCTGGGTTCTCTATTCCACTGGTCTATGTGTCTGTTATTGTGCCAATACCATACTGTCTTGATGACTACAGTCTTGTAGTAGAGGCTAAAGTCTGGGATTGTCATGCCTCCCATTTTGGTTTCCTTCTTCAATATTACGTTGGCTATTTGGGTTTTTTTGTGGTTCCATACAAATTTTAGCATAGTTGTTCTAGCTTTGAGAAGAATGCTCATGAAATTTTGATTGGGATTGCATTGAATGTATAGATTGCTTTGGGTAATAATGACATTTTAATAATGTTTATTCTTCCGACCCATGAGCATGGAATATTTTTCCATTTCTTTGTGTCTTCTTCAATTTTTTTCATAAGTTTTCTATAGTTTTCATCATACAGGTCTTTTACATCTTTGGTTAGGTTTATTCCTAGGTATTTTATGGTTTTTCGTGCAATTGTGAATGGGATCAGTTTCTTGATTTCTCTTTCTGTTGCTTCATTAGTGGTGTATAAAAATGCAACCGATTTCTGTACGTTGATTTTGTACCCTGCGACTTTGCTGAATTCATGGATCAGTTCTAGTAGGCTTCTGATGGAGTCGGTTGGGTTTTCCATGTAGAGTATCATGTCATCTGCGAAAAGCGAAAGCTTGACTTCATCTTTGCCAATTCTGATGCCTTTTATTTCCTTTTGTTGTCTGATTGCTGATGCTAGGACTTCCAACACTATGTTAAACCACAGTGGTGAGAGTGGACATCCCTGTCGTGTTCTTGATCTCAGGGGGAAACCTCTCAATTTTTCCCTATTGAGGATGATATTAGCTATGGGCTTTTCACAGATGGCTTTTATAATGTTTAAGTAAGTTCCTTCTATCCCGACTTTCTCGAGGGTTTTTATTAAGAAAGGTTGCTGTAGGGGTGCCTGGGTGGCTCAGTCGGTTAAGCCTCCGACTTCAGCTCAGGTCATGATCTCACGTCTGTGGATTCGAGCCCCGCGTCAGGCTCTGTGCTGACAGCTCAGAGCCTGGAGCCTGCTTCGGATTCTGTGTCTCCTTCTCTCTCTGCCCCTCCCCCTCTCATACTCTGTCTCTCTCTGTATCAAAAATAAATAAACATTAAAAATTAAAAAAAAAGAAAGGTTGCTGTATTTTGTCAAATGTTTTTTCTGCATCTATCAACAGAATCATATGGTTTTTCTCCTTTCTTTTGTTAACGTGATGTGTCACATTGATGGATTTACAGATACTGAACCAGCCCTGTAACCTAGGAGTGAATACCACTTGATCATGATGGATAATTCTTTTTATATGCCATTGAATTCGATTTGGTAGTATCTTATGAGTATTTTTGCATCTGTATTCATTAAGGATATTGGCCTGTAGTTCTCTTTTTTTGTTGGGTCTCTGTCTGGTTTGGGAATCAAAGTGATGCTGGCTTCGTAGAATGAGTTCGGAAGTTTTCCTTCTATTTCTATTTTTTTTTGAATAGCTTGAGAAGAATGGGTATTAACTCTGCTTTAAATGTCTGGTAGAATTCCCCTGGGAAACCATCTGGCCCTGGGCTCCTATTCGTTGGGAGATTTTTGATCACTGATTCGATTTCTTCACTGGTTCTGGGTCTGTTCATATTTTCTCTCTCTTCCCGTTTGAATGTGTGTTTAGGAATTTTTCCATTTCTTCTAGGTTGTCCAGTTTGTTGGTGTATAGTTTTTCATAGTAATCTCTGATGATTGCTTGTATTTCTGAGGGGTTGGTTGTGATAGATCCATATTCATTCATGATTTTGTCTATTTGGATGTTCTCTCTTTTTTTTTCTGAGGAGCCTGGCTAGAGGATTATCAGTTTTCTTTATTTTTTCAAAAAACCAACTCTTGGTTTCATTGATCTGCTCAACTGTTTTTTTGGATTCTGTATTGTTTATTTATGTCCTGATCTTTATTATTTCTCTTCTTCTGTTGGGTTTGGGGTTCTCTTGCTGCTCCCCTTCTAGTTCCTTTAGGTACTCTGTTAGATTTTGAATTTGTGTTTTTTCTAGTTTGTTGTAATAGGCCTGGATTGCCTATTACAATTGGATTGCCAATATACTTTCCTCTTAGGACTGCCCTTGCTGCGTCCCAAAGAGTTTGGATTGTTGTATTTTTGTTTTCATTTGTTTCCATATATTTTTTAATTTCTTCTCTAATTGCCTGATTGGCCCAATCATTCTTTCATAGAGTGATTTTTTAACCTCCACATTTTTGGAGGTTTTCCGGACTTTTTCCTGGGATTTATTTTAAGTTTCATAGCATTGTGATCGGAAAGTGTGCATGGTATGACCTCAATTCGTATATATTTATGGAGGGCTGCTTTATGCCCCAGTATGTGATCTGTCTTGGAGAATGTGCCATGCGCTCTTCCTGATGGAGAGATCCTGTAATTATTATATAATGTCCTCTTCATCTTTTGTCACTGCCTTTAAAGTCCAGTTTGTCCGATACAAGTATGGCTACTCCAGCTTTCTTTTGACTTCCAGTCGCATGATAGATATTTCTCCATCCCCTTACTTTCAATCTGAAGGTGTCCTCAGGTCAGAAATAAATCTCTTATATACAGCAAATAGATGGATTTTGTTTTTTTTTATCCATTCTGCTACCCTATGTCATTTGATTCAGTCCATTTACATTCAGTGTTATTATTGAAAAATGTGGGTCTGGATTCATTGTGTTCTCTGTAGAGTTCATGTTTGTAGTGGTGTCTCTGGTACCTTATATTCCTTGCAACATTTCCCTCATAGAGTCCCTCTTAGGATTTCTTGTAGGGCTAGTTTGGTGGTGATGAATTCTCTCAATTTTTGTTATTTGGGAACACCTTTATCTCTCCTTCTATTTGGAATGACAGGCTCGCTGGATAAAGGATTGTTGGCTGCATGTTTTTTCTGTTCATCACATGGAAGATTTCCTGCCATTCCTTTCTGGCCTGTCAAGTTTCATTAGATAGGTCTGTAACTACTCTGGTAGGTTTCCCTTTGTATGTTAGGGCCCTTTTATCCCTAACTGCTTTCAGAATTCTCTCTTTATATTTTGCCAGTTTCACTATGATATTTCGGGCCAAAGGTCGATTCAAGTTACGTCTGCGGGGAGTTTTCTGCAACTTTTGGATTTCAGTGTCTATTCCTTTCCCCAAATTTGGGAAGTTCTCAGCTATAATTTGATCAAGCACCCCTCCAGGCCCTTTTTCTCTTTCTTCTTATTCAGGAATTCCTATGATATGGATATCGTTCTGTTTGATTGTATCGCTGAGGTTTCGAATTCTCCTTTCGTGCTCCTGGATCATTGTCTCTCTCTTTTTCTCGGCTTCCTCTTTTTCTATAACTGTGTTTTCTAATTCACCTATTCTCCTCTCTTCCTCTTCAATCCGTGTAGTGGCTGCCTCCATTTTATTATGCACCTCATTTATAGCCTTTTTATCTTGTCACAGCTATTTTGAAGGTCCCTAGTCTGTGTATCAACAGCTTCTCTAATACTTTTTGCAAGCGCAGCGATTAATTTTATGACAGTTGCTCTAAATTCTTGCTCAGTTATGTTGCTTAAATCTGTTTTGAGCAGTTCTTTGGCTGTGACCTTTTCCTGGAATTTCTTTAGAGGAGAGTTCTTTCTTTCGTCATTTGGCTAGCTTTCTGTCTGTGAATTTTAAAAGCTCGTTATGCACAGTGCACCTGTTAGTATTGCTCTATTAAAGGAAGCTCATTGACTGTCCAGGGCCTGTCCGTTCAGGAGGTGTTCTTTTAGTGGTGTCTCTCAGTTTCTCTTGTTGTGCCTTTGATTATTTTATTTCCCTAGTCAGTGATATTTGGGACTCTCCACCATGTGTACTTTGGATTGTTTCTTGAGGTAGCCCTGAACAGGAAAACAGACAGACAAACACACAGGGAACAAAATCATGCAAATGCACAGACAAACCAAACAAACAAGCAAAACCAAAGGGGGAAAGAAAGAAAAGGAAAGAAAAAAGGAAAAAAAAGGGGGGGGGACAGAAACAACAAAAGACAATGGACAGTCTAAAAGTTTTAACCAGCTGAGGGGAGAGATAAGAATGAGATAAGGGAAAATATATCTGGATGGCAAGAAAAAAAAAGGCAGCTCTCCCGCGCGGATGGGTGTGGTTTGGTGTAGGTAGGTCAGGTCTTGGGGGCTGCTCTCCGAGGCCCTGCCTTGGTGGTTGCAGGGAGAAGAATGGTGGCGCCCCAAGCCCTTCTCGAACCAAGCGTTGCAAGCCATTCTTTTGAGTCCGATCTCCCTGTGCCGCGGGCGGGCCAAGTTGTATTTTCTAAGCCCTACCTCATTTCCAAATCGTAGTCCATGCACTTTAATGCTTCTGCCCAAGATGAGATGTACTCCCACAGGTGGCCAGCTTCCTAGCCAGATCACGTAGGGAAAGTCAGGGAGCTGTTTCTCCTGGTGCTGCCTGGAATGGGCACCGCCGCCACCGAGCCCAAGGAAGAATGTGCCAGCTAGATGGGACAGATTTCTCTCCCCGCACCCAGTGGTTATATATAGGATGACAGTATCCCTCTCCATCCCGGGCCGAGTTTTTTATCTCTTCTCTAGAGACAGTTCTATGAGCATTTTCAGTCTCTCATTCTCTTCCCCTTGTCCCTCTGGGGCACTGCACGCACTCCCTGCATTGGGCTGGGGCTCTCTCCAGGGCCGTCCCATTTTTATTTCCCCGATTCACACTCACTCAGGCACCTTTGAGGTTCTCTTCTTTCTGGAGTCTGTGTGTTTTCCTCCCACTCCTGCTGATCAGAGTATTGTGGCTTCAGTCCTCAGTTTGATAGATGCGGGGGAGGGGGCGACTCCTGCTGATCAGAGTATTGTGGCTTCAGTCCTCAGTTTGATAGATGCGGGGGGGGGGCGAAAATTACAGAGCTCTGTACTTTTCCGCCATCTTGCCCCTCCTCCCTTCCATCCTTTTCTCAAGCCCAGTGAGTATCCTTAGGGTTGTTGTTTTAAATTCTCCAGCATGTTACTTGTATCTGCTTTGCCTAGGTCTCTGGTTGTCACCTTATCTTGTTCTATTCCTCCAACTTGGCATTTTGTCTAAGTCTCTGGCTTTTTCTCTTTGTTAGACAAGTCCATTATATTTCCTGCTGCTGAGAGTAATGGCCTTATGAAGAAGAGGTCATATAGTGTCCAGGTCCTGATGCTTTAGTAAGTGTCTCTAGTGTGTGCTGTGTGTGCTTTGGTGTTGTGTTTTTGCTTCTCTGTCCTTCAGAACAGTAGTCTGCAGAGGCACTCCTTGCCTGCTGCGGGCAATGTTTGGTTTTTGTTCAGAATGTGTCAAATTTTAGTTAGGTGTGCTCTGGTCTGTTTCTTAAATGAGACCTGATACTACTTCCACTAGAACTGAAGCCCTGCTGAACTCTCTAGTCAGGAGACATGGTATGGGGAGGGGTTTCTGCTCATCCTATGGAGAAGGGACCCACTGCACTGGGACTGAGGCAAGCTTGACCAAGAAGGGCAGTGCTGCCAGAGCACAAGGGTGTGAAACCTGGTGTATGCAGGTTAGGAAACCAGTATGGGCTTTGTGCTGCTTACTGCAGCCGGTCTGTGTTTATGCTGAGAGGCAGAGGAGGAGAATGACACTGGGCAGTTCCTTTGTTATCAGAGAGGTGTCTCCTATAAATGCTGCCTTTCAGGGACACTCTTTGACAAGAACAAATAATCTCCTTTCTGTGTTGTGCCTGAGATGCTCTTCATATTGTGGTTTCCACACTGTGGGCACCTGGGTCATTTTCCTGCCTTCTCTCCAGGAGCAGCATAATGTCCTCTGGATTCTACCATAGCTGAGCCTGCTGACTTTTAAAATTCCAGTCTTTAGAGACGCGTGATTGGGCAGGGTCCTGCCACACTGGGAGTGAAGTTGAGTTCCCTGAGAAGAGAATTTGTGACAGAGTGTAGGGGCATGGGACTTGGTGCAAGCAGGCTAGACAGTCAGTGTTGGGTCTGAGCTGCCCTTCGCAGGTGGCTCTGCTGTTTATGCTGAGGGGCAAGGCAGGGAAATGGTGCCTACAGGCTCCTTTGGCCCAGGGGAGGTGTCTCCATGCATGCTGCCTCTCAGGGATGCACTCTAAGAAGAGTGAATAATCTTTAAATAATCTCTCCCTGTGTGTCCCAGGTGTTCTTCAGATCCCTTTTTCCACACCATCTGCCCCTGGGTCATTTGCCTGCCTTCTTGCCAGAATTAGGGAGGTGCCCTAAGGGCTCTTCACAACCAAGCCCACAGACCTTTAAAATTCCAGTCCTCAAGCCCTGCTGGTTGCAGAACTCAAAAAAATTTCAGGCCCTCTCATTTTACATCCAAAGACTTTGGAAAAATGTTCTCTTTGTGCTTTCCTCTGTGTACTCCTTTCTCACGTTTCTAAGCAACCAGGGCTCCCCTCCACAGCACCTGTGATTCTTTTCTCCCCTAAACCAAGTATCCACACCTCTTATCTTTCCTTTGATGTAGCTTCTTCTCTCCCTTTAGTTGTGGGGTTTGTTCTGTGAGTCTTCAGGTTGATTTGTGGAGTATTTAGAATGATTTGATAGTCACCTGGTTGTGTTCATGCACTGAGCTGGGCCTAAGGTCTTACTCCTCCATCATCTTCTCTCCTTCCAGGTTCTTTATATTTTCAGTATCAACCCCTTATTGGATGTATCATTTGCAAATATCTTCTCCCATTCAGTATTTTGTGTGTGGTTTAAGAAAAGTGGTCCAGCTTCATTCTTTTGCATGTGCTGTTCAGGTTTCCCCAATATTATTTATGGAAGAGACTGTCTTTTTCCCATTGCACCTTTTTCTCCTTTGTCAAAGGTTAAATGATCTTATAAATGTGAGTTTATTTCCAGGCCCTATATTTTGTTATATTGGACTATATGTCTCTTTTTTTTTGCCAGTACCATACTGTTTTGATTACTACAGATTTGTAGTATATCTTGAAATCGGGGCTCATGATACTGTCAGTTTTCTTCATTTTCCAAGATTGCTTTGGCTATTTGGGGTTGTTTGTGGCTCCACAGAAATATTAGGATTGTTTGTTTTAAATCTGAAAAATGCTGGTGGCATTTTGATAGGAATTGCATTAAATGTGTAAGTTACTTTGGATAGTATAGACATTTTAACAATATTTTTTCTTCCAAACCATGAGCATAGATTGTCTTTTCATTTCTTTGCATTATCTTCAATTTTCTCATCAGTGTTTTATAGCTTTCAGAGTACATGTCTTTCACCTCTTTGGTTAAGTTTATTCCTATATATTTTATTGATTTTGGTGTACTTGTAAATGGGATTATTTTATTAATTTCACTTTCTGTTGCTTCATTATTATGATGTGCAAATGCAACAAATTTATGTACATTGGTTTTATTCCTTGAACCTTACTGAATTTGTTTCTCAGTTTTAGTAGTTTCTTGGTGGTGTCTTTAGGTTTCCTATATATAATTGTCATTTCGCCTGCAAATAATGGAAGTTTTACTTCTTCTTTGCCAATTTGGGTGCCTTATATTTCTTTTTATTATCTGATTGCTGTGGCTAGGACTTCCTGTAACATGTTGAATAAAGCGGTGATAGTAGATATCCCTGTCTTATTCCTGACTGTAGAAGAAAAGCTCTCAGTTTTTCCCCAGTAAAGTTGATATTAGCTATGCGTTTTTTGTATATGGCCTTCATGCTGTTGAGGTATGTTTCCACTAACCCTACTTCGTTGAGTGTTTTTATAATGAATGGATGTTGAACTTTGTCAAATGCTTTGTCAAATGCTTTTTTCTGCATCTATTGAAAGGATCATATGGATTTTATCCTTTTGTTGATTGATTTATGAATATTTAACCAGCCTTGTGTCCCAGGAATAAATCCCACTTGATTGTGTTGAAAGATTTTTTAATATATCATTGCGTTTGGTTAATATTTTGTGGAGAATTTCTGCATCTAACTTCATCAAAGATACAGGTCTTTAGTTGTTTTTCTGGTAGTAGGACTTGATCTGATTTGGGTATCAGAGTAGTTATGACCTCATAGAATGAATTTGGAAGGTTTCCTTTCTCTTCTGTTTTTTGGAATATCTTGAGAATAGGTATTAACTTTTCTTTAAATATTTGGTAGAATTTACCTCTGTATCCCTCTGGTACTGGACTTTTGATTGTTGGTAGTTTTTTTAATTACTGATTCAATTACATTGTTAGTACTCGGTCTTTTCAAAATTTGTATTTCTTCCTGAATCAGTTTTGAGAAGCTCTATGTTTCTAGGAATTTATTTGCTTCTTCTGGGTTGTCCCAGTTTGTTGGCATATAATTTTTTTATAATATTCTTTTATACTTTTATATGTGTGTGGTGTTGAATGTTGTTTCTCCTCTATCCCTTCTGATTTTATTTATGTGTGTTCTCCCTCTTCCTCCCTCCCTCTCTCTCTCTCTCTCTCTGCCTCTGTCTCTCCTCAGAATAAGTCTGGCTAATGATTTGCCGATTTTGTTTATCTCTTTAGAAAAACAACTCCTGATTTCATTGAACAGTTTGTTGTTATTGTTTTTAGTCTCTGTTTCATTTATTTCTGCTTTAATCTTTATTATTTCCTTCCTTCTACCATCTTTAGGCTTTTTCCTTTTTCTAACTCCTCTACATGTATGGTTAGGTTGTTTATTTGAGGTTTTTCTGCTTGATGTAGGCTTTTATTACTCTAATCTTCCTTTTTAGAGCAGTTTATACTGCAGTCCAAAGATATTGGACCATTGTGCTTTAATTTTGATTTGTCTCCATGTATTTCTTGATATCCTCTTTGACTTTTTGGTTGACTCATTCATTGTTTAGTATCATGTTATTTAACCTTCATGTATTTGTATTCTTTCCAGATTTTTTCTTTCACTAATATGTGATTTATTCTGGAGAATATGCTATGTGCACTTGAAAATAAAATGTGTTTTACTTTTTTTGGATGGAATGTTCTGAGTATATCTATTAGATCCATTTGGTCCAGTGTGGCATTCAAAGCCCACTGTTTCCTTATTGATTTTCTACCTGGGTGATCTATACATAGATGTAAGTGGGGTGTAAAAGTGCCCTGCTATTATTGTTTTACTATTTATTACTATTGATTTCTTCCTTTAAATCTGTTAATAGTTGCCTTTTGTATTTGGGTGTCTCCATGTTTAGGGCATAAATATTTACAATTATGTCTTCTTGTTGGATTGTTCCCTTTGTGATTATATAGTGTCCTTCTTTGTCTCTTGTTACAGTATTTGTTTTAGTGTACTTTGTTCGGTTTTTCCACCCCTTCACTTTATGTATATGTCTTTAAGTTGGATATGAATCTTTTGTATGTGGCATATATATGTATTTTTCTTTTTAAGCTCTTCAGTTGTGTTGTCTTTTTATTGGAACATTTAGTCCATTACATTCCAAATGACTGTTGATAGGTATGTACCTTTTATACTTTTTCTGCTTCAACCTCTGTACTAGTTTTTAGTGATTAATCTACAACTTTTATTTTGTTTGTACCTGTGAAATTATTTTCTTTTCCTCATATTCTTACTCAAATTTATGACCTTTCCTTTCCTCTCATAGAATTCCATTTAATGTTTCTTGTAAGGATGCTGAACTCCTTCAACTTATGTTTGGGAAACTCCATCTCCCCTTTTGTGAGTGATAGCCTTGCTGGATAGAATATTCTTGATTGCAGGTTTTTTCTTTTCAGCACTTTGAATCTATCATGCTACTGTCTTCTGACCTTCAAGGTTTCTGCTGAAAAATAAGCTGATAGCTTTATGAGATTTCCCCTATATATAACAGTTTTCTTTCATCTTGCTGCTTTTAAACTTCTCTCTTTATCAGTACTTCTTGCTATTTTAAGTATTATGTGTCTTGATGTGGACCTCCTTGGGTTGATTTTGTTGGGGGCTCTCTGTACCTCTTTGATGGATGTCTGTTTCCTTCTCCAGATTAAGGAAGCTTTCAGCTGTTATTTCTTCCAGTAAATTTTCTGCCCCCTTTCTCTCTCTTCTCCTTCTGGGATCTCTATAATGTGAAGGTTATTATTCTTGATGTTGTCACTGTGTTTTCCTCACCTCATTTTTTTACCATTCTAATTTTCTTTTTCTTGTTCAGCTTGGTTGCTTACCATTACTCTGTCCTCCAACTCACTGATCCATTCTTCTACTTCCTCTAGTTTACTGTTTATTCTCTCTCGTGCATTTTTAATTTCAGTTATTAGGTTCTTTATCTCTGGCTGGTTCTTTTATATGTATGTGTATATATATATATATATATATATATATATATATATATATATACATACACATGCACACATATATGTCTACATATATATCTTTATATATATTCAAACTATCATTAGTTTGAATTTTCTATCAGGCATATTGTTTGTCTCTGTTTCAGTTAGCTCTTTTGTTGTGATTTTGCCCTTGTCTTTCATTTTGGATATATTCCTCTGTCTTCTCACTTCTCATTTTGTCTCACTCTCTGTGTCTGTTTCAATGTGTTAGGGAAATCAGCCACATCTCCTAATTTTCAACATAGTGGCCTTGTGTAGAAGTCCTAGGGTGCCCTATAGTATAGTGCCCTATTTGCCAGAACATGGTGTTTTATATTTGTCTCCTGTGTGTGTTGTGTGTGCCCTACTGTTATGGTTGAGCCACATTTGCCTTCAGTCCCATTGGCTGAGATGGCCCAGTTTGCCTGTTGTGGCCTACGTTTAATTCCTGTGCTGTTAAGGGGCCAGTCTGAGGCTTCCTTGGGCTTGTAGTTGTGTCAGCCCATTTGCTGGAACTATGGTGGTACTGAACTGCAGGACATTCTACCTATGTTATCCCTGAGAGGCTTTCACTGATAAATGGGGCCTGCAGTCATGACAGATGTCTACCCCCATTCTGTCTGTTGAGGTTGCAGTGACCCCTAACTAGAGAGCTATCTCCTTATGCTGCTCCCTGAGAGGTCTTTGATGGTGGATGAGGCTGGCAGTCAGATTAGATGTCTGCTCCTAGCCCACTGCTGGGGCTATAGTCAAACTGAAATATGTGGTTATCTGCCCCTCTTCCCAGAGCATGAGTCACTTTGGAGTGGTATTGGCCACTGCTAGGGCTGCTCACAGAGCCATAAGGTGTCACTTTAGATGGATCCCTGCTTAGTGGGGTATATTTGAAGGGTCACTTCTAGAGAAAATGGGGGCTTAGTGCTCATTGTTAGCAATGTATATGCCGATGCTTAATAAGCCTGCTTGAAGTATGAGGACTGGCCTGAGTCACTTTGCAGAGACTCCTTTGGGTTAGTTGGATGAGGTGTATCAGCAAAAGAACAAGAGGGTAAGGAACATGGTGACAAGCTTCATGGGGAGTGTTTTTTCTGGTCTCAGTGGGTGTCTGGGTATCCAGGCTTGAATAGCACCGCTTAGTTCTTTTGTTCTTGGAGAATCTTCTAATGATCCCTGCTCCTCCAGCACATTTTCTGGGATTAGTAAATAAATCACCTTCCCCTATATCCCAGGTACTTTTCAAACTGCTTCTTCTATGCTGTATTTTGGAGGGATTATTTGTTCTACTGGCTCTTTAAGGACAAGCACTCAGTTTCCTATTACCCTCTGTCTCTCCCAGAGCAGGGCCTACTGATTTTTAAAGTTCCTGGTGTTAAGCCCTACTAAATGTAATAACTTGTAAAATTTGGCTTCTGGTGTTCAAAGTCAAATATTATGGGGACTCGTCTTCCCAGTGCAGGTCCCCCATGTCTGGAGTGCTTGGTGTTGGGTCTGTTCCTCTCCCTTCTCCATTCTTGTAGTGTCTGTCCCTCTTGTGGTAGTGTCTGTCCCTCTTGTGGTAGTGTCACACTACTTTGGTAGTTTGGTTCCTGACCAGGACTCTACCCTTCCTACCATCTTCAGATGTGACCTCCTTTCTATGATTAACTGTGGAGAGTCTCTTCTAGCAGTCTTCATTTCATTTTCTGGCTTAGTTACATAGATGTGGCTGTTACCTAGGTGTATCTCTGGCCTGGAGGAGGTGAGCTTAGGATCTTCTTACTCCCCCACCTCTCCATGTTCCTCCTTATAACTGTGTTTTTGAGTAATATTGGACTAAAATTTTTCCTTATTATATGATACTTATAAAATTGGAATCCAGGTTATTGTGGCTTCATTAAATGAGTGGAGGAATGTTTTCCCAATAATGGGAGAATAGCAGTCTCTATTTTCAGATGGCACTCTTATGCATAAGAGAAGTTACAATTATCTTCTTTATTTACAACTTGCTTTAACCAATTCTTAATGGGGACTATATTTCCTAGAGTCCATTCTCTCAAACATATACATATCTAATTTTGTGCTTCAGAATAGGGTGATAAATTACTCAAGAGAGAAGATCCCTAGAAATAAAATTACTGGGTGATGAATACAAACATATTTTGATAAATACACTAAATTGCTTTCTAAAAGCTGTTCAGTAAATTTTGACCAAATAGAACTTCCACAGGTCCAAATTTTCAGTCCTATTTGGTATTATTTTGTTTTATGCTTTATCAATCTAATAGGGGGCATGAGACACATCTCTCGTTTTAATTAACATTTCATTACCTGTTAAATTGAATATTTTTCTATTTTTGTTTACCATTTGTATATTTTTCTTTAAATTTCCTGCTAATGATATTTGACTCATAACCTTTATAAATAGTGAAATAAGGTTGTCATTTAAAGTTAATTTCTATAAGCACACATAATGGATAGAAGAACATATGCCAACTCTTGGTTAGAATAATTTCTCAACCGTGTGTCTTAATTTTAAACTGGTGAGAAGCATTAACACACCTACAGAAAGATTGTATATAGCCCTGAATGTAAAGATAAATAGGAAGAGGAGTCACTGAGACAAAGCATAACAGTGCCCATCCAAGCATTGTTCAAATAGGTGTTTCCCTGCCAGGCTACCAGACTTTGATAATCTTCCACATGTCAGTCAAGTTACCAAAACTAAATTTTAACATAGATTCACCAAAACCACTTACTAATAATTTGGCTCCTGTTTCAATCATCGTGCTGTGACTATTTGATTTGACAATTAATTTTCAATACTATTTGAGGGGCACCTAGGAGGCTCACTTGGTTAAGCATCTGGCTTCAACTCAGGTCATAATATCATAGTCCGTGAGTTTGAGCCCTGCGTCCCCTGCATCAGGCTCTGTGCTGTCATGACAGCTCAGAGCTTGGAGCCTGCTTCAGATTCTGTGTCTCCCTCTCACTCTCTGTCCTTCCCCCCCCCAAATAAATAAACATAAAAAATTTTTAAATACTATTTGAAAAATTTATCCAAGTTTCTTACAATTATTAACAAGTTGTAATCTGGGTCTGTAAGTCTGTAGGCCAAAAATTGAACTACGACAATTCATTAAGTTAATGTCAACTATGAGGTATTTTGGTGGCTGGCCCAGCTAAATGCCCTCTCCTAGATGTACCATTCTGCCACCATTATACAGAATAAGCCTTTTTTCATTCAAAACTTTCATGATTTAGTCATTTCCATGAAGCCTTATACATTCCTTTATCTTCTTTATGCATCCACAATACGTGGCATAAATTAATTTTAAAAATTGCATGAGGTTGCTTTAAGTTAATCAAAACTGAACATTAACACACTGAGATTATTAACTCTGTATCTGTTTATAATATCTATTATTCCTACTTGTCATTATTACCTAACTGCTAATGAATGTTTCTATAGCTAACTTGATTGGTTTGAAAACTTTTATTGAACATGGGGTTATGACTTTTGCCTCTTTTGTAATACCTGTGACCACTCATTCTAATATTATTCATACAGCCTGTTTTTTTAATTAGTGTCAGTTTATTCAGGTAACATCCAATGAAGTAATCTCAAACATGAAAAACTAAAAATGAAAACAAGATCAGACTGCTACAGAATATAAGGACTCCTATAAATCTGACACTTAGAAATGGACAACTTAGTTTTCCACTGGCTTCCTATTCCATCACTATGAAATATCTCGTTTGTATGAAACAGTTGGAGAAGTTACCTGGAAATGAATGCTCTGGGTACTTGCATTCTCCTTATGGTACTTACTGTATGTTCTTGCATGTTAAACTTTGGCACACGGACACATTTGGTAAGAAACAGAACAATGCTTGTCTTAGGGATTCACAAACTGTCCTAAGTAGTAAAAACAAAAACACAACCATATCTTCAGTTCAGAAACCACAAATCTGAACTTAAAGCTGGCAAAAATGGAATAAACTCTTGGCATGGATTTGGTGATGCATGATATAAGGCACTGAATCCATCATGCTCACATTCCTTCTCCTATTCTTTCCATGATTTAGTAGGATTCTTCTAAGTTTCACTTAAAATTTGAGAAAAATAAGTATAAGATATATTTTCTAATCACTAATATACATACTGTGACTGCTTTGAAATTTTCACCCTCAATTAATATTAATGAACAAACTCACTATTCAAATAACCTGCAGTCATTTTCAGATGATGGTAGGTTTATTACCAGTGGTATACATAGTCTGTATTTAAGTGTTAGAACATTTCTCCAAGAAGGTGTAAGAGTACTCTTATAATTTGAACTATGAACTTGGTGATATTTATTGATGTGCTGTTTGTTTCAAAGCCAAAGTAGCACAACTCAGTACTATAATTGATACTGTAGTATTTTAGGTATTTAAATCTTAGCAAAATGGTAATTATTATAAAAAACATATTTTATAAACATCAGGGCTTTACTTGCAAATGTGGGAAATTTACAGCTATTTATAGGGGCTGAGTTACTAGATGAAATAATGATAAAGTATACTGATAAAAGTAGAGGAGTCTTCATATAGCTTGTCATGTCAAAGCAGATTCTGTTTTTAACTTAAAGAATGCTACCCCAGTCAAGTCAGATGTGTTAGTGAATCTTCTTTAATATGAAAGTGATTTCAAAGTGCTACAGGATGCTTTTTTAAACAATGCCTATGTAAGGGGGGAAAAACTACTTAGAAATTTTAATATATGTTGTTGATTATTTCTGGGAAGATGGGATGAGCCACAGAATATTGAAACTAGTATCATATGAGATTCTGCACTGGATTTACAAACTTCAGATCACTAGAGACAGGTTCTCTAATAGTGGAAGACTAATTGTGATAGAAACACAACAATAAAATCACATATGTGCATTACAACAGACAATAAGTAAGGATTTGTGTTACTACCTCACAGTTGTCTAAAAGACTTATTTAGAACCCACATGTTGGTTCCGTAGCTTTTTCATGGCTTCTTTTACATCTTTATTCCTCAATGTGTAGATCATGGGGTTAAGGACAGGAGTGAAGACAGTAAAAAACACAGAAATAAATTTATCAATAGGGAAGCTTTCAAAAGGCCAAATATAAATGAAGATTAATGGGCCAAAGAACAGAACCACAACAGTGATATGGGCAGACAGGGTGGAAAGTGCCTTGGATGTCCCACCAGAGGCTTGCTGATGGACAGTAGCAAGGATGATAGCATAAGACATGAGCAAAAGGAGGAAGCAGATAAGAGAGAGCAGGCCACTGTTGGTTAGCACAAGGATCTCTAAAACATATGTGTCTAAGCAGGCAAGTTTGATCACAAGGGGAAGGTCACAAAAGAAATTGTCAACCTTATTGGGTCCACAGAAAGGAAGATTGACTGTGAATGCCAGGTGGCTGGCTGAATGCAGAATACCAATGGTCCAGGAGACTCCCACCAGAATAGTGCACACCCTTCGGCTCATGATGGTCATGTAGTGCAGAGGTTTGCAGATAGCAATGTATCTATCATAGGCCATAGCAACAAGAAGAACCATCTCACTACCCCCAAAAACATGCAAGAAAAATATCTGTGACATGCATCCCTGGAAGGTGATGGTCTTGTGTTCCTTGAGGAAGTCTACAATCATCTTGGGAGTGGCAAATGTAGCCTGACACACGTCAATAAAGGAGAGATTGCTAAGAAGAAAATACATTGGGGAATGTAAGTGAGAGTCTGTAATTACTGTGAGGATGATAAGGATGTTTCCCAAAACCGCAGTTCCATAAAACACAGAGAAGAAAAAGAAGAGGAAGAGTTGAATATCCTGAGAGCTAGACAGGCCCAACAAAATGAATTCAGTAACCACTGATTTATTGCTCCATCCATTAACTGACTCTGGGCTGCTAAAGTTATCTACAGAAAAGAAAAATAATGAAAATGGATAAGAATAAGCCCTTCACCATATTACAAATCAAGTAGATGCTTCAGTTCTAATAATTATAAAAATAATATGGTGAGGCTATAGGACAATGATTATTCACATTGCTGTTAGAAATTGATATTTTCCCTGTGATTATTTACATAATTATATGATTTGTCCTTTATTTTTGCATTTATGGGTTGGCATGAGAGGGAAAGAGAGAGGGAGAGAAGGAGGCAGGGAAAGACAATTATTTATCTAATATGAAGTCAATATGGAAGGAGGGAAGGTGTTGAGTATTTGCCTCTGTATTCTCAAGTGCTTTTGAGGAAGTGTGCAATACTTTTAAAGACACATATGCTATACTTACGCATTCAGATTATGAATAGCAGAAAATGAGCCTGGTGCCTTTTATAGAATCTTGAAGGGAGAGAAAATTTAGGCCAAATGTAAAGAGATGGAAATCAGCCCAGTTACTTTGGTAAATGATTTCAGAGAAAGGGAGTGATATGTGGCCATGTATTTGAGATATCTGCAGTTATAAGAAAGAGACAAATTAATTTGTAACAAGCTAAATTAGTGTGAGCAACAGATTGCACTCATTTTTCTATATTAAAACAATTAAGTTTTATAGCAGTTAATTATATTATTAAGCAGGGAAAAAGTATCTTTCCAGAAACTGAGAAGCATACATTTTTAAATCAAAAATTATCATTTTAGAAAAATGGGAAATGGATACATGCAAGCATCACAGAAGGAGTATGACAAATAGCCAAAAACCATTTGAAGAGATGTGCAATCTCACTGGTAACTAAAGAAATAAAATATATCCATCAATAGTAGAATTGATAAAGATGGTATACATATATACACACACAATAAGTATTACTGAGCCATAAAAAGTGCAAGATGTGGACACTTGCAGCAACATGGATGTACCTAAAGGCTATAATTCTAAGTGAAATAAGTCAATAAGATTCGAAAGATAAATACCATATGATTTCACTTATATGTGGAACTTAAAACACAAAGATAAACTAATGTATAAGGAAGATATACATATATATTAAACACACACTGTAGACTTTGTCTACAGTTAGTTTTATTGAATTGACTTCATTTAGTTCTAGAATTACAGGCAGAATTTCTCTAAAACCATTCTAAGAGGATTTTTTTTCCATATTGAGATAATCATATTCTTATTCACACTTGTGTAATCAGCCAGTCTTCATAGAAAGAGAGTGAAAATTTCCACAGTATGCCATAATAGAAATAACACAAGTTTGAGACGAGAAAATCTGAGTTCAATTCCTGGCTTTACTACTAACTGTTTATGATAGTGTTTATCAATTCATTCCAGCTTATCGAGCACCTACTATGATTATGTGCCAAGCATTCTATAGGCCTGCAGATATAATGATAATCAAAACAGAGAGGAATCATGTCTTCATGTAATCACTGCAAGTCTCTGACCTTTGTGTTTGTTGCAGCATACATTTGAAAGAGGTATGAAAACTATGAAGTGATATTTAGTTGAGTGAGCATACTATTGTGTTTTAAAATCAGACAATAAAATTTTACCTCAGGTAAAGCCAATCTGGATGGAAAAAATCTGCTTCTGAGCAGATTAACAATCTATGAGATTTCAAAAGACCAAAAATAAGATTAAAATAAAATATTATAATGAAATAATTTTTCATTAATAAATTTGTATGATTTATTAAAACAGTGAAATGAAAGTTTGACAAAAAGGAGATACAGAAAAAAAGCCAGGTAGTGTTCTTTACCGTTGTCTGTATTCATTTGTAGTTACTTCTAGCCTTTAGAGTTTTTTCTTAATATTCTTGTAATGTTTGTTTATTTTTTAGAGAGAGACAGAGCATGAGTGGGGGAGGTGCAGAGAGAGAGGGAGACACAGAATCTGAAGCAGGCTCCAGGCTCTGAGCTGTCAGCACAGAGACCGACGCGGAGCTTGAACTCACCAACTGCGAGATCATGACCTGAGCCAATGTCAGACGCTTAACAACTGAGCCACCCATGCGCCCCTAGTCTTTAGAGTTAATTAAACTCTAACCTGTAAATGAAAATAGGGTAAACTAAGCTAGCTATCCTTGTGAAAAAGAGTAAGGAATTTTTAAATGTTTCATTATGATATTTATTTCAGATTTAGAATACAGAGTTAAATAGTGCCCTGTCTTGGACATCAGGCTATCCTAGAAATAATCTTTCTTGGTTCCTGACTTTGGAAACCATCCAATTGCAAATCTCTACCTAAGATAAAAAATACACTGAAAGTGAAACCAGACTTCCATTTAAAAAGAAATGTGAAATTTATATGTGGTACTTTCTGGGCTCAGAAATTTATTTTTCTGAGCCAAAAGTTTAAACTAAAAGCATTCCAGTTAAACAGACAGACATGAAGTTTACAAACAGGAGGTCAAATTATAGAAGCTTCTTTGGGTGAAACTTGGGTTTTTTGGCTCAGATTCATAAACACAGTAAATTTTTTGTGATGGTTCTAGAGATGTGAGACATGAAAAGAGTCGACGAAAGACATGGAAGAGAAAGAAAATAGCTTCACAAAAAACAACCGTATTTATATGAGGAAATTGGCTTCTTGCCTCTGTGTATATAGTTAAATTGGATAAAGTCTTTTGGATATGAAGGACTCGATTTAGTTGCCTTACACTGACATGTGACTAATAATTACATAAATATATATGATACAAGAGAATGCAAAAGAATAGAATCTTGAAAAGGTCCTCAATAAGAAAAAAAAAGATTAAATTGTAGTAATCTATATTTGTAAAATGCTGGGAAGAAAGAGCTTCTGCTAATCATAATAGCCAGTATTTTCTTAGTCAACTTCATACAAAGCACTGTGCTAAACACTTCATCCATTATCTCATTTATTCTTAAAACAGTGGTACAAAAGAAGTACTATTATAATCCTAACTATACAGTAAAAGCAGCTAAATCTTAGCAGTACAATTAGTGTCATAAGGGCACACTGCTAGCAGGAATTCTGTACCCAAAAAACACATATTTAACCACTGTGTATTATTTATAGACCTGATAACTGAGAATCTATCAGGGGAAGTCTATCAGGTTAGTAAAATGACAGTTTTGTGCCCCATCCTATTCTCTATTATCATCTCTGTACTTTCAGAATTATATATCAGTATGCTTACTTCTATCTAGGTGTCTCAATCTGTCACCTGTGTTAGCAGTGACAATAACCAGACACAGTTGATATTTTATTTCAGATTTTATAATCTCATAAACAACCTCCAAATTCTCATGCTCAATAAATCCAAGTCATCTCAATTCTAGTAATAAGTTTAACCTGGAATCCCTATAACTCTCCAAATGATAACCTTTAAATTTAATTTTTTGCCTGATGTGATTAATTTCCACATACCAATTTTGAGAGAAATCCCAGGGGAGTAATAAGAGGTTGAAGAAGAGAAATCTCCAAACTTTTAAAGACTGAGTCACAAAATTCCATAAAACAAGTATTTAAATACCCTAGCACATGCTCATATATCTTAGATAACCAGTACCATGGATTGCAATAGCCAATTAAAGAACTTCCTTTATGAAGTGAAGTCATCTTGCTCTGGGAGTTATTAACACAATTTCAGTTGCTTTTCCCAAAAACTAGATGGTAAGAATTTTTAAATTGTCCATAATTACAAATGTGGCATATTTCACAGGGGGGGAAATTTAGTGACCCAGAAGCTTGCAACAGCTACATTTACTCTCATTTAATAATCAGCTTCCCTCCATTTGACTCCTTTTCCATTGTTAAGAGTGACTGTACCTATAAGCACTAGGTCTTAGGCTCAGAACCTAAAGAAAATCTAATCAGAAAAAAATGTAAATCTGACAGTGGGGCTAAGAGAATTGGAATTTTGTTTTTTCTAATTCTTCACTTTCTTTTCATAGAAATATTTATGATTTTTTTTAAATTCCATAATACACAATATGCTACCAACCCCCCCCCCGCCAAATTTTTCACTTGTCATTGCTCAATACCTGACCATACATTAGAATCAGAAAGCTTAGTTGAGAATACATGGGTAGAACTGCTTATGTACACATAGCTTGCTTTTGAACATTGTGGAAAGATATTTCAGAGAAGTAGAAGGGCTAAAAAGGTCTACAGAGAAGAGCAGGTGACAGACAGAAAATACTTAATGTTGACACACAGAGGAAGTGCCCAGAAAATTTGGCAGGTCTAACGGAGGAGCTCCAACTTCTCTGAGTTCTTAGCTAATAGACCAAATACCTTCTTGGAATTTTCCCTTTAATATTTCGCAGATACGTTAATTCTTCTGATTCCAAACCTATTTGTCCTTTACCCCATCCCAGCTAATAGTACTTCTTTCCTGTGATTTTGGTCAGAAACTAAGCTCCTTCCTTTTCTTCACTTCCTTTCCAAACTCTGCTTTGCCTTCCCTCCCCATTCCTGATTTATCAAATTACTTCCATCTTAAGTCCCTGTCTAAACCTTTATTATCTTTTCCCGTTAAGTGTCTCAAAGACTGTCTAATGGTCTCTAACTTGTGCCACTGATGTTTTCCAGTCAGGCCTGTGTACTGCCCTCTGCGGACTGCCTTTGCTGCATTCCAAAAGTTTTGGAGTGTCATGTCTTCATTTTCATTTACTTCCATGTATTTTTTTTAAATTTCTTCTTTAATTTCCTGGTTAACCAACTCATTATTTAGTAGGATGTTTAGTAGGATGTTAAACTCTGTGTATTTGAGGGCTTTCCAAATTTTTTCTTGTGGTTGACTTCAGGTTTCATAGCATTGTGGTCTGCAAATACGCATGGTATGATCTTGATCTTTTTGTACTTGTTGAGGGCTGATTTGTGACACAGTATGTTATCTATTCAGAAGAAGGTTTGATGTGCACTTGCAAAGAATGTGTATTCTGCTGCTTTAGGATGAAATGTTCTCAATTTATCTGTTAAGTGTGTCATTCAAATCCATTGTTTCCTTATTGATTTTCTGTTCAGATGATCTGCCCATTGCTGTAAGAGGGGTGTTAAAGTCTCCTACTATTATTGCATTATTATCAATGAGTTTCTTTATGTTTATTATTAATTGATTTATATATTTGGGTACTTTCAAGTTAGGGACATAGATATTTACAATTGTTAGCTTTTCTTGATGGAGAGAACCCTTAATTGTAGTATAGCGCCCTTCTTCATCTCTTGTTATAGTCTTTGGTTTAAAATCCAGTTTGTCTGATAGAAGTATGGCTACTCCAGCTTTCTTTTGACATTCATGAGCATAATAGATGTTTCTCCATTCCCTTACTTGCAATCTGAAGGTGTCTTTAGGTCTAAAATGAGTCTCTTGTAGGCAGCATATAGATGGATCTTATTTTTTATCCATTCTGATAACCTGTGTATTTTGATTGGAGAGTTTAGTCTATTTGCATTCATAGTTATTATTGAAAGATGTGAGTTTAGTGCCACTGTGTTACCTGTTGAGTTGGTATATCTGGATTTGTTGCTTTTGGTAATTTTTTCTCCACTCAAAGAGTCTCCCTTAAAATTTCAGGGCTGGTTTAGTGGTCACAAAATCCTTTAGCTTTTGTTTGTCTGGGAAAATCTTCATCTCTCCTTCTATTCTGAATGACAGCCCTTGCTGCATAAACAATTCTTAGCTGCATATTTTTCCCATTCAGCACATTGAATATATCCTGCCATTCATTTCTGACCTGCCAAGTTTCTATGCACAGATCTGATACAAACCTGACCTGTCTTCCCTTTTAGGTTAAGGACTTGTTTCCTTGCTGCTTTCAGGATTCTTTATTTGTCTGTGTATTTTGTCTATGACATGCCTTGGTGATGGTCAACTTTGTTAAATCTAATGGGAGTTCTCTGTGCTACTCAGATTTTGATGTCTGTGTTCTTCCCCCAGTTTAGGGAAGTTTTCAGCTGTAATTTGTTCAAATAAACTTTCTGCCCCTTTTTCTCTCTCTTTATCTTCTGGAACTCCTATGATACAAAAGTTACTACATTTTAATAAGTCACTGAGATCCCTAAGTCTACCTTCATAATCCTTTACCTTTCTTTCCCTCTTCTGCTTCCTTATTTTCTGTAGTTTTCCTTTTTAAGTTTGTTCATTTATTTTTAAGAGATAGAACAAGTGGGGGAGAGGCAGAGAGAGAGAGGGAGAGAGAGAATCCCAAGCTGCCTTCATGCTGCCAACATGGAGCCTGATGTGGGGTTTGATCTCACTACCCATGAGATGAAATCAAGAATCAGATGCTCAATCTACTGAGCCACCCAGGTGCTTAGTGCTAATGTTATTTTCTATGTCACTAATTCTTTCCTCTGCTTTGTTAATCCTCATTTTTATGCCATCCACTGGGTTTGCGTCTTGATTATAGCACTTTTGATTTCAGCCTCACTAGATTTTAGTTTGTCAGTCTCTTCAACAAATGGTGTCAGGAAAACTGCACAGCAACATGCAGAAAAATAATATTGAACCACTTTCTTACACCATTCACAAAAATAAATTCAAAATGGATGAAATACCTAAATGTGAAACAGGAAACCGTCAAAGTCCTAGAGAAGACACAGGCAGCAACCTCTTTCACCTCAGCCATAGCAACTTCTTACCAGACACATCACTGGAGGCAAGGGGGAAAAAAAAGTAAAAATGACCTAATGGGACTTCATCAAGATAAAAAGCTTCTGCACTGCAAAAGAAACAATAAACAAAACTAAAAGCAGTCAACTAAAAGGTATTTGCAAATAACATATCCCATAAAGGGTTAGTATCCAAAATCTATAAAGAACTTATCAAACTCAACACCCCCCCCAAAAAAATAACCCATTTAATAAATGGGCAGAACACTCTGAAAAACAGTGTGGAGGTTCCTCAAAAAATTAACAATAGAACTCCCATGTGACCCAGCAATAGCACTGCTAGAGATTTACCCAAGGGATACAGGAGTGCTGATGTGTAGGGGCACATGTACCCCAATGTTCATAGCAGGACTTTCAACAATAGTCAAATCCTGGAAGGAGCTTAAATGTCCATCAGCTTATGAATGGATCAAGAAGACATGGTTTATATATACAATGGAATACTACATAGCAATGAGGAAGAATGAAATCTGGCCATTTGTAGCAACATGGATGGATCTCAAGGGTGTTATGCTAAGTGAAATAAGTCAGGCAGAGAAAGACAGACACCATATGTTTTCACTCATGTGGAACAGGAGAAACTTAACAGAGGACCATAGGGGAGGGGAAGGGGGAAAATAGTTAAGGAGAGGGAGGGAGGCAAACCATAAGAGACTCTTAAATACTGAGAACAAACTGAGGGTTGATGGTGGGTGAGGGAGAGGGGAAAATGGGTGATGCGCATGGAGGAGGGCACTTATTGGGATGAGCACTGGGTGTTATATGGAAACCAACTTGACAATAAACTATAATTTTAAAAAAAGGTAACCCCCCCAAAAACAAAACCCTTGTAAACAGTGAAGCCATTGTGGAAAACAGTTAGGTATTGCATTAATAAATTAAACATAGAACCAACAACAGCAACAAAAAAGAAATGGGTAAAAGACATGAAAAGACGCTTTTCCAAAGAAGACATCCAGATGGCTAACAGATACATGAAAAAGTGTTCAACATCACTCATCATCAAGGATGGAGCTAGAATGCATTATGTTAAGAGAAAAGTCAATCAGAGAAAGACACCATGATTCCTCTCATGTGGAAACCAAACAATTGAACATATGGGATATACTAAATATCTAGAAAAAAGGTTTATAATGAGCGTAAATACATATTAAATAACCTAAAGGAAAAGAGAAAAGGAAAAAAGAGAGGGAAACAAACCACAAGAGACTCTTAATGATAGAGAACAAACTGAGGGTTGATGAAGGGATGTGGTAGAGGATGGGCTAAATTGGTGCTGGGTATTAAGGAGAGTAATTGTGATGAGCACTGGGTGTTATTATGTGATGAATCATTGAATTCTGCTCTTGAAACCAATATTGTACTGTATGTCAACTAATTAATATTTAAATAAAAATTGAGGGGCGCCTGGGTGGCTCAGTCAGTTAAGCTGCCAGCTTCGGCTCAGGTCATGATCTCACAGTTTGTGAGTTCGAGCCCTGCTTCAGGCTCTGGGCTGATGGCTCGAAGCCTGGAGCCTCCAGATTCTGTGTCTCCCCCTCTCTCTGCCCCTCCCATGCTCATGCTCTGTCTCTCTCTGTCTCTCAATAATAAATAAACATTAAAAAAAACATTTAAAAATAAATAAATAAAAATTGAAAGGAAGGGAAAAAGGAAAGGGGAAGAAAGGAGAGGGGAGGAGAGGAAGGTCATTTCACTGAGCAGCTTTATCTGAGCACCCTTCCCTCTGTCATACTTCCAATTTTTTTATCTCAAATTATTGGTCCCTTCATAACACTCATTACAATTTATTTTACTTGTTTGTTTACATGCTGGTGTTTGTTTTTCCTTCTCACATCCATACCCCAAGACTGTTGGCTCCATACATCTGAGTTTGTCAGATCAATAGTATACCTGGCACAGAACTTAGCAAATGGTATATGCTGAAATGATAGTATTTATTTGGTGAATAATTGAATGTGTAATTGGCTGTGAAATGGTTACTTTTTATTTTTATGAAATGCTACAAAGCTTTGTTGTTTTGAGAATGTCACATAAATGGGATCATATAATAAGTTTCCTATTTCTACTGGCTTTTTTTTTAACCCAACATAATACCTTTGAGATTCATTCATAAATCAATAGTTGCTTCCTTTATATTGATGAGTACTATTCTGTACCAACTCTGGACTTGGCCATGTGTCTAGTTCTGTCCAAAAGGATAATAGAAAGCACAAAAGTGTTGTTCATTGGAGCTGCCCTTTCTTGTCTCTGTTAAAGTCTTGAGGCTACAATGTGAATGAGTGCAAGCTGGTCTTCTAAGGCACAAGAAGTAATAGTGTGCTGGTAGATATTTAAGAACAGTTTCTAGGTGCAGCTAGGTTAGAGTTCAGGAGGGCCCTGACTTGTAGTGTTTCCTTATGTCTGTGATCTAAATACTCATACCATGGTTGGGGCACCTGAGAAGCTCAGTCAGTTAAGCGTCAGACTTCAGCTCAGGTCATGATCTCATGGTTGGTGGGTTCGAGCCCTGCGTCAGGCTCTGTGCTAAATGCTTGCTCAGAGCCTGGAGCCTACTTCAGATTCTGTGTCTCCTTCTCTCTCTGACCCTCCCCGCTCATGCTCTGTCTCACTCTCTCTCTCAAAAAATAAATATATTTAAAAAATTTAAAAAAAAACAAAAAATAAATACTCATACCATGGTTGATTTCAAGCCACCAAGAGTTTAGCAACCACCTTAGTAATTAGCTCTCAAGGACTGATTTAAACCAGCTTCAGCTAACCACAAATGAGAGGCCCAATATAGAGAAAATTGAGGTGCCTTGGCTGATAGCAAGCTCCCACGGCCAACTTGCCAACCACCAAATACATGAGTGAGGTCATTGTTAATCTTCCAGTTTCCAGACTCACCAGGCAGTATAGCAGAGATTAGACTTGCTGCCCCAGACAAGAAAAAGAATCCAATGGGTTTGTGAGTAAATATAAAATGCATGTTGTTTTATTTATTTATTTGTTTGTTGACTACTTGTGTTTGTTTGCTTTATGAATCAATAATTTTAATATTCTACAATCAGGTATACATGAGGTTCAGCAGATACACAATAATCCTTATATCAAATAGACCTTTTTTCTTCCAAGTTTTTATTTAAATTCCAGTCACTTAACATACAGTATAATATTAGTTTCTGGTGTAGGATTTAGTGATTCATCACTTATGTACAACACCTAGTGCTCATCACAACAAATGCTCTCCTTAGTACTCTTGACCCATTTAACCTATACCACCACGCAGCTCCCCTCCTGCAGCCTCAGTTTGTTCTCTATGGTTAAGAGTCCCTTTTATGGTTTGCCCCTCTTTTTCTCCCTCTATATTTTTTGTTTTGTTTCTTAAATTACACATGAGTGAAATCATATGGTACTGTCTAGTTTTCCCAGCATCATTTGTTGAAGAGACTGTCTTTTTTTTCCATTGGATATTCTTTCCTGCTTTGTCAAAGATAAGTTGACCAAAACATTCTACATATTTAATACAATCCCTCTCAAAATACCAACAGCATTTTTCACAGAGCTAGAACAAACAATCCTAAAATTAGTATGGAACCAGAAAAGACCCTAAACAGCTAAAGCAATCTTGAGAAAGAAAAGCAAAGCTGGAGGCCTCACAATTCCAGACTTCAAGTTATATTTCAAAGCTAAAGTGATCAAGACAATATGGTACTGGCACAAAAATAGACAAGTAGACCAATGGAAGAGAATAGAAAATTCAGAAATGGACTCACAACTAAATTCTTATCGTTTTAAATTAATAAATTTGGGGATGGTTTGATACCACTTCTACTTCTCTGCCACATCACTAAAATTCTGGCAGTAGTTGCATCCTTTACTGTTCAGTATCCTGTGGTCCCCTTTATGGCTTCAGCTCTTACTAGTTTCCATTCCCTTGTCTTGTCCTTCAGGATAAGGGTGGCAAAAGTTCCTGATGCTGGTGTCTGGATATGTCATTTATATCTGCCAGGACTTCGATGAATAGTTGTTCCTTATATTCAAAATATCTGCCAAATGTGTTTTCTGTTTCCTCGTTAGACCTTAATTAGTATACTTCCATTTTCACCATCAAAGCAGAGTTAAAAGGAAAAAAAATGCTATCAACAATATAATTACTACATTAGTATTTATTGGATATTTTTAAATTTTTGGCACTGTATAAAAATATATAAAAAGTAGTCAAGTTTAAAAGATCATTAGCATGATTGACATTGAAGAAGTGAACCAATAAGTCTGAAGTTCTAAGAAACCTTAGCTAATAAGTACTAACATGGTTCAGAAAGATTATGTGTCTGTATCTAAAATACAGCTTTCACTAGGATTTAGCATGCAGAGTTAATTTCTATGCATATAGCCACTAACGTGTATTATAATTAAAATACTGAATCCAGAATGATGACAGTTGCAAGCCTTCTGTTTTCTGTTAAGTGGTTTTTGTCTTCATTGTTAGAATACATTTAATCTTTTTGTTACAAGGTGTTTTTCATAATGCAAATCACAGGGAGAGGTACATAAGAAAATCTTTGGCTAGCAAATGAAACAATAATAATAGATTTTTTTAATCTTTACTATTAGATGTGCATGAATCTTACACTCCCTTTTCTGCTTTCCAAGAAATATGAAAGGATAGATTTCAGATTTGGTCTTCAAATAATTTTGTCACTTTGTGCATTGGCAGATTTTAGGTACATATGGAACTTTTAAATTTTTTCTGTGAATAATTAAGGATTCATTATAATCAATTTATTCTACTTAAAAATAAGTAAACATGGGAAAATGAATATACAGACAGTCCCCAACTTATGATGATTTGACCTATAGTTGTTGTTGTTTTTTTTTTTTTTTTTTTTGACTTTACAATGATGTGAAAGCAATAAGCATTCAGCAGAAAGTGTACTTTGAATTTTGAATTTTGGTCGTGTTCTGGTATACCTTCTCATGGTGCTGGGCATCCACAGCTCCTAACCAGCCACATAATCATGAGGGTAAACAGTATACTTACCACCATTTTGTACCCATAAAAGCATTCTGTTTGTCACTTTCAGTACAGTATTCAAGAAATTACATAAGATATTGAATATTTTGTTAATGAAATAAACTTTGTGTTAGATGATTTTGCCGAGTTGTAGGCTTATGTAAGTGTTCTAAGCACATTTAAGGTAGCCTAAACTAAGTTATGATGCTCAATAGGTTAGGTGTATTAAATTCATTTTCAGCATACAGTGGGTTTGTCAGGATGTAATGCCATCATACTTTGAGGAAGGTCTGCATATGCTGCTGATATACTAAATATCTAGAAAAAGGTTTATAATGAGCATGAATACATATTAAATAATCTAAAGGAAAATAGAAAAATGTTATTGGAACCTAATACTAGATAGGGAAAATTATAAATAACGAAATACAGTTGATCCTTGAACAATGTGGGTAGTATGAGGCACCAACCACCTGCCTAGTTGAAAATCCAGGTACAACTTTTGACTCCCCCAAAACATAACTCCTAGGTTTGATTGGAAGCCTTACCCATAACATAAACAGGCAATTAGCACTTATTTTATATGTTATATATATTATATGTTGTATTCTTACAATAAAATAAGTTCAAGAAAAGAAAGTTATTAATAAAATCATAGTAAATTTACAGTATTATACTGTATTTTTTTAATTCACATATGATTGGACCCATACACTTCAAACCCGTGTTGTTCGGGTGTCAACTGTCTATACAACCAAATTATAAATGACCAGTGTTCAATACAGAAAGAAAATATAAACTAACAAATATACATTAATGAGGTGAAATCTATGTTCTTTCTACTATGTCAATATATGGAAAATGTTATTAATAAGTTGAAGGTATCAGAAACTCAATTTGCTTATATTTTGTTTGCAAGGTATAAAAATGTCATCTGTTCAGCTGAAGAGAATCATAAGTTTGGTAACATGAGTAGCATTTTATGTAGATTAGAGTCTTTAAGTTGTTTATAAAATATTTAAGAGTAATACTAAATATTTTCAAGATAATTTATACTTTAGAAGTATAAGCAATGACAAATGGGTTAAAATTATATTAAATATTAAACCAGGAACTGATTTTCTGCAATACCCTTACACTTAGTACAAAAATCCAATTCCATAATTCAGTAACCCATACCATTAACAAATATAATTGGCGTGATGCTGGGATCCAGTAGAGTCTCTTCATTACCATTCAGGATGATGTTTCTTCATGGTCATCCCTAGTTTTTCCAGGAGTTCACATGACGGTTTCTCAGCTTTCGCATGGCTGATTTAACATCTTCATTCCTTAGAGAGTAGATGATGGGATTCAACAGGGGCGTACAAACAGTGTAGAACACAGAAAGGAACTTATCCACAGAAAGTCTGCTAAAAGGCCATATATAGAAATAAATGCAAGGTCCAAAGAAAAGAATCACCACTGTGATGTGAGCAGTTAATGTAGAGAGTGCCTTGGATGACCCAATGGAGGACCGGCGATGAACAGTGATCAAAATGATGGTGTAGGAAATAATTAAAGCCAGAAAACAGCCCAATGATATCAGGCCACTGTTAGTTAGGGTCATAATTTCCATTTCATAAGTATCCATACAAGCCAGCTCTATCACTAGGGGAAGGTCACAAAAGAAGCTATCTACCTCATTGGGGCCACAGAATGGCAAATCCACTGTAAAAGCCAAGTGGCTCACAGAATGAAGAATACCCACAGCCCAGGAAATAAACACGAAAATGATACATAGTCTCCGATTCATAATTGTGCTATAATGTAAGGGCTTGCAGATGGCTATAAATCTGTCATATGCCATAGCTACAAGCAACATCATCTCACTCCCAACAAAACTGTGAAGAAGGAATATCTGGGCCATGCATCCCTCAAAGGAGATAGTCTTGTGCTCAACAAAGAAGTCCACAAGCATCTTGGGGGTGGCAAAATTAGATTGGCAGATATCAATAAAAGAAAGGTTACTGAGTAGGAAGTACATAGGAGAGTTCAAATGTGAGTCAGAGGAAATTATAACAATAATCATGATGTTGCCCAGCACTGATGTCACATACACTAAAGAGAAGATGACAAAAAAGAAAAGCTGAAGTTCCCAAGAATTCGACAGTCCCAGAAGCACAAACTCAGACACCACTGATTCATTTATGTGAGCCATATAGCCACTCTCCTGTTATCTAAATAAAACAAAATGAGAAAAATATAACAGTTGTTGCACTGTATCTAGTATATAGACAAAAGAAATATGATAAGATTTCAATTAAAAGTCAATTTAGTTTAATGAAACTGTATAAATAATCAGTTGACTAATATTTAACACCTGTGATGGCTGTGGAAAGTAGAAGTATAAGAAAAAGGTATAATATGGATCCTATCATGATTTGGTAGATAAGATACACATATTAAAAAATAAAAAATATTAAGTCTAAAACAAATGCAAGTCATACATTAATACCGCAAATATTAGAGTGAGATGAAAGAAATTATGCCAAAATGATGAGATTAGGTGTCATGGAATAGGCTTAATTTAAGCTAAAACTTCTTAAAAATTTGGAATTTGCCAGCAAAAACTGAAGGAAAAGTCTATTTCATGCAAAAGGAATAACAGGAAGAAAGATTTAAAGGTAAAAGTATGAAAGACATATTCATGAAGCCATGTGTTGGAATGGCCTGGCTGGAGGAGGGTATGCTAAGGAACAATAAAAATGAAGATGAGAATGGTACATCAGAAGCAAAGCATGGGTTGCAATTAGCCCTGAAATGAAGGTTAGTTGACTAGATTAATATTCTTGAAACTGAGAATCATAAACATCAAAACATTGCTTGACAGTGTTTTCAGAAGCTTAATGGAAGCAGTTTGCCATATTATGGAAAGAAGAGACAATGTTGATACTCTCAAAGTTTCTGTAAAGATCAAAAATGTTTCTTTCATCCTTTTAACAGTAGTTTATCAGAGTCTACCTTCAGTCACATAAGGATAGATACTGAGTGAACCACCAGTGTGTTTTCAATGTATTCTGACTCTGCCTTTTGTCTTTTCCTAAACACATCTTACATACCTGGATTTAGAAAAATTTGTGACACCTTTCAGAAACCATCTTTTTGGAAATATTCCATATAACTATACATGGTGCACTTTGAATGCATGATAGATTTTCAAAAGAATAAAGTTTAGTGTGTAAATTGCCTCTTGAATGTTTTGTTTTGTTTTGGTGTTTGGTCATTGGACACCATGTAGCCAGAAGAAAATCGTACATAACTTCCAGTGGTTCAGGAATCATTTTTGGCTTTAGTCCTATGTACCCAACAACACAAAGTAGATATTTATTTGTCATTATATTGATTGAAGCTTGGTACTCTGTATTTTCCCATGTGATATGATATCATATATCATAATAAATATTTAAAATTTTAAAAGCAAAATTATACAGGTAAACATATCAATTTAAAATGTTTAAACTGTTTCAAGCTTTCATTATTGTTGTTGAAGCACTAAATCCTACTCTTTCATGGGTTTCCATCTTTGCAGTTGAATTACAGTATCTAGTTTTAAGAAGAATGTCAAAACTTGTTACTCAAGAATATAAACCGATCAATAAGTCATAAACTGACCTCCATATGAACTTTTATTATGGGATTTTTATCTCCATGTGGAAAGGTTGAGCCAGTGCTGTCATGTCTGATCATGTGTTTACAATGTAAAGGGGAGAGAAGGAAGAAAATAAACATTGAAAAGGAAAAAGATTCTAAGACCTAAACTCCCAAAGAACTACAGTTAGTAAGTTTAAAAAAGATAAGGTTAAAATTTTTAATTTAAGAAGATCCTATGAGGGACTTCTTACAAAGTTCAATGCGTTGTGTAATGCCTGCCAAATATTATGGTAATTTACTAAGATAACATTAAAGAGTGAAAGGAAGAAAGGGAGGAAAAGAAGGGGAAATTTTAATGGTTAAAACATGTTAGATAAAGTTAGTATTAACACAAATTTTAAGGATCATTTTATCTTTGAAAAAATTCTGAAAATGAAATTTTCTGCAAATTCCATCTTTCTAATATGTAATGAATGGTAAGATTTGTCATTTTTCAAAATACAGGAAACAGCTTAGAAAATCCTTTCCACTCTAATTTCCTAGGATTTCTTAATCCAAGTAGAGTAGACCAGGTTCAATGTTATATCTCATTTTCTTTTTAATATTTAAGGTAGATTCTCATTATAAAAGATAAATAATAGGGCGCCATGGTGGCTCAGTCAGTTAAGCATCAGACCCTTGATTTTAGCTCAGGTCATGATCTCCCAGTTTGTTAGGTTCGAGCCCCACATCAGGCTCTGCTCTGACAGTGTGGAGCCTGCTTGGGATTCTTTCTCTCCCTCTCTGTCTGCTCCTCCCCTGCTTGTGCTCTGTCTTTCTCTCAAAATAAATAAATAAAACATAAAAAATTATTTAAAAAAAGAAAAAGTAATTAATATATACTACTTACTAGTTGTTGACTGGCCTTAGAAAATAGAACTAGACTATTTCCAAGGCTATTTTCATCTCTAAAATTCTAAGTGCACAGTTACAATATGGAAATATAAACTTTATACAAGTCACTCAGAATTCCTTGCACTATGCACGGAACACCCAGAAGCTTCTCCATTAATGAGTCATTCACTTTTTCATTGCTAGTATACTTCAGAGATACAAATGTTTTCAGATCACAAAATAAATCACTAGAGAATTCCCTCATTCCTGATGTAAGATGAAGTTTGATATATAGAAAATGATGTTACATCAGTACCCATTTAAAAGTATCTCATTAGAACTATAAAACTGTTACGCATGCATAATTTTTCTTTTCATTTCTTTGTCTTATTGTTGATTACCTACAAGCCTAGCAGCAAAGAGCAATAAGGATTAACCCTCATTGGCCTACTTTGTGTATCTGTCCCTTCTTCATTCTAGGCATATTCTGATGGTCAATAAATATTTGCTTAACAAATGGCTAAATATTCTCTGAATAGAAAGCATGAAAGGAGCAGAGAATGGACAGATATGACATACTTCCCTTCATTTCTCAGATGCTAACCCTATTAGAGCTGCTTTAAGCCAATGCAGAGGGAAATCAACAAAGAAGTGGAGTGCAGGAATTTGCCTCTTCTAGGTAGAGTTTCCAGTTTGAGACAACAATAACCTTTCCTTTGCTCTCTTCTAGTTGTTGATTTTGCATCTAGAAGACAATTAACAAATCACCTAGTCCAAACACAGTGATCAAACGCATGTAAAGTATTTACACTTTTAATGATTTCTCCCAGTCCTTCAGTTCTTCCTTATTTTCTCCAAATTTTGTGTCCCACAGTTAGTTTCTTAGCTTCCTACTTTCTTCTGAGTCTTCATACAGAAAATATTTGCAATATATTCTTGACTTGATGCATTTTAACTTGGTCTCTGCCCTAAGCTGTGCAGAAGCAGGCCCTTCAGGTTGTGCCCTGAGGTAGTAAGGCCCCTCCTCTGCTCCTCGATCAATTACAACAGTCTCCTAAGGTAAGGCAATATAAAGCCTCCATCCTCATTCTAGGAAACTCATTTCATTAGAGAAGTGAGAAATCACTCATTAGAAATCTGATGTTGCCCTGCAGTGGGAGTAATTATGTTTTACAAAATTATCTTTCTAGGAAGGGGAAAGAAAAAAGTTTTGTTTTTTTTGTTTTGTTTTGTTTTGTTTTTACCAACTATTTGGTACATAGGAAAGCAAAATATTATTAGATTTTTACTGACAACCTGTCAGCAAATAATTTTTCAACCACTAAATTTCTGTTAAAATAATCAAACAATCTTGGGGTGCCTGGGTGGCTCAGTCAGTAGAACATCCCACCCTTGATTTTGGCTCAGGTCATGATCCCAGCATCATGGGATCAAACCCCACATCAGACTTGTGCTGAGCATGGAGCCTGCTGAAGCTTCTCTCTCTCTCTCTCTCTCTGCCCAACTCTTCTCGTGTACATGCTCTCTCTATCAGAATAAAATCTTAAAAAAATAATCAAACAATCTTAAAAATGATCATCTAGCCTCAGGGTGATTTCCTTCAATGATAAAGAGCTCACTACTTCCCAAGACAGTTCCATGTTGTTAAAGTGCACAGCTGGTTCTACCATTACTAGTTTAATAACACAAATGTATTCTCACTTCAACATGATGGTTTTTCAGATATTTGAAGGTGCTCTCATTTTTTTCCATGACAAATCTTTTATGTCTCCCTAAAAATATGTCAATAGTCTTTCCAACTATATTTTACATATTAAGTTTTCTAGATTTGCAAAGGTTGTGATGTAGATGTGAGTTTCAAGTGGTCATGTTTAAAGAAGGAAATTGAAAATAAGTTTCCCTATCACTTAACATATATGTGTGTGTGTGCATACTCTAGTAAAATGTTCACATATCTAGCGATGCATGAACAGTGACATTGCAACATTGATTGAAAGAGGTGATACTAAAGAAAAAAACTATATATCTATGAATTTGAGAGTGAAGCAATATAATTTTTTGATGTGATGGAATATATTCAACTATTAAAATTATTTTTGTATGTTAATTTTTTGTATATGTATATGTGTGAGATTAATAACATGTCAAAGAAAGCAGTCAAGATTGATAAAATTATGTGCACATGTTTATACACCAGAAAATATGAATAAACTTATGAAAAAAAGTTTCAAAATATCTTAGTAATACAAATACTAAACTGGAAACAAAACAAAAGGAAAGGGATAAAGAAATGTATAAAAGGGACTTAACATGAATCAATAATGTAAATATTTTTAAAACTATAAGCTTTGGCCAAATATATTTACCAGATACATAATAGTAAGTTTAGGAAATATTTTAAAGTTTTACTTTCTGTGGATTTATATCCTGAATATTTGGCAAAAATGTGATCTTCAGAATAATTTAAAAAATATATTTTAGTAAGCAAAACTTTAAGTAGGCTCAAATGCCCAACGTAGGGCTTGAACTCATGACCTTGAGATTGAGAGTTGCATGTTCTCCTGACTGAGCCAACCAAATGCCCTAATGAGAAAAATTTATAAAATTACAAATAAAATACAATGAAAAACAGTTTCCATTCACAACAGAAACAAAAGATAAAATATAAAGAATCTGGAAAAAGTTAATCATAAATACACAGGTCTTACATGATGAAAATTTTAAAACAGTGAAAATATGAAAGGAATAAAAGATATAGATAACTTCTTTCAGAAAATATTTATAAGAAAATATTTATCATTTTTTATTATATCTGTTTAAGAAGTTAAAAGCATACTCCCAGGATAATGTCCTGGAAGAGGGACCCCAGGCAGAGAAGGAAAACCCACATCTGGAGTAAGAGTCAATCCCAATAATGACAAATCACTATGCCCTGCTTGGAGGAAGGGGTGTGATGTAATGGACTTGGCACTGAATGGGTGTGGTCTTGCTGAGGGATGGCACCATATCAGGTTTTCTGGATCAGTCCCTTCTGCTGATCAGTGTTCAGGAGCAGTAGCAGCACTTAGGAGACTAACCTTGATAAAAAGAATTCCATGGTTTTGGTCTCAGATAGGCATTGATGTGAGATGCAGAAATTCACACATTTGTGCTTACTCGCATAGATCTATCCTCATTTTCCTCTGCCACATTTTCCAGTTTTGATCTTTCAAAACCCCTAACAAGCATAACTATTTTTCACTGTCCAGGAATTCATATTTATTTTTACTTAGGACCAATTCTCCATCCTAAATTTGATAATTGAATGTAATGTCTTTGCTCTTCCCAGTAACAGAATTTCCCCTCACCAGTTTCCATTAGAGTCCTCTGAGTGGGCTAGAATGCCACAGTAGTCCATTGCATCAAGACAGAGTCAAACTACTTATAGAAACCCTTCTATAAGGCCATAAAATTGATCTGAAGTAAAGGCATTGATGGAACAGAAATAGGTAGTATAGAATTCTAGACTATTTCATGATGCTGATTATTTATGCTTTTATACCTGTTTTAACGTGGTCCCATATATACTGGTTACAATACATGATGACTTGCTGCTGTGACAGCTAGAAATAGTGACTTGTTAATACTTGTTCATGAAGGGAGCAGTGTTAGTCACATAGTTACTTGAAAACCCCTGGTTAGAACATATGGTATCTGTCCTTCTCCGCCTGACTTATTTCGCTGAGCATGACACCCTCGAGGTCCATATGTTCGCACTCATAGGTCTAACAGGAGAAACCCAATAGAGGACAATGGGGAGGGGAAGGAGGAAAAAGAGTTAGGGAGAGGGAGGGAGAAAAAACACGAGAGACTCTTGAATCCTGAAAACAAACTGAGGGGGGAAGGGGAAGGGGAAAAGGTAAAGCGGGGTGATGGTCTTGGTGGAGGTCACTTGTGGGGAA
>CM053560.1:71587875-71622983 GCA_028646485.1 Cryptoprocta ferox | reverse complement strand
AACCCTGGTTAGGAACTCATCTCTGGTAAGGTCTTGTAGCATGCTAGAATTTGCTTTTCAACCAGTGTGTAGTTCTTTGCCGCAGGATGCAGGGCTTCTTTCTAGAATCTTACAAGTTAGCATTGTCATTCTTCTAAGTGACTTTACCAAAGGATTTACAAAACGATCTTTAATTTTTTTTAATATTTATTTTTGAGAGAGAGAGAGAGAGAGAGCACAAGCAGGGGAGGGGCAAAGAGATAGGGAAACACAGAATGCCAAACAGACTCCAGGCCACAAATCATGAGGTCATGACCTGAGGTAAAATCATATGCTTACTGACTGAGCCACCCAGGCACCCCCAAAATGTTCTTATATATCATCCCTACCTCTGTTTCATTGGCTTTCCTGGTTTATATGGCCTAAGTAGCAGGGAAACTTGTAATAAACTGGAGTTAGTACAAGAATTCATTAGAAACTGGATATCCTGTGTGAGTCAAGCTAAAATTGTACCAAAGTAGTGTTTATGAGACAGCTTTATGCTGCCTCCAAAATTCATTGAGCCTGCAAGCAGTGTGTGTCTTTCTCAGTGGTAAGAAGTACAAAGCAAAATTACATGTCTTGATTGTCATGAGGGGATCATGTAGCATGTCCCAGAGTATTCGAACCCTTAAAACCTGAATGATTTGGCAGATCCCTGAAATGTTAGGGATATTTTATGTCACTTTCTGCCCACAGGTCTGATCACTATATGCTTTCAACATAGTGAACTATTATGATGTATGGATTACCAGGACCATTAAGTTCCCGAAGGACTATATTGTGACAAAATAGGAGAGCCAATATAGAAATGGGTCAACTGTAAATGTTTCAGAAGGTTAGGGGACTATTTTTTTTCTATAATTGTGAAAATGCTATCACATTTCCACTTTTAAACAAGACAGAGTTGAGAAGATTTCTTCAACTTTCTATTGGCATTTCAGTTACTTTGTGGTATCTTTCATGTATTGGGTCCTGAGAAATTTTATATTGGAATTTTGAGATATTGAAAATATAGCATATTATATGGCAAGGATCTTCTCCAAAGAAAAGTATTTATGATGAAATATAATTCTTGTCAAAAAAAGTTACTTATGGTGAAATATTGGATCTTGACTCTGATTTCAGATTCTTCTCTCCCTTTTCAATCTTCTAAAGACCATCCTGAAGTGCCATACACTTAATATGTTTCTCCTGTAGGTTTCCGTTACTCTGCATTTTTAGTAATTGTACTGCTAATGCTTTCCTTTTACCCTATGGCTAACTTGAATCAAATTATTTCTAATTACAGTAAAACCTTGCATTGTGAATAACTTGTTCTATGAATGTTCCACAAGATGAGTAAACATTTGTAATAAATTTTAATTTGATAACGATGTTTTGCAATATGAGTAGTATATGATGCTGAATGTCACATGATCACAACTGACCCAATGGTTCTCTCGCTCGCTCTCTTTCTCTCTCTCACTGTAGGATTGTGGGTGATTGTCTCCCATGCTCAGTCTCAGGCCACAGTGCTTGGCAGAAATCAGTGATTTTTCAGAACATTGAAAGGTGCCCACAACTGGCACTAGTGTATTTTTTCACTTCAAAGCGTCTATGCACAGTCTTTTGATTTTCCATACAGGAGTAAGCTTAAGAATGCTTTACTTCATTCTAGGTCAGGCTGCCTGCAGATATAGACCCCTTCCTCTGCTGTCTTATTGCCAGTTACATTAAATACACTATATGACAAGAATTTTTTACCAGCGTATTGTAGTCAACATCCATGCAAGTGTATACAGTGGCCCCCATGCAGAAAAAGATTCCATTGAGCCAATAGACAACAGTGATTCTGCTAGTGATAGTGAAAGTCTTCCTACACAATAACCCTCTTCTCTCTTGTCTTCCTCACACCAGCCATGAAGGTTTTCAAAGGTAAGTGCAGGTTAATTTGTTTTTCTGTTTTTTAAAATATAATTTATTGTCTAGTTAGCTAACATACAGCGTCTGCATTGTGCTCCTGGCTTCGAGAGTAGATTGCCATGATTCATCCCTTACATACAACGCCCAGTGCTCATCCTAACAAGTGCTCTCTTCAATGTCTATCATCCATTTTCCCTTCTCTCAAGCCCCCAATATAAATCCTCAGTTTGTTCTCTATATTTAAGAGTTTCTTATGGTCTGTGTCCCTCTCTGTTTGAAACTATTTATTCCCCTTCCCTTCCCTCATGGTCTTCTGTTACATTTCTCAAATTCCACATAAGAGTGAAAACATATGATATTTGTCTTTCTCTGACAACCCTCCAGTTCCATCCTCATTGTTACAAATGGCAAGATTTTATTCTTTCTCATTGCCAAGTCGTATTCCATTGTATATAGAAACCACATCTTCTTTATCCATTCATCAGTTGATGGACATTTGGGTTCTTTCCATAATTTGGCTGTTGTTGATAGCACTGCTATGAACATTGGGGTACATGTGCTCCTATGAGTCAGCACTCCTGTATCCTTTGGATAAATTTCTAGTACTATTGCTGGATCGTAGGGTAACTCTATTTTTAATTTTTTGGAACCACCACACTGTTGTCCAGAGAGGCTGCACAAGTTTGCATTCCCACCAACAGTGTAAGATCTCTACATCTTTGCCAACATCTGTTGTTTCTTTATTATTTTGTATTATAGTATCATAATCATTTTTATATGAATATTTTTGTGTGGTGGAATGAATCACCTAGTTTCCATTATTTCTTGTGGGGAAATTCGCTTTGATATACAAGTGCTTTTGATTACAAGCTTGTTTCCAGAATGAATTATACTTGAAAACCAAGGTTTTACTGTATTTGGATTTTTAATGGAACTAAAGCTTCTTCACTTTTTATCCTAAGCTAGCATCTTGAGGTACACTTCCCACTGGCCACATTGTTTTCTCTCTCTAGAGTCTGCTCCTTTAAATCACATCACATCAGCTCCTTTAAATACCCTCTGAGCCATGTATTAAGTTTCTGTACCTTGTCTGAAGTGTTACTCATTCACTTAGCTCATATACATAGCAGGGGTAATTTACATTCTGAGAGTGGAGGGAACAAGCAGGTCTTCTCTGGCTTTGGATACCATCTCCTTACTTTTTAAAATGTTCATGTTATGAAAACCCCTTTAGGAATATGTTCATTACCATACACACAGTCCCTATTCTTGTGGAGTTTAGTTCTGTCAGGGAGAAATATATTAATCAAATAAGGGTTTGGGGTTAGCATGGTGATGTGAGTAGAGAGCCAAAAGCCTTATTTACTGCATTAATGAGGACTTTTTTTCCTTTGTCCTAAGAGTAATAGATAACAATAGAAAGATTTTAAGGAGGTGACCTAATCAAAAACAAGTCATCTGCTCAAGGTCACATAATAGTAATGTAGCCTGTACTCAAATCCAAGTCTTTTGACAAGCAGTAGAAAAGTTATTTTTGCACTTCTAAAATGTACATTTCTTATTTCACAATTTTTAAAAAGTTGAATTCATTTCTCAAGTTTCTTAGTAGTATAGGAAAAGCCTACAGAGATCTGTGAACCAGACAGAAAAAAAATATTTTAAATTGTCTTACCATTTTGAAATATGTGTATGGAAAAAAAGTTTATTATTAAATTATATTAAGGCTTGTTTTAAACAAAATATAACACAGGATTCATGGGATTCTACTTAATGTCTCAATTTCAACTGAAATACTATGCTAGTTATAGCTTGAGTAGCTAATAGAAAGTAAATTAAAATGTATTGGTTTTAGTATTATGAATTTCTCTCTGTTTTATTGGAACTAGAATAATTTGAAATATTTCCTGGAAAAAAGTTTATTAAAGTCAATGAAATCTTGGCTTTATTTTTTGTTTGTTTTTATCATTGAATGTATGACACACAAATATGATAATACAAAGCAGTGCTGCTTCTGCCTTGGCAATGGTCTTAAGAGCTTCAGGGTAAGGATAACAAGCAGATTTATCTTTTCAAATTGAAAGGTCTTCAGTAGGATCTGTTCATGAAAAGCAGACTGGTGATTAAAACTTTAATACAGACTTTAAGGATTAAGTGTTCTATATACTTGAATTATCCATTTTCCCTCATAACAGAGCACTCTACAAGGTTTCCTATCACACACACACACACACACACACACACACACACACACAAATCCATGAATGAGGAAAAACAAACAAGCAGGAACAAAAACAAACCTTTATTTAATCAATGGAAATAGTCACACTGGCTTTGAGCAGAGAATGAAATTTTTTTTGAGGTTAGTATTTGTTATCTTAAATGAGAGAAAATAAACTGAGTTTGCAAATGATATTATCCACTTAATAGATAATGCTAGAATTTTTCAGATTTTGAAATATGTCATGGATGAATTTCACTTCAGTATATAAACAGATAAGACTGCCAACATTTTTTGGTTCAGCCAGCTCATTACATGTCATATTTTATGAACCACTTTTAGATGCTTCTGATTTTTCAGTATCTTCAAAATACTTGTATGTTTCTATACCTGTCAGAGTTTAGTCAGGAAATAGAAACCACACTGGTAATTTGAACAGGAAATATTGAATATGAATACTTAGTAACTGGTAATAGAGATTACCAAAAGTGGGTAAAAAAGAACTCCAAATTGCACTAAGGCTGAAGGAGAGACCTCAAAAAAAAAAAAGGAATACATTTGGAAGGGGGATACCCTCCCCAAAGGTGGTTTCAGAACTCTGGAGAGCATATGAATAGGTCTCCTGGATGAGAAGTTCCCCAGATTGCCTTGTGCCAGAACTGGTCCACAGATGGAAGGAATGAGAGGCAGGAAATTTAAGACTGAGACTGGCAACAAAACCTGCCAGAGGGTGAGTGCCACTGGGTGGCCCATGGCAGCTACACTGTAGGAGAAAGAAATTAAGCATACTGGAAGTAGAAGAGAAGCCTCTTTCTTCTATCGTGCTCATCCAGCATTCTCTCATGACAAAGGAGAAAGGTTTGAGTCCAGGTCTGGAATCACAAAACAGGCCAATGAAGGGTGGACTTGATGTCAAGAGGCAACAAATTGGTAATTGATAGAGCTTCTTTGTCAAGAAATACACAAAGGAAAACTACAATTCTCTTTCTTAAGTGGAGTATTTTATTTTCATCAACCTATCTGCTCTTGCTACTCTTTTGATGAGAGGAAACACCACACATTGTTGTGATCATTGCTCCTTTTCCTGGCATGCATTGGCTAGAAATTCTTCTAAGAGCTCTGAAATTGTGTCTAAGAAAGTAGTCAATTTCGTCAACATTCAAAATGTAGGACTTTGAATATTTAGCTTGCCAAGAGATATCAAGAATTAAGAATAAAATGTGTTTTTCTCTATTACAAGAAAACATGTTGGCTTTCCAGACATTCTTTTAAAGAACTTCACTGAAATAGACATGGCACTTCAACTTTTCTTGAATGAGACCTTACAAAAATAATTTGTTCATTCGTAAGCAATGCAAGTGATGCCATGTGCAAAAATTCAAAAAGTTTGGGAAAATTTGGAGTCTTTGACTCAAACATTTCCTCTTCTGTAAATGTTAGCTATGAGAGTGCAGAGTCCATTTCTTAATACTTATTATATTTCAAGGATTCCATTAATATAAAAATTTGAGATTAATTCAATATCATAGACAAGCATATGCTTTTCCCTGTTAAAATCACTTTACAAAGTATTTTTATTTAAATTGACAACTAACTGCCTTCACATTAAAGTGAACAACTGAAAAAAATAAAATTACTTACACAAGTTCTCTATTATTTTAGTAAAAATTTATTAATTTTACAAAAGTATCTTAAAAGTAAAAAAGGAAATAATTTTTTAAATTATGTTTATATTTGATTTATACAAATGAAATTAATTTCTGAAGTAAAATATTACTTTACATGCAATCTTATGTTTAAGTGTTTATGCTTTGGGGAGGAGAACTACAATATTCATCATATTTTCAAAAGAATCTCATAGTCAAAGAATGTTATGAGTACATGAGTAGCTAATAACTGGTGCAGTTAACCGGATTACATACTTTCCAAATTTCTTAGCATATTGATTCTCATTGTTTACTATATTTAGCATAACATTTTTATAAAATACCAAGCAAGAAGGCTTAATTTCATATTAGAGTAATCAAATCACCTAACATTGAAAAAAGAATGAAATTAATAAGAAATTTAATGAATTCTGCCCCCCTAATACTTTGGTACTACAGGCTGATTAGAAAAAAATCATATGTTAAATAATCCTTTATTCAAGAATAAGATGAATTATAAGGCTGGACCCTATTCCCTGAATAGAGTAAAAGGCAGCCTGCATTGTATACAGCCAGGAAACTGATAAGATCTCTACTTTCTGCTCCTGTTTCAGATCTAATCTGCTAACTCTCCTCTCTCTCTGTTGATGGAATTATATCCTAAAATTAGAAAAAAATGAACGTGTATGTTTTCCTTTATGAGGTAACTGGTCGATTTAAATTAACACTGAAGTGTCAATTACTGTTAAGCTACCCTTATTGGAAGGTAAACTTTGAGAGTAGAAAAGAGTAAAGAATATCAGGTCTCAGAAGAACTAGAATGCTATGAAGAGAGTAAAAATTGACTGGGATGGAAGAAGAGGAAACTCTCAAGATCTTTTCAATATTTTACTTAATGATGCTCTATTATAGTTGGGTTCAAAGAAAATGAAATGGAATTGGAAAGATAAAGCAAACAACAAAAAGCAAAACTAGTGTTTGCATTCTTCGCATAAAGGAGAAAGTAATGTTTACGTTTGTCTAATTACCTTTTATGAATTGAGGACTTTGGGAAAATAAGCTTAAAACCCTTAATCAACATTCATAAATAAGTCCCCTAATGGTCTCTAGAGTTCAGGGTAGATATCCAGAGGTCTCTGGACCCAGGTTGCAGTTGGGTTGTATGTTTAATATTGATTTATTGTCACTAAGAACTCCATGCCTGCCCCAAATGCAAAGACTGTTACACAGCTACTTATACAACAGACTAAAAAGTCAATGTTGATGTAGTTCAGCTTTAAAAATTCTCTTTTCTGCAACTTGTAATTTCAGAGGAAACTGAAATTATCTTAACTGATCACAGAAAGACCATAAAATAAAAGATTTGAAATGCAAACCCCTGATTATGTACAATTCATTAAATTTTTTTAATGTTTATTTTTGAGAGAGACAGAGCATGAGTGGGGGAGGGGCAGAGAGAAAGGGAGACACAGAATCTGAAGCAGGATCCAGGCTTCAAGTTGTCAGCACAGAGCCCAATGCAGGGCTCAAACTGACGAACCATGAGATCATGACCTGAGCAGAAGTCAGACGCTCAACTGACTGAGCCACCCAGGCACCCCTGTAAAATTCATTTTAAAGCATCATTAGTTACTGGAAAACAATATGGGATTGGCATAATTGACATTGGCAGAGGGATTTCATAAAATAAGAATCTCCACTTAAGTCTTCATACTTTTATCTATGGAATGGCTATCTTCTGGTTGGAAAAATTCAGTTTTAGATTCCTGAATACTATTTATATATAAGGCTATATATAGGCATATAATTTAAGAAATTCATAAGATCAGAAAAAAATGTCTAAATTTATGCTCACCAAAGAAGTATACTCACCGAATAAGCAGGTGCTCCCTTTTTCCCCATCATATTCATATTTACCTTCAACTAAAGCAGTGAAAGCATTGGTACTGCCCACCTATAGTCATTCTGTATTTTATTTCCAGAACCATTAATCATGATATATTTTTCCATATTTTTGTATTTAGCTTTTGCTTAGGTTATATATGGGGAAAGGTTCGTTAATATCCATTAAATTCTCTCTATATCATCTTCATCACTTACACCATAGTTGAGATATACCACAAGAACATATTGAAAATATTTATAGACAGGGTACTGATTGGAGGAATTTGAAGGACTCTTGTCTTAATAAAGGGAATTCCTCACTACTAGTGGTATTTCAGAAATTTTCTTGGGTCTTAGGTAATAGGTCATAATTTTCCTCATGGCAGCCTTCATATCCCTGTTCCTTAGTGTATAAATAATGGGGTTTAGAATGGGAGTGAAAATGGTATAAAATATGGCTAGAAGTTTATCCACAGGGTAAGTGGTAAAGGGCCACACATAGATGAAGATGCAAGGTCCAAAGAACAATATTACCACAGTGATATGGGCAGCCAGTGTTGAAAATGCCTTGGCCATTGCAGCAGAAGACTTAAACCAGACAGTGACAAGAATAATGATGTAAGAGACAAGCAAGAGAGAGAAAGTACTTAGGGAAAGAATTCCACTATTGACTACAATTAGTATTTCAGTAGCGTAAGAGTCCAGGCAGGCAAGTTTGGTCACTCGAGGAAGGTCACAAAAAAAGCTATCTACTACATTGGGTCCACAAAAAGGCAGGTTCACAGTAAATGATAACTGGCTTAATGTGTGCACCAAGCCCACAGCCCAGGAGACCATTACCAGGAAAGTGCATGTCCTTCGGCTCATGACGACTACATAATGTAGGGGTTTACATATAGCTACATATCTGTCATAGGCCATGGAGACAAGTAGTACCATCTCTCCTCCGGTGAAAAGGTGAATGAAGAAAATCTGGGCTATACAGCCACTGAAGGAGATAGTCTTGTGTTCACTCAGAAAATCTGCAATCATCTTGGGGGTAGCAAAAGAAGCCTGACAGATATCCACAAAGGAGAGGTTTCCCAGGAGGAAGTACATGGGGGAGTGCAAGCTGTTATCAGAGGTTACTGTGATGATAATGAGAAGGTTTCCCAGCACAATGACCACATATAATACAGAGAAGAAAACAAAAAAGAAAAGCTGGAGATCCTGAGAACTAGAGAGTCCCAGCAATACAAATTCAGACACCACTGAAGAATTGACCTTATCCATGGATCCAGGCTGCAGACAGGCTTTGGAACAGTCCTAAGGGAGGGAAAATAGGAAAGGATCAGAATGATGAACACAGACTTTTAATGCAAAGGATTCTGAGATCCCAGATATGTGTATTTGCTAAATAAAAAATTTTGAAGAGATCATGAAAATATATCTGGAGAATAGAAAGGACCTTAGGACAATGTCTAAATAACACTAAATAATTTTATCATTTCATTAGAATCCCTTGAGTGTTAGATAGTGTTAATAATGCTAGACAGTAGTAAAAAAGCTTATCCATGAGCTTACTCGTGATCAATCACAACACAAGAGGAGTGACTTAAAGACAGTTGCATAGGCTTTGTACATTGGCAAAAATAATTTACACCCTATGGTCATTTTGCATCATTAATTATAATCTTTTTAAGTGTAACATTCTCTTTAACTCTCCAAGAGATATTCATGGCTTGATGTTTATTGTGTGATGTAAAGTCACAATGATAACTTTAGACTATTTTTTTCTGAGCTTTAATTCTACATTTCATAAAAGATAGGCAGTGGTAAAGATGCCTACTTTATAGAAGGCTTTGAAATTTAAAGATAATAGCTTATGACATTTTCCTATCAAAGTAATTATAGTATAATAAATGTTCTTAATATGTTAAATACCCCCTTTTAACAAAAATTTACCTGAGTACTATTGCAGGAATCATACACAATTTAGATAATTCCTACTAAGGAGTTACTATTACATATTATCTGGGTTTATAGTTAAACAGTCCAGTGTGTCAGTTGTTCATCTGTATAATTTCTTAAAATGCATCTTATAACTTTACCTTAATTATCTAAAACTCATTTTTACTTGATTATTTAGGAGAAGTACCTAAATTTTCTTTATACATTGCCTTTGCTGGTCAAAATTAGGTTTAGGCCAGGAAATTGTTAAAAGATAGATTCTAAAAGTTCTTATCACAAGAAGAATATTTTTTCTTTTCTTTTTGTATGTGTTTAAGACGATGGGTATTAACTAAACCTTTTGTGGTAATCATTTCAAAATATGTAAATCAACCCATCACACTGTACACCTTAAACTTATGCAATGATATATGTCACTTATTTCTCAATAAAACAAGAAAAAATAGATTTAGGCCAACTTATGTTTCCCTGCTTACTGTAATCCATGACCATATTAATACTTCTTTATAATTAATGAAAGAATAGTTGTTTTAGGATTCTTTGCACTGAGAGAAAAATTATTGAGTTATAAGTGCCCATGCTCCTAAAAATATATTTTCTTTAGAATCAGAGTAATCCTAATAATTAGCTTAAATCCACATATCATTCTTTTTCTGTAAAGACACAGCCCTGCTATATAAATCTAATTTCACTGAACTGGAAAAACTTTCAAGAAGTTCTACCTCAGGAAATCATATTACTTCTGGCAATTTGACCAGTTTTAGTAAGGAACTTGAGCATGATGTAGTCTTAGCCCCACGTGAGGACACAGATATCTTTCACTGCCTGTTTATTTCATACATGAAACCAGTCTTCCTAAGTTCCTAGGATATACCCCAAGCCTTTCATTTGTTCCCACCAGCTTTATTGAGTTATAATTGACAAAAGTTACATATATTTAACATATACAAAGTGATGTTTTGATATACATATACATTGTGCAAAGATTAATACAATCCAAGTAACATATCCATTACCTCATATAGTTACCATTTTTGTTTTTGTTTTTTGTTTCGTTTGTGAGAACAATTAAGATGTACTCTCAGCAAATTCCAAATTATATGATGTGGTATTACTAGCTAAAGTCACCATGTTGTACATTAGATCTCTAGACTTTATTCATCCTGAATACCTGAAACTTTGTATCCTTTCATCAATATAGCTGCTCATTTAGATGGATGACTATACCAGCCTAAAATATACCACTCTGGCGTATTGATTATGTGGAATTAATGTTATTTGAGAAATAGCCAGTTCAAGAAGAGCACTTAGAACTTCCTTTGTTTCCCTGAAAGCAGGAGATGAATTTCCCATGTGAAAGGTACTCTCCCTATACACCAAGAGAGTAGAAAGCATCCTTATCACCAGACATAGGGAGTTTAGGGCTGAGAAGGCTCCTATAAACAAATATTATTACTTCTTCACTAATTTAATACCTCAAGCCCAAATCCCTTTGTCATGTCAATTCTTCATAAATTTATTGTTTCTTTGTCTAAAAGGTATCAAATCTTTCTGCTTTGGTCACTTCTTTGAGTCTTATATTTTTTATGGGGCTCCCATACATACAAAATTATATTTGCTTTTCTCCTGTTAAGCTGTCATACATCAATTTAATTATTCAATCAGCCAGAGAACCTAGAAGGGAAAACTAAAACCTTCCCACCCCTACAATGTAATTACATTCCATACAGGAAAGCTCTTAAGTACAGTATCATTTCCTGTACTCACTAGATTAGAGCAACATCTTTAGTTCACATTTCAGATAGACATTTTTGTGGGCTACGGATTTAAGATGATTCATAAAAATTTAATGCATTAGCAATAATTAATATAGTAATGTATAAGAGAGCAATAGTTGAGAAGATTCTGAAATATACTGAATATTATGCTATATCCTTATCCTGTATGTGACTCTGTTTCCCCATTTTTTAAATTTTTTAATGTTTATTTACTTTTGAGAGATAGCGCATGAGCAGGGGAGGGGCAGAAAGTGAGGGAGACACAGAATCTGAAGCAGGCTCTAGGCTCAGAGCTGTCAGCACAGAGCCCGATGTGGGTCTTGAACCCACGAACCATGAGATCATGAACTGAGCTGAAGTCGGCCGCTTAACCGACAGCCACCCAGGTGCCCCTCTGCTTCCCCACTTCTAAAATAAATTGTTCTTGCTCAAGTTTATGAATTTGTAATGTAAAATGAACTCTACCTAATGAAAATATTTATTGGATGGATGTATTGTATATAAATTAACAAATGAGGTAGGTTTTTTTTAGTGAATGATGAATAAAAAATTTTTAAATCTGTAAAGGAATGGAAAGGAAAGCTTGGATTTGTTGAAACCCTTTTGGTAGCATCTATTTAGTTAGATGTTTATGTTTATGTTATATCAAGTGATCTGTACAACAGACCTGAGAGAAAGATATTATTCTGGAGCTACAGAGGAGATAACCAAGGATTTAGTACTATCCACATAATTTATGTAGATTAATTGTATTTTCCCATATTACATGATAAACACACTTAATCCCATTTTTCAGTAAGAAATCAGAGTAATAGAGATGATAAATAACTTCTCTAGAGTTACATACCTGGAAAGTTAGGAACTAGAACTTAAACCCAGACCTTTGTCTTCAGGGTGAGCTCTCTATAACTCTGTATCATACAGTTTTAAATCTGAATGATATGAAACCTATACTGCTTACACTACATTACAATTGAAGAGCTCTTCAATAAATGCTCTTAATTCTCATTTTTCCACCTAGTATGAAATATTCATTCTTCATTTAAGCCGGAGTGTCTCAATCTGGGCACTATGGACATTTGGGTTTGGATAATTCTTTGTTATGAAGATGTCCTGTACACTGTAAGATGTTTAGTAGCATCCTTGGCCTTACCCTCTAGAAGCCAATAGCACTTACTTTCCTATTGTGATGATCAAAATGTATCTAGACATTGCCAAATATCAGGGAGGGCGGGAGTCACCTTAAGTTCAGAATCACTGAGTTAAGCTATTTTTAGCTTGCATTTTTGGTGTCTACCACTGTCATTTTATCTTTGCATCTACTGACAAATGGCTCAGTGTGAATCATCAGAGAAATAAGCACCCCGCTAAAAAAGGAAAAAAAGTTTCCTAATTCTTCTCTACCTTCTTTAGTTGCTTTTCTACCTATTCAGACCTTACCACACTCAAATATGCCTATTGCACCACAATAAGGAAAACTTTATTTATCAAATATTTTTAAAGACCTGGTTATGAAAGCTAATTTTTTTATCCTCTTAAGTGAAACAACTCCTGATATTCCTCTCAGGATTTTTATATTATCTATTTTAATTAATATTATAATTTTAATTATTTATATTATTATTCCTTCATCCATGCACTGCCCCTTACAAATAGATTTCCACTGAGGACCTGGCCTAGATTTCCAGATTTGTTCCTTCCCCTTCTGCACATCTTATTCTCTTTTTCTCTCACTTAATGTTTATATCAGTCTCTCTTCATTTTGTTCCCTGTCTTCCTTGGGCATTCCAGTCACCGCTGTGATGACCTCTAATTTTGCAGCACCATTTCTCACTACACACCAGTAATCCACACATGTGCCTGACAGTTAACTGGTTCTGGGTATCACACAGCCATCTCAGATCCCAGCTCACAGTTTGTCTACTCAGTTCAGCTCTTTTTCCCTTTAAACCTTTCTTCACTATGTAGCTGTCACTATTCTTCCAGGTTGTAAACTTACTTTTTCCTGGACCTCAATCTCCCACTTGTAACATCTCATCACACCTTGAAGTAAAAAAAGTAAAATTTAAAGTCCTTAGTATGACAGTGAGCCACGTATTATGGTCTGCTTTTACTTATACCACTTGCTAATCTCTAGCCAAAACTAGACTTTTCAACATTTATCACGCTGATAAACACTTTATATTCATTTTCCTTTTTTTTTAATGTATGTTTATTTTTGAGAGGTGGAAGGGGGAGGTGCAGAGAGAGAGTGGGAGACACAGAATCTAAAACAGGCACCAGGCTCTGAGCTGTCAGCACAGAGCCCTACGCAGGGCTTGAACTCTGGGACCGCAAGATCATGACCTGAGCCAAAGTCAGCCACTCAACTGACTGAGCCGCCCAGGTGCCCCTGTTTTCATTTTCTGATGTCTTTCACAAATAATCTATTCCAGTGCAAATGCCGCCTCCTCTAAAATCCTTCCTAGAGGCTTAAGTTGAAATATCTCTCTTAATGTTGTACCACTTTGCTCAGATGTAGATTATGTACTCTCCCAAAGAGCTTTTGCATAAATATTCTTTCCCTGCTGTGTTCGGTGATCCTTGTATTCTCATGCTTCTTATGTATCATTCACAGGACTTGATATATAGATGTGCATGGAATATTTTCCATGAACGTGTTTTAGTGTTAACTGAAATACATTTCACCTCACATCTGTCATTTATTCAACTTTTCTGCCTTATAATCTAACTGTACGCAAAGACTTTCCCAGTGAATGACCTTCAACTCTGCAAACCATAAGCCACCTACATAAATTACATAATTACATGGAACAAGAATGTTCCATCTCATTAGTAATACAAGCTCATGCTTAAATCATTAAAACCTTAATGTCTGGGGTGCCTGGATGGTTCAGTTGGTTAAGCATCTGACTTGAGTTTAGGTCATTATCTCATGGTTTGTGAGATTGAGCCCTTCATCGGGCTCTGCTCTGATAGTGTGGAGCCTGCCTGGGATTCTCTCTCTCTCTCTCTTTCTCAAAATAAATAAACTTAAAAAAAAACAGTGCCAATAATCAAAGCAGCAAATACAAAGGGGATAAAATAATTCTTTTGAAAGTGACAGAAATTAGATACTTAGAAGAAATATTCACTCTAATTCTATACAGTTAAATAAGTGCTGTCTGATTTACCTTAAATGCAGAGTAAGTAAAATAAATCATTAATGCAAAGATATCCAATTATAAACTTTTGACCTGAGTTTGGTATGTAACATCCCCATGATTTTTTATAATAGCTTTACCACATAAGCACGTGTCCACCAAGAAATATATAGCCTTGATGTGCATTTTATTTCTTTAGGTGATAGGTAAAAATGTCATTATGGAGTTTTTTAAGTAGAGTTTGTCATAATCTCCCAAGTTAACTTCACATTTGTACATAATTTCTAACAAATTCTCCTAATCATGCTAACACAACATGAACATCCTCATCTTGATTCACTTTCTTTGACTTCTAATACATTTTTCTCCCATTTATAGATCTTCTCTAAGGCACAGTATAATAACTGAACTTGTAACATAATCAAAACATAATCTCTTTCTAATGTATATCTTTTTCAGATATAACCTACCTGTTATAATGCATATCAGAGATGTAAATTGAATTTTTCAGTTTTTCTGTTGTGGGATTAATCTCCTCCTAGTAGCAATATTTATAGATGTCTTTTTCTTTTGTCAAATGGAGTAATACCATGGTTTTATCTAACTGATCAACTGAAGCTTTGGAGAATTAGTATTAGATAGCCAAGTTTCATCTTCCAATGGGGATTATTATTAATACCTTCCACTACATATGCCCAATGGAACAAAGTAAGTAATGTCCCACATTATTGACAATTACAATGAGGACCATAGGAGAAAAAGACAGAGTCATTCAACTCTTGGACAGTATGTGGGTAAATATCTTCCATGAATTCTACATAGTTGAACCAGCTTCTCTAGGGAAAATTTGTGGAAAAGTACATTTCTTGGCTAAATGAGAAATGCTTTGGCTTTAATGGAAGAACATGTTGTGTCCTTGCTTCTAGAACACGTGGTGGATATGGAGGAAAGCATACCAATTAGAACTTGGAGGACATGGATTCTTGTTCTCAGTCCTGTCAAAAACTAAAAATAATATTTGGACAAATGACTTAACTCTCTGAGTCCCTGTTTACCCTTCTTTGTATAAGATGATTTTAAATATTTCAAGTACACTGAAAATAAATACAACTATTAATATCTTTGTTTACACTGTTCTTCTTTCCAAAATTTTAATGTTCACCATATTTCCTTTATTTTCATTAGGACTAAAACACTGTGAAAGGTATTAGAATATGCCACCCCAACCATCAAATACACACACACACACACACACACACACACACACACACACACACCACTCCAAAATATACCACTTTGGCATCTGAATCATTTTGAGCTTAAGGTAACTGAGAAGCAGATGCAAGAAAAGCTCGTTACTCTCCCCACTATTTGCCTAAAAGTAGGACATACAATTGTTAAGGTGTCCCCCCATCACCTCTCTACCAAGAAGGATAGAAGTTAATCACCACAGACAACTCTAGATCCTTTTCAGCCCAGAGAGGACACCAAAGGTATCTATATAACAAACTTACTAAAAGGCTAGTGACTTTATATTTTACTAGTTTCTTCACATATTTGCCTTACCACGGTTTGCTGCCCTGGAAATTCAGAGACCTTTTCCTTTGCTTTGTCACTTCTTTAAAATTCATAGTTCTTTTAAAATGCTATATAAGACCAAGTTCTAACCACCCCTTTGAGTTATTCATTTCTGAGTGTTCCCATGTGTAAATGCAAAGCACATGTTAATAAACTTCTGCATGTTTTTCTCTTGTTTATCTGTCTTTTGTTAGTTTAATGTACAGGGCCCTAGCCAATAAACCTAGTTTGCGTACAGGGGAAAATGATTTTTCCCCCCCCTACAGTTGTTAGTTGGAGCATCTTATATAGCAGCACAAACTAATTTTCCAGAGTTAACCTGAGTTTGGTATTTAACATCCCCATGACTTATTTTTATACTTTTACTCACAAGAATGTATCCACAAAGAAATAGATAGCCTGGATTTGTATGTTTATTTAATTCTTTTGGAACTAGCTGTTTTCCAGTAAATAATTTATTTGGGACAGTTATCAATCGTCATACACATAGTTTTAGTTCATTTTATTTTTTAAAGTTTTTTTAATATTTATTTGAGAGAGAGAGAGAGAGAGAAACAAGCAGAGGAGGAGCAGAGAGAGAGGAAGACACAGAATCCGAAATAGGCTCCAGGCTTTGAGCTGTCAGCGCAGAGCCCAATGTGGGGATCTAACCAATGAACCATCAGATCATGACCTGAGCCAAAGTCAGATTCTTAACTGACTGAGCCACCCAGGTGTCCCGGTTTTAATTCATTTAATGCTGCAGTTTTCTCATTGTATGAATACATTGCTAATCTGTCCAGTTTTTGTGAATAGACACCCAGCTTGTTTCAGTGCTTGCTGTTATGAACAATATTAAAATGAACATTTGTGTGAATAAATATGTGCTAGAGGTTCTCCAGAATGTATTTCCAGCAGAATAATTGCTAAATCATAAAGGGTACAAATCTTCAACATTACTAGATATTTCCAAATTATCCTACAAAATGACTTAACACATTTGCACTTAGTTTTATCTATCAATTTATTGCTTCTCAGCAATGAATTCAGCCTTCATTATATGCTCTGTGATGAACAGAATTCCTTTAAATATGTCTCCTTTAAAGTGAGCATAAGGTTAACCTTTCTCAGAGTACGAACCTAGGGGCACATTGCAAGGTGAAGATACTCTTCTACCAGTTCAGACATGATATAGGGTCAGTGGTGTGGGTGTGTGGACACACAATGGAGGCTATCCCAGACAGGGACCTAAAAGGCTCTACCTCTGTGACCTTGCAGCCCCATTCAGGTGATAACCTTTCCACAGCACTCTCCACACAAAATCAAGTCTCCCCACTCTGAAAGGTTTTTACCCATGCCAGAACCTAGAGTCCTTGTCCACATATACCCCATTAGTTGCTGACCACCTGTTTCCCCACCTGCACAATAGATAGCCTAACACTTGCCCAGCAGTTCAAGACCAGTTCTCACCTAGCCAAACCAGTGAACTTCTGTACTAAGGTGTGAGAGGAACCAACTTTCTCCAATGAGTTTGTGCCCTTTCAAGAAGAGCACTGGGTGTTATATGGAAACCAACTTGACAATAAACTATTAAAAAAAAAGATTGTCCTTCTTTGGACACACATAAAATATATTGATACATAAAATATATTGATTTTGGGGTACCTGGGTGGCTCAGTCGGTTAAGTGCCCAACTTTAGCTCAGGTCATGATCCTCGGGATTCATCAGTTCAAGCCCCACAACAAGCTCTTCGCTCTCAGCCAGAGCCTTCTTTGCATCCTCTGTCTCCCTCTCTCTGTCCTTCCCCATTCTCTCTTCTCAAAAATAATATACATTTAAAAAATAAACTAAAGTAAAATATATTGATTTTACCATATAAGCACATGTTACAGGTATATTATTGTGGTTATTATTGGCTTTTCCTTGGTTATTCTAACTTGTTTCATAAATTTATTATACATTTAGTTTTCTTCTGTGAAATGCCTATTATTAACAGTTGTAAAAACTATTAATGGTCTTTCTCATTCACAGAACCCAGGTGAACTTGGTTTAATCAGAAGTATGCCTAATGACAGGAAATGAACTAGATAACATGTCTAAGATAATTGTGCAATGTCTTTCTCCCTTATTTTTCTTAGACCTAACTAATCATGTTTCTGTTCTGTAGAATTAGCAAATTTTGGTGCTTCTTATTTTTATGCTGATAGTGATATTTTCCACTTTTTCCTTGGAACTCTTCCCTTTATGCATTTTGAAGCTATGCCATTAGGTTTATACAAAGCTGGTAAATTAAGACTCAATTCCCTCTTCTCTCTTTCTCTCTCTCTCTTTCCTACTTGTATTTATTTTCACTATCTTATGCGTTGTTTTTATTATGTTCCTTTCCTTTTTCATTCTTGCTGTCTATTAAATGGATTGAGTTTTGCCTCACTTTTGTTTCCTTTACTAGTTTGCAAATCATATATTTTATTTTTACTTTAGTGGCTGCCCTCACAATTTTAACATGCATACATAATATAATAAGTCAAAATTAATTGATATCTTTATCCCCTTCCCTTGAGGTGGGAAGAATTATTGTCTGTCCTTTAGAGTAAAGTGATCTGTTTAGTCTATTTTCTCTCTATTGTTCAAAATGAGAAATTTCTGTTGTTCTACATTTCAAGTCACTGATTCAATCCTTTGTGTCTTCCATTCTGCTGTGAGACCATCCATTGAGTTTGGGGTGTTTGTTTTTATTTTTTATTTTTAATTTACATTTGGTAATCAATCAATTACATTTGATTTACATTCACATTTTTATTTACATTTCTTTTTTGTATCTTCTAATTATTTGTGAAGACTTTCTATTCTGTTCTTTGCTGAAACATCCAATTTTTAATCATTTATTTTAAATGCATTTATAATTGCTGGTTGAAACATTTTTAAAATGGCTTCTTTAAAATCTGCTGGATAATTCAAACATCTCTATCACCTTGGTGTTGACATACTGATTTTATTTTTTTGGTCAAGTTGAGATTTTTCTGCTTTGTATGATTAATGATTTTGAATTGAAATCTTGACATTATGTGTAGTTTATTTAAGACTCTGAACCTTATTTAAACTTTTGTTTTAGTTGGCTTATTTTTACATTTTTCTGACAGGTGAAGATGGAAGGAACACCACTTTGCTACTGTCAGGTGGGAATAGAAATCCAGTTTCCCAACTCTGCTTAATTCAGCACCAAAGAGCAGGTGAGGACACTTTTTGTAACTAGTAGGAGGGAAGGAGAGCTCTGGTCCTTCACTAGGCCTCCACTGATTTCCCTGACTGGGAGGGACAGGATTACCTTGTCACTGCTACTTACTCACACCATAGGAGGAGGTACTGATTCCAGTCTGACAAAAATGAAAGTTCAAGCTCCGTATTTGGCCTTCTCTGACAGCTCCTCCATGTGTGGGAGTGCTGGGGTACCTTGTTTCATCATGGCCAGCAGTAGGAACCTAGGCTGCCCATTTGGCCTTTGCTGGTATAGGTGAGTTGGGACCAAAGATTTTTTTTATGGTGTTTTGCTGAAGTAGAGAAGTTGTATAAAGTATTCTGTCTTACTAGGCTGACCCTTTCCTGGTTGTTTGGCTAGAATAAACAGGCTTTTGTTGAGACTTTTTTTGGTCTGTTCTCATTAGTGTTCCTGAGTTGTTGGCATCTTCTGTCATGTCGTATAATTTCTGGGGTCCCTATCCAGTCTGCCTTCTTTCCAAATCGCAGAGTGTTATAATGTTTGTTTTATATATAAATCAACTTATATCAACAAGTGGTTATAATTATATTTAGGAGGAGGAATGTGGAAATTATGTCTACTCTTTTTCCCTGGAACCTGCTTCTCTTTTATGATAGTAATATTTTCTCCTTTTATATTTGCCTTGGACGTTTAGTCATTTTGAACATATTTGCTTCATAGTATGTATCCTATAGATTCATTAATGATCTGAGAGGAGAGTAGGAAGTTAGTCTGCTGTTTGTTCAGCTGACTACTGTTCATTGTGGATAGGCTCCTCATGTGTTTGTGAATTTGACTGTAAACTCAAGTTCAGCTGAACTTCATGTATTTAAATCTGTGGGCCAGTTTTAAGGATGCAACTACTCAGAAAGGTTTTGGTCTTTGCTTTTTCAAATGACCCCCAAATTTCAATGACTCATTGGGTTCCCAAGAGCTAATATTGATTTTTCAGGTTAAAGTTCTTCTGACTGTGCAGAGAGTATAAATTCAAACTCAGAACTCATATATGGGCAATCCCATGATTATAATTTCCAAGACAAAGCAAATTTTCTATCTGTAGGCTAGGCCAGTAAAGATAATACTTTGATCTTTACCCTGTGCTTCGTAGCACCCTCTTCTGTATATCTTCACTAAGAGTCCCAGATCAGAAGGATCCAATCCTACCTCACACTCTTGCACAGATAAAATTACCCCCTAATGGCCAAGCACTGCCCATAATTTTCATGACCCACAATCACTCTCTATCAGTTTTCCTCTCTCAAAGCTCCCACTATTTCAGATCCCATGAAGTCATTTATTTATTTTAAAGAATGCATTTAGAATTCCTAAGTATTCTTTCAAGAGTTTCAGAATTCCCTAAATTTCAATATTGTCAGTAACAGAGGTATAATCTTATTTTTCTAATCTATAGAAATTTTATGAGAATCAAAAGAGATGATATATAAAGATATAATTTATAAATTACATTGTGATCATTGAGTATGTTTGGCTTTATCATTATCATTATCACTGCCATCATCTGACTCAATACTATATTAGTGGTTTTTTAAAATTCTATGTTTCCCAAAGGAATCAAGAGAGCCTTGTGGAATTGTAAAATTATGAAAGGGAAAAGTGAATCAAAAATTGTTTAAAACATAATCAGTACTAAATCCTATTCCATACTATCATTTCTTCTACACACTGTTTCAGAAACATAACTTGCCTTTGGGGTATGGCTTTCCTTTCAAAACTGCAAGTCAGAAATTGAGGTTATTTATATCATCTCTTCTACTTGCTGATTATGAATGTGCCTAACTCACTTAATTTGTTCAACATGTGATTCTCAGTCTTCTAATTGATGAAAGAGGAGTAGACTATAAGAATTAAACATTAAATTTAAGTGAAAATTTAGTGTTCCTTTAAAAAGTTAAAACCATTCTATGTTCTTAGAGAGCTCTGAAAAAATATATTCTGAATTATGTTTTATTGGTTGTTGCGGATTAGAGAGCATGAATGATGTAGAAATAGGTAAGAGAATAAATACATCAAGCAAAAATATATATTTAGCACAGTTGGTGAAAAACATCTACTTATATATGGAGTGATATACACTTTTGTAGGTAGCCATTGAACTTTAAATGTCAATTCTAAACTTTAATACGTGGGTTCTGCTTTCGGCTTTGTCCAGCAAAGCTGAGGGTGGCAGAAAGGATTACTCAAGACTCCATGCAAGTCAAGAGAGGTGAGAGGGAAGCTAAGGGAAGTCTCCCCGAGCTGCTCTCAAGCTCCTGTATTTATTGAGTGAACATTTAAGATAACATTGTGCAAAACTCAGTAAGCTATGTGCCAGTAAGAACACATAGAAAAGGTACAGAATAACAAGTTAAGACAAGGTAAAATATTCCATGCAATAACATGGTCTAGGGAATTTATGAGCATAGGCAGGACCTAACCACTAGATATACATTAACCAGATAAGCGAAGTGAGAGCCCCCTAGATATACATTAACTAGGTAAGTGAAGCATGGCTGCTGTTCTCAGCAAGGCAAGAAAGCAGTTTTCTGTGTTTGCAATGTGTTCCCTATAATCTCCTAGCCCAGGACATAGCTATTTAATTTCCCACTTTAATATCCTGATATAAAGAAATATTGTGGGCTCAAGTTTTAGTATTTGTGGCACTAATGTAAATGTATGAATCTTACTTGGTTTCTCAGTTCAGATAATGAATCCTGAAACACAATCTATTTGCTCTTTGGTCCCTATGTTTGGGTAGTTTGTTGTGAGAGTTCAGACTGCAAAAACCCCTTGTACCACCCCTGTGTACAAAAAGAAAAATATCAATCTATTAATTTCTTAGTTCAGATAGAAATAGTTTGAATATCAAAGAATATAAGCGTGGGTATTTGTATACATTTACAGAGGGAGAGAGAGGCAGAGAGTGAGATATATAATCAGAAAACTTATTTGGTCACCTAAAGATGGTAAGAAAAAGATAAAATTTATGGCAATTTCTACTTCTAATTTGTAATACCATATAAGATGATGACTGGAGAATAACTACAAATCAATCACTCTTCTGAAACTTTAAAATATGAGGTAACTGTCTTACATTACTTTAATATTTTGTACATTTTCATATTAAGTTGATTGGATGAAGCATGAATTTTGACATTTTATAGGAAAAGACTTATTATAAATAATTTTAGTCTTAATTAAATAAGAATTATTTCATAAGCAAAAAATAAGTCCAATTCTGTTATCTAAGTTGGTTTGTTAGTTAGAACATACTAGAAAGAGGAAAATAGGTACTATGATATTTCAGATATAACATTAGTTTACAGAGTAAGATACACTAACCTGGCTTTTATTATAGGCTATTCATCACAAGGAATAGTTGGGAGACTTTCAGAAACGCACTTGTCGAGTCCTTAGTTTTTGCATTGCTGATATTACCTCCTTATTTCTTAAGGTGTAAATCATGGGGTTTAAAAGAGGAGTGAAAACAGTATAAAATATGGAGAGAACCTTATCCACTGGGAGACTGCTAAAAGGCCAGGCATAAATGAAGATGCAGGGACCAAAGAAAAGGGTCACCACAGTGATGTGGGCAGTCAGGGTGGCCCTCGCCTTGGCCATGCCTGCTGAAGAGCGCCGTCTCACAGTAACCAGGATGACTGTATAGGAGATCAGCAAGAGCACAAAGGAGCTCATGGCCATTACACCACTGTCTGAAAGCATCAGTACCTCAAGAGTAAAGGTATTGGTGCAGGCAAGTTTGATAATTAGGGGAAGGTCACAGAAAAAACTGTCCACTTTATTGGGGCCACAGAATGGAAGGTTTACTGTGAAGACCAACTGACTTATTGAGTGCAGAATGCCAGTGAGCCAGGAGCCCACCACAAAGATTGTACACTTGCGTGTACTCATGATGGATGCATAGTACAGAGGTCGACATATGGCTACATATCTATCATATGCCATGGCCACAAGGAGCATCATTTCACCACCAGCAAAGACATGCAGAAAGAATATCTGGGTCATGCAGCCTTCAAAAGAGATGGTCTTGTGCTCCATAAGGAAGTCAATAATCATTTTGGGGGTGGCAAAGGTGGATAGACACACATCAATGAAGGAGAGGTTACTAAGTAGAAAGTACATGGGTGTGTGTAGTGCAGGTTCAGAGATGACAGTGAGGACAATGAGGAGGTTCCCCAGCACAATGGATAAATAGAAAAGTGTGAAAAATGCAAAATAGAAAAGCTGTAGCTCTCTAGAACCTGAAAGACTGTGCAATATAAATTCAGTCACTCCTGATTTATTTCCTTCGTCCATGGTTTCAAATTTCTGAGGTGGGATCAGAAATGTTCCTGTAAAGTGAAATGGAAAAAATATCATAGTATTGTGACAGTGCATGAGCAAAGCCAAGCCTGGTATCAGACTACCCTCAGCATACTTATATATTTAGATCCTCATAAGCACACAATTAAATGTTACATGCAATCATTTATTTTGTAATGACTGTATAACCTTGGCTTTCATCTCTGAATCCCAGCATAATAGTTATGTTTTAAAAGCACAAGTTTAGGTACCTAGGTGGCTTAGTTGGTTGAACATTTGGCTCTTAATTTCGGCTCAGGTCATGATCTCACAGTTCATGATATCAAACCCCATGTCGGGCTCTGCACTGACAGCATTAAGCCTGCTTGGGATGCGCTCTTGCTCTCGCGCGTGCACGCCCGCTCTCTCTCTCTCTCTCTCTCTCTCTTTCTTTTTCTCTCCCCCCCACTCCCTCCTCCCTCTCCCTCTTCCCCTTTATTTCACTGCCCCCCCTTCTCTCTCTCTCAAAATAAGTAAACAAACATTAAAAAAAAACACAAGTTTACATATCACTTCTACAACTAAAGGCACACTGATAATAGTGTCATCCCCCTTCCGTAACTTCCATCTCATTTTAAATCACTCTCTGTAGGTAATCAACTTTACTTATTTCTGGGTTCCTCCTCCTATTTGTATTTTTGGGGGAAAATGCACTAAATACAAATGAATGAATGAATGAATGAATAAATGAATAAAATTCCTGATAAATAGGAAACTTAAGGTCTGAGTCACACTGACAGGTTTCCAATGCTATTTCCTATAATTCCTAGCAATGTGACCTTGGGGAAGTTAATGAAACTTTCTGTGCTTCAGTTTTTCCTTCTGCAAGTTGGGAGAAATAATAGTACATGCCTTAAAGGATTATTGTTAAGTATTAAGAGAGTTAGAATAGATGAAATATTCAAGACAGCATGTGGCCCATAAGAGATGTTAAGTAGATGTCAGGTACTATACCTTTGTTCCATCAATGATGAAAATACTGGCAGGAATAAATTAACATAGTACCTAAATTATTAAGTATGTATTTATCCTACTTAAGAGAGTAGCTCCTTCATGCTTTTTAATGGTGTCTATTTACATTTAAGCATGTTGCTATTTGAGTTAATAATTTTTTTCTTTTTAATTAGACAGTTGGCAATTTAGATTCTTTGCAAATGCATAATGACTCTTTTCTACCCAGTGACTCTGAATTTCTGTGAATTTGACATGTGATCGTCTGTCAGCATTAAGTACCAAAAAAAATCCCATATTTACTGATATTATCAATCTGTATCTTCTCTCTCAATTTATGTAAATAGGTGTTATGATTCTGAAGAAAATTGTATTGTATTCATTCTTTGATCTTTTTCTACAGTCCCTCACTTATAGATGATGTTCAATAATATTTGTTGTTCCAAATATACCAAAAATAAAAACTTTGGTTTCATATCACCTGAAAGAGAATTGCTTTTATTTTCTTCTACATGCTAATTATCTCTGTATAGTTTGTAGGAAACTAAAAAAAAAAAATTCTCTTTAAGAGGCTCTGATTCTTTTCTTTGAGAAATAGCTCTCTTTTGATAACTTATGAAGTTTTATTTAAGTATTAAAATTAATTTACTAAAGATGATTCTGAAGAAACTAAATAGGATGCATAATGAAGAGTAACAATACCACAATATAAGAAAACTTACCTTTAGAAAGGTAGTGGCCCTGAGTTTTTCACTGAACTCCTCTAACAGCAATAGTTTTGACCATGGATATTACCTGTAAATTATATATACATATCACTACACTAATATGGTATATACATTATAAATTATAATTGAAATTTAAGAAAGAATATTTCATAAATGTAGAGAACCCTAAATGTTGTTTTCTTACACTCAGGCAGCTTACTTGTTTGAGTATGTATAACCTACTTTAGATTCTATTAATTAAGAAAAGTAGGTGGCTCTTTTTCTGGAGTGAAATTTCTGAAAAGCCTATCTTGTGAAATGTAGACCATTAACTCATGACACATGGCACTCTGTTTCTGGAAGAGAAACCAGGAAGCCTTTGCAGGGCAGAAAGAAGCTTTCTTACCTTGGGCAAAATAATCAAGATGATAGAGTCTGTCTTTAGTTTGTCTCTATTTACCTTTGTTTGTCAACCAAGTGGTCTCTCTCCTTCTCACTACTCTTTTTTTCCTTTAACCTTATCTTAAGAATACAAGGTCATCATGTTCCTTTGTCCAGACACCTAGTGAAACCTGCAGTAGATGAGGTAAATATCCAAACTTCTGTTTCTTTTTCTGGAATTAAGGAAAAGCACTATAGGGGTCTGAAACTCATTTACTAAAATCACCTGTATGGACATCTCTTGGTACTATCATATATATATAGAAAAAAGGACCTCCTGTAAAGTATTAAAAGTGGTTATCGCTGGGTAAGAGAGTATAGTAGTTTTTAGTCTTTATCCATTTATGTATTTGCTGAGTTTTTCTTTCCTGCAATAAGCATATAATATTTTTATTTTTTTAAATATAATGTATTGTCAAGTTGACTTCCATACAACACCCAGTGCTCATCCCAATAAGTTCCCTCCTCAGTGCCCATCACCCACTCTCCCCTCTCCCCCATCTCCCATCAACCCTCAGTTTGTTCTCTGTATTTAAGAGTTTCTTATGGTTGGCCTCCCTCCCTCTCTGTTTGTAACTTTTCTCCCCTTCCCCTCCCCCATGGAAAAAACAGCAAAGCTCTTTTTGATTGACAAGTTTCTATTTTTTAATTTAGAAAAATCAAATAAGCAACAAGATGAAACAAAAATTAATGAGAACACATAGAGATAATAACCATTCATTTAAATATATATCCCTAGGGGTGCCTGGGTGGCTCATTTAAGCATCCAACTCTGGCTCAGGTCATGATCTCCTGGTTTGTGAGTTTGAGCCCCACTTCGGGCTCTGTGCCAAGAGCTCAGAGCCTGGAGCCTGCTTCAGATTCTGTGTCTCCCTCTCTCTCTGCCCCTCCCCTGCTTGCACTCCGTCTCTCTGTCTCTGTCTCTCTCTGTCAAAAACTAAACATTAAAAAATATTTTATATATATTATCCCTATTTATAGAGTACATATTATTTTATAACCTACCACTAATAATATAAATATTTCCCCATGTCAATATGGTACTTTTATGCCAGTTTTTTAATATACTTGTGGTATTTTTATTGTATGGAAGTTTTCAATTTTCTCTGTTATTAACATATAATAACCTTGCTTTTATTTAGGTAAACTTATGATTATACATAACTATTTAGGGTACATCATTATAATTATGGAACTCAGAAATTTTTGACTTATTGTACCAAAAGTTACATCACTAAAATGTTCTGTAAGAATACTTATTTTTCACCTTACCCTTTATTGACAAGGTGGTGTATTATACCTTTTATTTATTTGCCACAGTGGTGTATTATACCTTTTATTTATTTGCCACAGGAAAATGCATCTTTATTGATGTTTCAAAGCATTTTATGATTATTAGTGGAATTGACACTTATTCATGAATTGGTCATTTGTATATATATATGTTTTTTACTCCTCAATTGCCTATTCATGTCTTTTGCCCATTTTACTATTGAGCTCCTTCATCTTCTTAATATTTATATCTATATATAGATATAGATACTTTAGTGTTAAGATACTATTTTTTATGAATATTCCACAAATATTTGTTCTTTTTCTTTTGTTATATTTTAAATAAAATTAGTTAAAATGTATAAATAAACTAAGACCTATCATTTTTCCCAAATGGTTTTGCTCTTATCTTGCTTAAAAAGTTTTTATAGGGGCACTTGGATGGCTCAGTCATTTCATCCAACTCTTGATTTTGGCTCAGGTCATGATCTCAGTGTTCGTAAGATGGAGTACCCCATCAGGGCTCTGTGCTGAGGGGAGCCTACTTGGGGTTCACCCTCTCTCTCTCTCTCTCCCTCCCCTTTTACACAGATGTGTGTGCATGTATGTGCTCTTTCTCTTCAAAAAAGTTAAAAAGGTATTCATTATTTTTAAAATTTATTAAAAGGCATATTATTTAATTCAGTATTTAAACAAAACTTTTAAGCATTAAACAGAAGCATATTAAGTAAGGAGTTAGCAGTTAAAGTTTGAAAGTTCTCATCTTCAAATGCTGCCTGTTATTGGATAAAGGGGAGTGCCATTGCTGGGTGGGATGGTTGTAAAGGATGGCATTTTTATGGAAATCAAAGCCTTATGCTAAAGAAAATTAAATTCTGTTCTATAAATTACAGCTGTCACTAAATGGTTGAAGGAAGATAAGGAATGGGTTTTTTCAGTATGCTTCTGAACTTGAAATTTCTGTCATCTAGCTGGTCACTTTTCCTAACCAGGGTAAGGAGCCTTATAAATAAGCTAATCTCTTTTTCATGTTCCTTGTAATTGGAAATATACTACTCCTAATCTTAATCTTTCAAAATAAACCAAGTCTTACTATAAATATTTTCCACAGAAATATAAAAATCGCAGAGATTCTATTGATCTGAGGGTACTCTAAGACCCTGTAGGCCAAGAAATGATTACTTAAGAATCCATCTTAGCTTTAAACACCAGAAAAATTATTATGGTGTTAATTCAGATGAAATTTCATAAATGATAAGGAATACACAACAATTTTAATATAAATAAAATTCCTGGATCACTCAGTTCTATAATTTGTAAGAAAGACACACAGTGCTCAGACTATACAACTAGCAATCAGAACAAATCTTAATCCAAATCTCTACCTTTAACTATTTAATTTTGAGTAATTTCATTAACTCTGCACCCTATAAACTTAATAGGAATCTTATGGAAAAACATAATGCATATGCCCTTCTGCCCCGAAGTTATTATAAGGTGGGTTAAAGGTAAAAGACCAAACAAAAATCTTTGAAGGGAAAAAAATTCCATAAGAGATAAACTACAAGTCGTATGCAATAAAGAAGATGGGCTCTCAAACTTTTCTTAATGAAAGTAATGAGAGATTTTTATGTATGTTCCTCTTTATGAGCACTAAATTATGGATACTCACTAACTAGCTGAGTCACCAAAGCCTGTACACAAGTACTCTAAGATCCATAAAAAATTAGAGACTGAGATAATCACTGTAGTTCACACTAAATTAACAATGATTCAGTGCACACACATTGTTTATAAATTTTCCATCATTAGTTTTCAATTAGAATAACCAATGATGCCTTTAAAATAAATGAAATAACTAAATATAATCTTTTTTTTAATTTCACTAATTTTTCCACATGGAAAACCTTTTTTTATTTCATCCAGTTACTTAGAAATGATGTTTTGTATGTGTGTGTGTATGTACATATGTATGTATGTATGATACTTGATTCAGTCATTTCCAAAGCACAAGGTCTGTAAAACTGTAGAAACTATTAAATACAGAATAAAATTGGATTATTATATGTACCCTATAATTTTTGGATGAGATAATTAGCTTCCATTTCTTGTATATTTATTATGTGCTAAGAATTCTATAAGAATATAGATAGAAATATAGATATATAGACATATGCAGAAGTATACAGTATATATATCCTACTAGATTATACACACATACACAATCTTTTGCAAAAATGCATATATATATATGTTGTATGTATATATAAAATCTAGAATGCACACAGTAACCCTTCAAGTATAGTTCTACCATCACGTTACCAAAACTCAAATAACAAAGCCAAAATTTTCCTTGTAAAACTTGTATGCTAAACATTCTAATAATGGTATATTGGCATAACTATTTGCATGGAAATCAGTGCAACTAAAAAAAAAAAATATGTGTCTATATGGTAAAGAAGCAATTGAATTTAAGTAAATATATTGACCATTAACTGTGCCACTACACTAGGTGCCATATAATTGGAAGTAACCTTAAAGATAAGAGTGGCTGAGTCTGCAGAAGAGGGTCTGAAGTTTAGTTCCATACAGAAAAAAATGAACTCAATCAGTTCCATACAGAAAAAATGAACTCAATCAGAGCATTAAGAGGGAGCTCAAACATGGATATACAAAGTCCATCTCATATCTATAATTAGAATATTATATTAAAATAGTTCATTTACAGAGACCTATTTGAAGTGGCAGAAGTATTAAAACTTACATGAGTCATTATGCAGTCACCATACAGACTCACTAAGAGACGTTGGAATTTGTCTACTGTTTTTATTTCAGAAGTGTCACATGTATAACCTGAGATGTCATGATGATATGAGAAATATGTTCTTTACATATGGCTTGCAATAATCCTTGTTCTTTACACATTTTAATTAAAAGGAAGTAAAAGTGAAAATGTATTTCTCAATGATGCATAATTTTGTCCCACCGGGACCATTGCTAACAAGCCCTTTTATATTAGATACCAGTAAATATTATTTCTGTCTAGGGATTCACATTACTGAAAATCATGTTCCCAATCTATCTACACGTTAGTTATTTTAATGCCTTATTATAACTGGTATAAAATTTATTTTCTATGAAAATATATCCACAGGCAAGATTGCTGAGTGTTTTAATTAGACTATTCTTATAAGGTAATTCATTCTCTCTGCAGGTTCAATTCTGTCCCAATCACTAATATTAACACTTTTGTGAAGTAACTATTGTTTTAAGCCACATTCTAATTACTGTAAAGATAGGTATAGCAAAAGATTATAATATTGCAAAACTATGAATCACTTAGGCCAAACAGAAGATATCATTTTTGTCTGTATTCTCCAATTAAATTTAATTCAGAAATTCATAAAAATTGAATATCTACTACATGCAAAACCACAAATAAGATTTCAAAAATGTGTAAGACAAAGTGCTTATCTGTAAGTACCTTGCAAATTTGAAGGGCAATTAAAGAAAATAAACAATTTAACATAAAATTCAAATAGAAGACCATATGTATTATAAATATATGTATATATGTATATACATACATTTAAAATATATGTATAAATATATACATATGTACATTAATATGTTTTAATAATATGTGTACATATATTTATAATATATAATGTCTATAAATATATATATAATGCATATATGCACTTTATGATATGTGGAACCTCAGGAGAGATTATGTTTTGTTGGAAAGATTAGACAAGGAAAAAGTGAAAAGAAGGAAAAGGAAGAGGGTGGAGGAAAAGGATGAGGTAAATACAAAAGAGACAGAAGAAGATAAAAGTGTATACTTCCAAAGGACCTTAAATGAGACATAAATGTTGTGAAAGGCAGAGATGGTGATGGAAGATTACACAACACATACAAACATAAAGGCATGAGTAAATAAAATTAGAGGTAATCTAAGAACAAATGCTCTATCTTGGCTATTGTATGGCATATTTCAGAGTTTTATTGGACCATATTTTAAAGTATCTTAAATACAGGTCTTAGGATTTGGTAATTTGTTGGAAAATGAAATGCTACTCACCTTTTCAGTGCACGGGAATATGCTTTAGGAATATGTATCTGGCAGTCGTTGGGGAATTAACAAATGCTAGAGGTGAGTAGTTGCAATTGGAGGCTACTTCAAAAGTCTCTCATATGCCTACTCAAGTTGAGAATGGGTATAGACAAAGAAGGATAAAGGGAATAAAAATTTCGGGGATTAGATATGCAGACTTAATTGTCTGCAAGCCAGTACCAAGGGGGAAAGGAATCAGAATATAAAAAACCAGAAAGTACCAGAGGGATTTCTAGTCCAGGGCATTTCAAACTTTGATACATGGAACCCTGGAGGTATTGTGCAAGTGGCCCAACATATTCCTAAAGGGGAGTGGAGGTTCCATATCTCCCTCTAATCTAATTGTAAGACCAGGTTTATAATTATCTGTTTACATAGTAAGCTCCTATAATTTCATATTTTAACAAAAAGTTTGTCAGTGCTTATTTTTATTTTGGTTGAGAAAAAATTAAGTAGATACCTTCTGCTCATGAGGAAATGGAATTGAAGGAAGTTTAAGTGTAGAACAGATTTAGGCTAAAAACTTTGTCTCCTAACTGAAAGTTCAACCCTTTCCAGTACAGTGGACAAATTTGTTCAGCTAGCAACAGTATCGGTAAAAGGGTGCCCCTTACAGTTAGGAATATTTGATAGACTTTTAGATACTCATTAATAGCTGCTTATAAATTACTTTGGGGGGCAAGTATTTTTGCTTAGAACTTTCCTAGAGATTTGGGAAATAAGTGAACGTTTTTACTTAGAGCCTTTCTGTGGAATGTGAGTGGATTTACTTTCACCATGTTTACCCAGAGAGTATTTTTTGGCCTTAATAGCAGGAAAACCTATTTATTCAACAATATTTATTGCATAAGTACCATGTACCAGGAAATTTTCCAAGCTTGATGGATATAGCAGTGACTAAAACAAACCCCTGCCCTTCATGAAGCTTTTATCAGGTAGTTGAGAGAAGCAGACAGTGAGCAAAATAAATAAGTATACAATATAGCTTGTTGGATGGTAGTAAATGCTATGGAGCAAAATATAAAGCAGGGGAGGGTGATAAATATTGTTGAAGGTGTTGCAGTTGTAAATGTATTTGTTAGAGAAGTCTTCACTGAGAGGATTCGTTTAAGAAAAGACCTGAAGGAAGTGAAGACTTAAGACATGCAGATATCAAAAGGAAGAGAATTTCTTCCAGGAGGAGGGGATTTCAAATGCAAAGAGCCTTATGTAAGTGCCTGGAATTTTCTAGAAACATTAACAATAAAAGGTTGACTAAAGCAGGGTGAACAAAGATGATAAATGTTTAAGTTAAATTAGAAGAACCAGAAATATTGGAGCTTATAGGTCACTGTAATAACTATAGTTTCAATGTGCACGAAACAGATGAAACCTGTGGAAGGTTCTGAGCAGAAAAGTGAAACGACGTGACAGATTTTATTAGGATTACTTTAACTGCCATATTAGAGTAGACTGAAAAGTGTGGAAGCATAGAAATTTACTAGGAGTTAGTATTTGTAATAATCTAAGCAAATGATGATGATTTGGATTCGGTGGTAGCAGTAAAGGTTAGAGGTTGTGAGAAGTGGTCACATACTGAGAATACTTTGAAAACAGACTCAGTAGAATTTGCTGATCTATAACAAGAGATATAAGACACAGTATGGAGGCTAATTCCAAAGCCTTTGGACTGATCAATCGGAAAGATGAAGATTCCATTAACTGAAGTTGATTTCTCCATTAACCTGGAGGAACAGGTCTTTGAGGGACTATTGGGAGTTCAGTTTTAGAAAAGTTAAATTTGGGACAGATATCCAAATGAGGATATCCAAGGTGATAGATATCCAAGTGAGGATGGATAATGAAGTCTGGAAATTGAAGGAGTGGTCCAGTTAAAAATATAAAGCTATGTCTTATCACCATATAGTTTTTAAAGCCTAGTGGCTAAATGAGATCATCAGTGGAGAAAGACTGATGATAAAGACTTTCAAGGAATGAGCTCTGGAGTAATCTAAGAGGTCAGAGAAAGGAGGAGGGACCCCAAAAGAGATTCAGAAAGCACCTCCAAAAATACATAAAGGAGGCCAATATTCTAAAAGCCAAATGAAATGTTTCAAAAGGGAGAGTGTGAGCAGCTGAATCAAATATTGTACAACTGTAATGTTGGATCAATGTACTGTAATGGATCAAGTAGGATGAGGATTAGGAATTGATCTCTGGATTTAGCAATAGAGAAGTCACTAGTAACCTGGAAAGAAGCAGTTTTAGTGGAATATGGAGATAAAACCCTTACTGGAATGGGTACAAGAAAGAAAAAGAAGAGAGCTATTGGAGATAGCATGAACAAGTCTTCAGAGGTTTGCTCATAAATATTTTGTTTATGAAAAAGGAAAGAGTTGAGAAGTGGGTCAAGAGCTAGAGGAAGAATTGAGAACAAAAGGGTTTTCTTTTTTCCTGTTTCTTTTTATTTTAAAAAATTAACTGTAACTGGTGAAAAAGGTCCAAGAAGGAAAGCAAAAACAATTACACAAAAGAGAAGAAAAAGTAGTTGAAACCTTGAAGCCCATGAAAGAAAAAGATGAATTTAAAAAAAAATCATCTGAGTTGTTTTTGTTGTGTAACAAATGCAGAAGACGATGAATGTTACGGAGATGCTGAAAAAAATGTCTATATGAAGAAACCATCAAATTATCTTAGAATAAAGAAAGACAAAAGAAAATCTTAAACACTTGCCCAAATATGTAATGACCTAATCAATGATTGTAAATTTTAAAATTTATTCTGGGAAGCTACACTAAAACTGGTTCTTCTACATGGGAACTTTAATTAATTTAAAATTTATCATAATTAGTGCCCTAAAGTAACTAAGGAGGTATATAACATGTATATTTTGAATTAAAATGTTAACTGTCTTTGAAGAAAGTTGATGAGAAAAATATAATTCAACAGTGTGAGTGTTTCTTTGGGCATTTGCTATATAAATCATGATCCTAACTTGTGTTTAATACACAGAATCCATTGAATATACTTTCAAATTAATAGATGTAAAATACAATAATGAACAATTAGTGGCTTTTCCATTATAGTTAAATTTTTATTTTCTCATCCCCTTCAGTTTACTTATCATAATTGAATGAACAAATAATTTAGTAAAAAAAAGATACTATATTGTAAAAGTACATCTACAGAAAATTAAATACTTTTCTGTAAAAAAAAAAAAAACAAACAAAACCAGACCTCAATGAATAGATTGCCATATTCCAGAATGGAGAAACTGAAGAATATTATATAAAAATCAAAATTCACAAAGAGTTTCAAATGATTATGCAATCCAAACTGAGCCATACTATGATTTATTTTTTTTAATTTTATATATATTTTTATTTTTATTTATTTTTATTTTTTAACTTTATAGTTTTTTGTCAGGTTGGTTTCCATATAACACCCAGTACTCTTCCCCACAAGTGACCTCCACCATGACCATCACCCCCCATCCCTTTTCTCCCCTCCCCTTTCTGCCCTCAGTTTGTTTTCAGTATTCAAGAGTCTCTTGTGCTTTTTCTCCCTCCCTCTCCCTAACTTTTTTTCCTCCTTCCCCTCCCCATGGTCCTCTGTTAGGTTTCTCCTGTTAGACCTATGAGTGAAAACATATGGTATCTGTCCTTCTCCGCCTGACTTATTTGGCTTAGCATGACACCCTCGAGGTCCATCCACTTTGCTACAAATGGCCAGATTTCATTCTTTCTCATTGCCATGTAGTATTCCATTCTATAGATAAACCACATCTTCCTAATCCATTCATCCGTTGATGGACATTTAGGCTCTTTCCATGATTTGGCTATTGTTGAAAGTGCCACTATGAATATTGGGGTACATGTGCCCCTATGCATCAGCACTTCTGTATCCCTTGGGTAAATCCCCAGCAG
>CM053560.1:71562926-71587375 GCA_028646485.1 Cryptoprocta ferox | reverse complement strand
ACACAAACGCACAGAAAAATCAAACAAACAAGCAAACCAAAAGGGGAAAGGAAGTAAAGAAAAGGAAAGGAAAGGAAAGGAAAGAAGAAAAGAAAAAAAGGGGGGAGGGGGGACAGAGACAGCAAAAGACTATGGACAGTCTAAAAGCGTATAACCAGCGGAGGGGAGAGATAAGAATGAGATAAGGGAAAATACATCTGGATGGCGAGAGAAAAAAAGAAGGAAAGAAAAAGGAAAAAAAAAAGGCAGCTCTCCCTTGCAGATGGGCGTGGTTTGGTGTAGGTCGGTCAGGTCTCGGGGGCTGCTCTCCGAAGCCTGCCTTGGTGGTTGCGGGGAGTAGAATGGTTGTGCCCCAAGCTCTGCTGGAATGAAGCGTTGCAAGCCACTCTTTTGAGTCCGATCTTCCTGTGCCACGGGCGAGCCAAGTTGTATTTTCCAAGCTCCACCTCGCTTCCAAATGCTAGTCCATGCACTTTAATGGTACCACTGGAGATGAGACATACTCCCGCTGGCAGCCGGCTTCCTAGCGGGGCTTGTGTAGGTGGAGAGGACTGTTTTTCCTGGTGCCACCTGGAATGGGCACCACTGCCACTGCACCCAAGGAAGAATTCGCCAGCTAGATAGATTGGATTTCTCTCCCCGCGCCCAGCGTTTATATATGGGGTGACAATATCTCTCTCCGTCCTGGGGCGAGTTTTTTATCTCTTCTTTAGAGACAGTTCTATGAGCATTTTCAGCCTCTCTTTCTCTTCCCCTTGTCTCTCTGGGCCACAGCGTGCTCTCCCTGTGTTGGGTTGGGGCTCCCATCCCCTGCACCTCCGGGGCCTGTCCCATCCTCAAATTTCCCAGTTCACAATCACTCACTCAGGCATCTTTCAGGTTGTCTTCTTTCTGGAGTCTGTATCTTCTCTTCCCCCGCTTGCAGATCAGATTATTGTCCCTTCAGTCCTTCTCAGTTCAATAGATGCGGGCAGGCAAAGATTACAGAGCTCCCTACTTCTCCGCCATCTTGCCCAGCCCTCTCCGACCCATTTCTTATTTGAAGGAGATATAAAATATTCTGGTTATTGTTTTCAACATGTCGCTATCCACTCTCTGGACACAATTATTTACATTTCTCCCACACAGAAAACATGCCCACTCAATTGCAAGACCCTCAAAGTGTCATGCAATTACAGCTTTTGGCTTAAGGTCCAGAATCACTTCTTCTGTACCAGCTCCAGATATATATGCAGCCACTTGGGTGCAGATCCTCTCAATATGGATATCTATGAACTGAAAAAGATATCATCTGCTCTATTCTCTACACACTCAATGTACAATGATGAGACTATGACCAGTTAATTGTGATGGGTGTGCCAATACAAAAAGTAGAGAAACAACACACAGCAGGCCCTGGCCCACAGGTATTCTGAAATACTTCTAGGTATTTCATCAATTTCTCTGACTCCAGGGGCAGAGAATGTTCTTTGACTCTAGCCTGGTTCTACACCATGCCCCCCACCCCCAGGGTAGTTCTCTAATCCATTGATCTAAGAAGCTCTTGGGTCCAACCTAGGAATCATTTTTCTTTTTCCATAGGTGACAGAATATGTTTTCTGTTGAGTAGTTCCCTCTGCCTACTTCAACTCTACAAAAAATTGGGAGCCACAGAGGTATCTCTTAATTCCCATTTGTAACACATCTTTCAAAATGTTGTGGGCTCTCAATGTAATAGATGGTATACAAGATGGATAAAGGGAAATGATAAATCAAATGTGTACATCATTGGGGAAAGAGAGAGAGGAAGAAAGGAGTAAAATGCAGTTACTAACCTAAAACTCTCTGGACTGTAGTGTAATGTTCAGGGGTTTAGATCTGGGTTTTAAAGTTCTACCACAAGGGGCAAAGGTGAACTTTGAGAGCCAAGACCAGGGCAGCAAAAGCAGCTCATGAATAACACCACTTCCCCAAATATATTTTATAAGTTTAAAATTGTATTCAAAGATTGTATCTAGCATAACTTAACCCCAATTATGAAAGGTATGTGCCTTTTATTACCAGATATTACAAATACAGTGGTCAAAAAGAAGCTAACCAGGAATCTAGTGCAAGCAATGGAGAACTATCAAAGAAATGTGGCATTTCTTGCATCCCATTTCAATTACTTCACATTTCTCATCATCATTTTCCCCCCCTTTTTAGGTCTATTCAGATTGCTTATCTTCGAGTCAATTTAGGTAGTTTGTATATTTCTAAGAATTTGTTTATTTTACCTAAGTAATTTATTGACATACAATTATTTAGAGTAATTTTTTTAATAATCTTTAAAAAATTTTTGTAAGGTCAGTAGTGGTGACCCTGCTGCACTGTGTCTATCATTTGAGTCTTCTTTTCTCTTTGTAAATCTAGGTAATAGGTTGTCAGTTATGCTGGTATTTTTCAAAGAACCTCGTGGTTTCATTTATTTTATCTATTCTTTTGCTATTCTCGATTTCGATAGATTCTGCTCTACTCTTTGTTATTCCTTTTCCTTGTATTAAGTTTTATCTTTTTTTCCAGTGTCTTAAGGTGGAAGATTAGCTTATTGATTTGAAATCTTTATTCTTTTTTTAAAATATAAGTGTTTAGAGGTGTAAATTTCTCCCTAAACACTGCTACTGTGGCTGCATCCCATAAGTGTATGTGTGTCTTCATATTAATTCACCTCAGAGTATATTCTAATCTTCTTTAGATAACTTCTTTGACCAGTTGGTTACTTAGAAGTATACTGCTTAATTTTCATATATTTGTGAGTTTACCAAATTTCTTTCTTTTATTGATTTCTAACTTCATTCCATTAAGGTCAGAGAACACTCTTGTTATGGACCAGTATATGGTCTATTTTAGAGAATGAGCCATCTGCTCTTGAGAATACATATACTGCTATTTGGTGAACTATTCTATTGATGTCTATTAGATCTAGTTGGTTTATAGGACTGTTCAAGTCTTCTATTTCCTTGTTGATCTTCTACCTAGTTATTCTACCCATTATTGAAAGTGAGGTATTGAAGTCTTCACCTATGATCTAGCTATTACTGTTGAGTTGTCTATATCTCCCCTCATTGTTGTCACTTTTTCCTTCATGTACATTGGTGCTGTTATTAGGCTCTTACAGTTTATGACTGTTGTATCTTCCTGAATGATTGACTCTTTTATCATTATAAAATGTCTCTTGTTGTCCCTAGTAGTATTTTTGTTTTAAAGTCTATTTTGTCTGATAGTGTAATCACTCCAACATTTCTCTGGTTGCTGTTTGCATATGTCATTTTCAATTCTTTGCTTTCAATCTATATCTTTGTATCTAAAATATGTCTCTTACTATTTTTAGTTTTTAAAATATTAACTTGGGAGAGAGAAAGAATGGGAGAGGGTCAGAAAGAGAGGAAGAGAGAGAATCCTAAGCAGGCTCTGTGCTGTCAGTGAGGATGCTGACATGGGGCTTGATTGCACAAACCGTGAGATCATGACCGAGCCGAAATCAAGAATTGGATGCTCAACCAACTGAGCCATGCAGGTGCCCCTAAAATGTGTCTCTTTTAAACAGAGTACAGTTATATCTTATTTTGTTTTTTTATCCAGTCTGACAATCTGTCTTTTGTTTGGGTTATTTTTAATGCATTCACATTTAATGTTGATATTGATATTATTGGATTTATATCTATTTTTAAATTTTTTATATATATCATATTTTCTTAATTCTTCTCCTTCACTATTTTTTTGCATTGAATAAATATTTTTAATGTAGTACTTTAACTTCTTTAATTATTTTTTTATCTTTTTGAATTATTTCCTTAGTGGTTGTTGCAGTTCTTACTGTGTATCTTATGGAATTCAGATTAATATTAACTTAATTCTAGTGAGAATTAGAAAAAGTACTTCTATATAGTTCTATTCCCTTTTCCTCTATTTTATATTATTACACATATTATATCTATAAGTTTTATTTATAATACATTGTTACAATTATTACTTTATGTAGTGTTTTTAATTATTTTATTTTTTTAACCTTACACCAATGGAAGAGTTTATTTTTTAAAAAAATTTTATTTAAATTCCAGTTAATATACAGTGTAATATTAGTTTCAGGTGTACAATATAGTGATTCAACACTTCTATACAATGCCTGGTGCTCATCACAAGTGCATTCCTTAATTTCCATCACTCATTTAGCCCATTCCTCCACCCACATCTTCTCTGGTAACTATCAGTTTGTTTTCTATAGTTGAGAGTCTGTTTCTTGGTTTGCCCCTCTTTTTGCCCCCTTTACTTATTTGTTTGTTTCTTAAATTCTACATATGAGTGAAATCATATGGTATTTGTCACTTTGACTTATTTTGCTTAACTTTATACTCTCTAGCTCCATCCATGTCATTGCAAATGACAAGATTTGTTTCTTTTTTATGGCTGAATAATATTTCATTGCATATGTATCACATCTTCTGAATCCAATCATCAAACATTGGATACTTTGGCTGCTTCATAATTTGGCCATTGTAAATAATGCTGCTATAAACCTAGGGGTGCATGTATCCTTCTGAATAAGTGTTCTTATATTCTTTGGGTAAATACCCAATAGTGAGATTACTGGATTACTGGATTAGGGTAGCTCTAATTTTAACTTTTTTTTTTTTTTTTTGAAGAACCTCCCCATTGTTTTCCACAGTGGCTGTACTAGTTTTCATTCCCACCAACAGTACAGGAGAGTTCCTTTTTCTCTAAATCCTGGCCAGCACTTGTCTCTTTTGTTTTTGAGTTTAGCTTTTCTGACAGGCATGAGGTGATACTATAGTATAGATTTGGGTTTTCCTGATGATAAGTGATGTTGAGCATCTTTTCATGTGTCTGGTGGTCATCTGTATGTCTTTTTTGGAGAAATGTCCGTTCATATCTTCTGCCCATTTTTTAATTGGATTATTCATTTTGGGGTGTTGAGTTTTATAATTTCTTTACATATTTTGTATGCTAACCCTTTATGAATATGTCATTTGCAAATATCTTCTCCCATTCCATAGGTCGCCCTTTAGTTTTGACTGTTTCCTTTCCTGTGCAGAAGGCTTTCATTTTGATGTAGTCCCAACAATTTATTTTTGCTTTAATTCCCCTTGCCTCAGGAAATATATCTAGAAAAATGTTACTATGGCTGATTTAAAGAGACATTACTGCCTGTACTCTCTTCTAGGATTTTTATGGGTTCGTGTTTCACATTTAGGTCTTTAATCCATTTTGAGTTTATTTTTGTGTATGGTGTAAGAAAGTGGTCCAGTTTCATTCTTTTGTGTATAGCTGACCAGTTTTCCCAACCCTATTTTTTTGAAGAGACTTTTTACCATTGGATATTCTTTTCTGCTTCATTGAAGACTAATTGAACATATAATTGTGAGTTTCTGCGTTTTCTACTCTATTCTATTGATTGATGTGTCTTTTTTTGTGCCAGTGCCATACTGTTTTGATTACTACAGCTTTGTAATATAACTTGAAGTCTGGCATTGTGATATTTCCAGCTCTGCCTTTCTTTTTCAAGGTTGCTTTGGCTATTTGAGGTCTCTTGTGGTCCCATACAAATTTTAGGATTGTTTGTTCTAGTTCTGTGAAAACTGCTGTTTGTATTTTGATTGAGATTGCATTAAATTTGCAAACTGCTTTGTGTAATAAAGACATTTTAACAATATTTGTTCTTCCAGTCCATGAGCATGGAGTGTCCTTCTGTCTCTTTGTGTCATCTTGAATTTCTTTCATCAATGTTTTATAGTTTTCAGAGTACAGGTCTTGCACCTCTTTGGTTACGTTTATTCCTAGGGATCATATTTTTGTTGCATTTGTAAATTGGATTGTTTTCTTAATTTCTTTTTCTGCCGCTTCATTATTAGTGTATAAAATGCAACATATTCTGCATATTGATTTTATATCATACAACTGTGCTAAATTCATTTATCAGTTCTAATAATTTTTTGGTGGATTCTTTCACATTTCTATATATAGTATTGTCATCTGTAAATAGTTAAAGTTTTACTTCTTCCTTATGAATCTGGATAATTTTTATTTCTTTTTGTTGTATGATTGCTGTGGCTAGGACTTCCATTACTACTTTGAATAAAAGTGGTAAGAGTAGACATCCTTGTCTTGTTCCTGATCTTAGTTGAGTATGATGTTACCTGTAGGTTTTCCATATATAGCATTTATTTATTATGTGGATCTATGTTCCCTCTAACCCTACTTTTTTGAGGGCTTTTATTGTGAATGAATATTGTATTTTGTCAAATGCTTTTTATAAATCTATTGAAAAGATCATATGGTTTTTATTCTTTCTTTTATTGATGTGAGGTATCATGTTGATTGATTTGCAAATACTGAATCACCCTTGCATCCTGGGAATAAATAGCACTGGATTGTGGTGAATGGTTATCTTAATGTATTATTGGATTTGGTTTGCTAATATATATATATTATTTATTTATTTTGAAAGAGAGTGAGTAGGGGAGGTGCAGAGAGAGAGGGAGAGAGAGAATCCCAACCAGGCTTTGCACTGTAAGCACAGAGCCCAACATGGGGCTCAATCTCACAAACCGTGAGATCACGACCTGAGCTGAAATCAAGAGTCGGATGCTTAACCAACTCAGCCACCCAGACACCCCAGTTTGCTAATACTTTTTTTTGAAGAATTTTACATCTATGTTTATCGGAGATACTGATGGTATCATGGTGATACTGGCCTCAGAATGAATTTGGAAGTTATCCTTCCTCTTCTATGTTTTGGAATAGTTTGAGAAGAATAGGTATTAACTCTTCTTTAAATGTTTGGTAGAATTTGCTTGTGAAGCCATCTGATCCTGGACTTTTATTTATTGGAAGTTTTCTTATTTTGATTTAGTGGTAATTGGTCTGTTCAAATTATTGATTACATCCTGCTTCAGTTTTGGGAGTTTATGTTTCCAGGAATTTATCCCTTCTGTGTTGTCTCATTTGTTGGCATATAGTTTTTCATAATATTCTCTTAACAATTGTTTGTATTTCTGTGGTTGCTTGTTTTTTCTCTGTCATTTGTTATTATGTTTGAGTCCTTTGTCTTTTTGGTTCTTGATAAGTCTGGCTAAAAGTTTATCAATTTTATTATTTTTTCAAAGAATCTGCTCTTTGTTTCATTGATCTGTTTTTTTTTTCATTTCTGTATCATTTATTTCTGCTCTAATCTTTATTATTTCCTTCCTTCTACTGGATTTAGGTTTTGTTTGCTGTTCTTCTTCTAGTTCCTTTACTTGTCAGATTAGGTTGTTTACTTGAGATTTTTCTTGCTCCTTGTGGTAAGCCTGTATTACCATAACCTTCCCTCTTAGAACTGCTTTGCTATATCACAAAGGTTGTGGACCATTGTGTTTTCATTTTCACTTGTTTCCATGTATTTTTGAGTTCTATGATTTCTTGGTTGATCCATTCATTGTTTAGTAGCATGTTATTTAACCTTCATGTATTTGTGGTCTTTCCAGATTCTTTTGGTTTATTTCTAGTTTCATATCCAGTGGTCAGAAAGATGCATGGTAGAAAAACAAAATGCACGATATGACTTCAACCTTTCTGAATTTATTGAGACTTGTAGCCTATTATGTGATTTATTCTGGAGAATATTCTGTGTTCTACTGCTTTAGGATGAGATTATCTGAATACATCTTTTAAATTCATCCAGTCCTATGTGTCATTCAAAACTACTATTTCCTTGTTGATTTTCTGTTTGGATAATCCACTCATCGATGGGGCGTTAAAGTCCCTATTATTGTTTTACTATCAGTTTCTTTATCTTTGTTATTAACTATTTTATGTATTTGGGTCCTTTCGTTTTGGATGCATAAATATTTACAACTGTTATATCTTCTTGTTGTATTGTTTTCTTAATGATTATATAGTGTCCTTCTTTGTCTCTTATTTGTTCTCTTATTGTCTTTGTTTTAAAGTCTATTTTGTCTGCTATAAGTATTGCTACTCCAGCTTTCTTTTCAATCTGCATGTGTCTTTAGGTCTGAAATGAGTATCTCTGTAGGCAGTATATGGATGGATTTTTTTTTTTTTTTTGACTGGAGCACTTAGGTCATTTACATTTAAAGTAATTATTGATAGGTATGTATTACTATCATTTTGTTACTTGTTTTATGGTTGTTTTTATAGTTCTCTTCTGTTAAATTATTCCCTTGCTCTCTTCTCTCATGAAAAGTCAGCTTTCTGTAGTGATAGGCTTGGATTCCTTTATTTTTGCATATCTATTACTAGTTTTGGATTTATGATTAGCATCAACTTTGTGTATAACATCTTCTGCATATAGCCATCTATATTAAATTGGTGGTCACTTAAGTTTGTATCCATTCTTAATCCTCTCCCTCCTGCCTGCCACATTTTAGGTATATGGTGTCCTTTACATCCTTTCATTTTGTGAATCCCTTATTGGCGTATTTTTACAGATATACTTATTTTTGCTGCTTTTGTGCTTCCCATTTGGCTTATTCTTACGGTCTCTCCACTCAAAGAGTCCCCTTTGACATTTCTTGTAGGGCTGGTTTAGTGACTATGAATTCCTTTAACTTTTGTTTGCCTGGGAAACACTTTGTCTTTCCTTCTATTCTGAATGATAGCCTACTGTATAGAGTATGCTTGGCTGTATGTTTTTACCTTTCAGCACTTTGAATATATCATGCCACTCCCTTCTCACCTGCAAAGTTTCTGCTGAAAAATCAGTTGATAGCTTTATGGCATATACCTTGTATGTAACTGCTTCTCTCTCTCTCTCTCTCTCTCTCTCTCGTTGCCAAATTTTAAGTTTCTCTCTTTATCACTGCTTCTTGCCATTTTAATTATTACCTTCTGTGGTGTGGAACTCCTTGGGTTGATTTTGTTGGTGGCTGTCTATGCATCCTGGATTTGGATGTCTGCTTCTTTCCCTAGATTAGGAAACTTTTCAGCTATTATTTCTTCAAACAAATTTCTTCCCTTTGTCTCTCTCTCTTCTCCTTTTGGGATCCCTATAATGTGAAAGTTATTATGCTTAATGACATTGTTGAGTTCCTTTGACCTATTCTCATTTTCTAAATTGTTCTCTTTTTGCTGTTGTGTGTAGTTGCTTTCCATTACTGTATCTATCAGCTCACTGATTCATTCTTCTGCTTCCTCTTGTTTACTAGTTATTCCTTTTAGTCTATTTTTTAATGTTTTATTTATTTTTGAGAGACAGATAGTGCAAGAGCCAGGGAGGGGCAGAGAGAGAGGGAGACACAGAATCCAAAGCAGGCTTCAGGCTCCGAGCTGCCAGCACAGAGCCCGATGCATGGCTCTAACCTACCAATGGCAAGATCATGACCCAAGCCACAGTCGGACGCTCAACTGACAGAATCACCCGGGCCATCACCCTTTTAGTGTATTTTTAATTTGAGTTATTGAATTCTTCATCTCTGATTGTTCTTTTCTTATATTTCCTTTCTCTTTGAAGATTTCACTGAGATTATCCATTCTTTTCTCAAGTTTAGTGAGTATATTTAAGGCCATTTCTTTGAAATCTTTATCAGTCTTATTGCTCATCTCCATTTAGTTAAGCTCGTTTGCTGTGATTTTGTTCTGTTCTTTCACACACATATATTAAAAGGTAAACATATCTAATGATTTTCACTTAGAATGTTTTTAAGATTCATTTATGCTGTAGTATGTATCAGTCTTTATACTTCATTTTATGGCCAAATAATAATCTGCTGCATGGCTCTACCACATTTATCATTCATTTATCAGTCCATAGATTTTTCTACCTTTTGGCTGTTTTGGATAGTGCTGCTATGGATACTTGTGTACAAGTTTTTGACACAAAATGGTAAAAAACAGTATTAAGTGAAAAATATTCAAATACATATAAATAAGATAATGCTCCATCTCCCTGCCCTCCATTCTCTCTGGGATGTAACCAATGTTTAATAGCCTAGCTGGTTTTGTTGTTGTTTGATTTTACAAAATCAAGGTCATATAATACACATTACTCATCAATTTGCTTTTCACTTGAGATTATATTACAGATATATATATATATATATATATTTACACTAGTATAGTCAAATCAAGCTTCTCATTTTAGGACAACTGCATTTTTTTCCTTTTAACCTGTTAACTGAATATCTTGCTCCTGCAAATAACTACACTGTTTCATTCCCCATGTGCTTTCTTTTTTCTCTTCCTTACCAATCAAGATTTGGGTTTTCATTCTAGGTCAAGTTCATGAGATTTCTCCTGCAAGAACACGGTCTTGATTAATTAAACATGTTATAAATTTTCCTTTATCTAAACTTCAGTTCACTTATGATCTCTGAAAACTGTGTGAACATTAAATTTTTTATTTATGTGTATTCAGTATATCCAAAGAAATAATACATGACTTGAAGCAGAGGTGAATGTTTTTGGGTTTTATTCTCCACTGCCTGTAGAACATGGTTAGATAATCAGAGGTACTTATTAAAACTCACTGATTTGATATTTCTGGCTACCTCTTAAATGATGGCTATTATAACTTCCATTTCCTGAATCTCTCTGGTCCATATGAAAATAATCATTGTAGATTCCCAGAAGACTTTCAACATGTATTCTTGTTGTGAACCAAACAACATCTTTGTTGTTTAATGAATCCCATTGCAAGATGTTTTCTTGGTCAATCCCCAAGTTTCTACAACATCCATTTTCTCTACAGCAACTAATAAACTAGTGATCAACTAGGTCATTTATTTATATTTAAAATTGCCTTCTATATTCTCTCTGTCAGAGCCAAACTAACACTGAATAAAAAGTCCTGAATCTGCTGTAGATCTGGTAAGCTTAAGTGTTTTACAAATTATTTCTACTGAAAGATTTTAAGTGTCTGACCTTCCTACTTCCATCTCCTAGCCCTTATTCCATGGAGCTGAGATCAATAAAAACAGTTTACATATTTTAGCATATATGAAAGGAGAATTCAAACAGGGTAGGGACTAAAGAGCTTATTCTTGGAGCTCTTTTCCATAGAAATGATGTGATATAGTCTTTAGGAGACAAAGGTAAAATAAGACATAGAACTATAAATACTTGTAGGAGGAACCGATTCATATTTTAACAGAAAAGAAATTGTGAAGAAAAGTTAAATGCCTTTCCCTGGGCTGTATGGCTATATTGTAGTAAACTTGATAATAATGCAGTCTTCGTCCATTTGCTAAACATCAGCAAAACTAATTTTTTCTGTGATGGGTTCAACTGATAACTTATCTGTCATTATGTTAAAAATCTTCTCTGGAAATTTGCAAGGGTTCTGCAACTGTTCACTGAAGCCTTTCTATAATGGCACTTATATATAATTTGTATATATTCTTTCAGTAAGGATCTTCTTAGGGATGAATTCTAAATGACTCTGTGTGTATGTGTGTGTGTATGTATGTATGTATGTTTGCGTGTGTAACACACTGTCACCCCACAGCAGGTGCTTTCCTAATGTTAGCTATTATCTTTGGGATTATGTAGATGAATAGATGGACAAATATGTGGTCAAGTAGATACATTCTAATGATATAAATTCAATTTGATTGCTATATAGTACCAAGTAACATAGATATTATTTTCAACATCTATGACTTAAGCTTTATTTCACTAATATCCTATAATTACCTTTCAAACCAACATACCAATGAAGATGGAAAGAATAGTAAAGATAAGTTTTCATAGAGGAAAAAAATCTTTGAACGTGGATTCTTAGAGCTTTTGTTTAAATAGAATCATCTTTTCTTTTTTTTTTTTTTTTTTTCGTTTGATACAGGTTTCCACCTATCAATCAGGACAATGGATGTGGCCAATAAGTCTGTTTCTGAATTTATTTTGCTTGGACTCTCTAATTCCTGGGAACTACAGCTGTTTTTCTTCATGGTGTTTTCACTGTTTTATGTGGCAACAATGGTTGGTAATAGTCTCATAGTCATCACGGTTATAGCTGACTCTCACCTACACTCTCCTATGTATTTTCTACTTACCAACCTTTCCATCATTGATATGTCACTTGCTTCCTTTGCCACTCCTAAGATGATTACAGACTACCTCACTGGACACAAAACCATCTCCTTTGATGGCTGTATCACCCAGATATTTTTCCTACACCTTTTTACTGGTACCGAGATAATTTTACTTATGGCTATGTCCCTTGATAGATATATTGCAATATGCAAGCCTCTCCGCTATACTTCAATCATAAGACCCTGGGTGTGTGCTGCCCTAGTGTTGGCTTCCTGGGTTGTGGGAGTCATGCATTCAATGAGCCAGGTCATATTTGCTCTCACATTACCATTCTGTGGTCCCAATGAAGTAGACAGCTTTTTCTGTGACCTTCCTGTGGTGTTCCAGCTAGCTTGTGTAGATACTTACGTTCTGGGCCTGTTTATGATCTCAACAAGTGGAATAATTGCCTTGTCCTGCTTTATTCTTTTACTCAATTCTTATGTTATTGTCCTTGTTACTATCAAGCATCATTCGTCAAAAGGATCATCTAAGGCCCTTTCTACCTGCACAGCTCATTTCATTGTTGTCTTCATGTTCTTTGGGCCATGCATCTTCATCTATATGTGGCCACTAAGCAGTTTTCTTATAGACAAGATCCTGTCTGTGTTTTATACCATCTTTACTCCCATTCTTAACCCAGTAATTTATACTTTAAGGAATCAAGAAGTGAAGACAGCCATGGGGAAACTGAAAAATAGGCTTTTAAATTCCAACAAGATAATTCCTTGGCATTATTTTTAATTTTAAATTCTAGTTCTAGTTTTAACTCCCCAGGCATTACATGCCTCAGTTTTTGTGTACACAGAATTATGACTAGGCTCTTATTTCAGGAGTTCTCATCAAATTGCAATCAAATCATAAATATTAAAACTACTCTTAGTCACATGTTTAAAATACATGTTATATTTCAGAAAAGCAAGTTGACAGAAACTATGTCTTCCTGAAACAAAGACTATCTATAAAAATTCTGAGTTCCTGATCCAGTTAGGAAATTCAATATTAATAATCTATTCAGTGCAAAAGATGAACAAAAATGTGAAGAGGAAATAGAGATTAAAGGGGAAGTAGAAGATAATGGCATTTATATACAACTCGTTACCGAGTTACTCAGAGAATTGTCCCTAAAGTATGGAAAATTAGTAAGGTTTCTACAAACCTTAGAAACCCCATACTGCTATAGGATTATCCTCTGACAAGCAGTGATTTTTCCCATATATCCCTGGATCATTCCTACTTAACATTTAAAACAATTTGTAATCTCTTCTAATTGAAGAAAACCCTAGACATATTTCATTACAAATGTTGATGAGGTCCAAAGCAAATGCTATAAGTAGAAGAGTCTTCATCACTCACTTTCAGCTAATATTAGCAAAGATATACAGCCATGATAACTTCTGAAAACATTATGAATAAAGAAGCTGAAGAATTCTAAAAATTAGAAAATACTACGAAATGAGTTTCAAAGCAGTACATTTTGTTTCATACAGGTTCTTTGTCAGTTTAATGGCTGTAAAGTTAAAACTGGAATTAAAATAAGAGATACAGTTTATGACCATTTATGGACAGTCGATGATTTCATTTTAAAGTACTGAATTGATTTACAGTTTTGTTAAATTACTTTTTCCTTTTACTATATTGTTGCAAAGATAAGAAGTATGTGCTTAGTAATACACTGTCAATGTAATAAGTATGTTTCTTTATTCAAATAGTTTTGTTTTTTTTTTTTAGTGTTAAATAGGTTCGATATAGCTTTAAGGTACACAAGGTATCGCTACCACTTGCTGGTAGTTACTGGAATTGCAAGAATTGAAAATCAGAAGAAAGAATTCTGCGTGCCTTGCTTTTCAAATCATATTGTTTAAATTGATGCAGACATGAAAGAACTAAGTGCTATTTGAAATCAAGTAAATGATATTTATAGTGTTCAGCATATTATCCAGATATTATGCACAAGAACATATCTGTTATAACCACAGTATTTGATAAATATCAAGTTGTTCTTCTCTGGCATTATTGAGTGAATAATAATCAAGAATTATATATGTACTAATTATCACTGAGAAAGAAGTTAAGAAAAGGAAATTCCTAACTGCTCCTTTTGAGCCAAATGCAGCAGAAATGTGTTTTTTCTTCATCAGTGTATGTTTATTTTCATTTTTTTTAAATTTTAAGTTAGTTCACATCTAGTGTAATATTGGTTTCAGGAGTAGAACCCTGTGATTCATCACTTACATATAACACCCAGTGCTTTTCCCAACAAGGAAAGAAATTTACAGTTAAAAATGTGTGATACTGTGTTAAAACCCTAGAAATGTTTGAAACTGTTGGGTAAAAATGTCTATAATATTAACACTAATCTGAAATGTGTTTATATCCACCAAATAATAGCATAACTCTATTTGAAATAGGAATACAAATGGACCAATTTAGGGTTTGTGTGTGTGTGTACCTTCACTTACATGTGCAAATATGCAAATGTGTTCAGGATCAAGGAATTAATTTATGTAGAAATTTTCTAGCTGGTATTTTGTAAATGCCCCAAATAATTCTTTCAAATAATATATTTATTTGAACAGGGAGTATATTTTGTAATGACATGGTTTTTTCAAGATAAAAGTATTGAGCCTCTTCAAAGGAATGTCATCAATCTTCAGTACTTGTGTGGAGAATTATAAAACTCAAGGACATTTGCCAAAAGCCTTAAAGGTACAACTGAGCAGCAGGCAACTTTGCAAGGCAAGTCAATAATGAGACTGATTAGTTGGAATTATAGTAGGATTCTGCAGCTGAGAATGAAAAGGACCACAGATAGCCTCTGAAGGACTTCCATATATGAAGGGAACTACATACTACCTTTCCTTGTGGCTCAGTGTAAAGAATAAATGTACAAGTTAGCTCTGTGTATTACATAAATCTTAATTAGGAGCTACAGTGGACTATTTTATCACCTTGTCTTCTCATCATGCTGCTGACACTCTTTTATACAAGGGTAAGTGCAGTGACAGCCACAGGCTCCCTATGCAGTAGTAAAGATGGTGCCATTTCCACTAGCACATCCAAATCCAAAAATATTCTCAAAGCATTCTAGATGAACAGAAACCAGCTAATATAAACATATCAGGTCGAAAGTGGCTTCAATTTCCAATAACACAATTGAGAGAGTATTGCTACTAAGATAATCTAGAAGAAGACTTCTTTGATAAACACCCTTTATTCAGGTGTTTGGAAAGCTGGGCAGTGACAAACCTATGATCTTTCAAAAATTTTAAAAAGCCGCCTTGTAAAATTAAGCAGTATAAGCAAAAAATTAAAAATTAGGTCTAGATGAAATGATAAAATACAAATAGTTTGTGAAGGAATTGAATATATGTAATGGGAATAAAAACTGTATATAATGTACACTTCCAAAAATATTTGAGGAAAATTTCAGAATAGTATACAGTGTTATACTGAAGACCATTTTCGACTGCCTTCTTTGCATTGGTTTCCTCCAAGGTCCTGGAATGGACCCTAACAACACTTTACTCACAATTTTTACTTTTTTTTTTCTTAAGAAGTCCCCTTAGATTATATAGACTTTAGATCCTATAGAATTTGGATCCACCCTAAGTGTAGGGGTAAAAGTCTTAGATTCAGGTATATTTTTACCAGTGCTAAATTCCAGTTCTACTGTTTGTTAGTGATGTAAACTTCAGCAAGACACTTAATCTGTTTCTACATCTATAAAAGGAGATAATACCATCACTTACACTGCAGTTATTTGAAAAATAAAGGAAGTCATTTATATAAAGCACATGATAAATATTCAACAAATGTCTTGTAATATTGTTCTGATCAACTTTGGGTATTTTGTTTTAGAGACTTGATACTCTCCGGAGCTAAGAATTGACGTGTTAATTTGAAAGTTAAACTTTTATTTTATAAATTTTATGTATTTGTGTATGAGTGTATAAACTTAATGTGTATCAGTATTAATTTGGAAAATTAAAAGTAACTTCCACTTTGTTTTTCACTTTATCGTTTAAAAAAGTTAAAAAATTTTTTAAAAAGTAAATTCCCCTACAAAACTACATGGGTTCTTATATTTATTCCAGTTTCCAGAGGCTGTTTTCCACACTGCTCGTAATTTTTATGAATCAAGAAAATTGCAACTATAAACATTGGGATACATGCGTCCCCATGAATCAGCGCTCCTGTATCCTTTGGATAAATTCCTAGTAGTGCTCTTGCTGGGCTGTAGGGTATTTCTATTTTTAATTATTTGAGGAACCTCCAAACTTTTTTCCAGAGTGGCTGCAGCAGTTTGCATTCCCATCAACAGTGCAAGAGGGTTCCCATTTCTCTACATCTTCACCAGCATCTGTAGTTTCCTGAATTGTTAATTTTAGCCACTCTGATTGGTGTGAGGTGGTAATTCAGTGTGTTTTTGATTTGTATTTCCCTGATGATGAGTGACGTTGAGCATGAATTTAGTGAAGTCGCAGGATACAAAATCAATGTACAGAAATCGGTTGCATTTCTATATATCAATAATGAAGCAACAGAAAGAGAAATCAAGACATTGATCCCATTTACAATTGCATCAAGAACCATAAAATACCTAGGGATAAACCTAACTAAAGATGTAAAAGATCTGTATGCTGAAAACTATGGATTATACAGGAAATTGAAGAAGACACAAAGAAATGGAAAAACATTCCATGCTCATGGATTGGAAGAACAAATATGGTAAAATGTCAATACTACCCAAAGCAATCTACACATTCAATGCAATCTCAATAAAAATTGCACTGGCATTTTTCTCAAAGCTAGAACAAACAATCCTAAAATTTGTATGGAATCACAAAAGACCCCGGACAGCCAAAGTAATGTTGAAAAAGAAAGCCAAAGCAGGAGGCATCACAATCCCAGACTTTAGCCTCTACTACAAAACTGTAATCATCAACACGGTACAGTATTGGCACAAAAACAGACGAAGAGACCAATGGAATAGAATGCAGAGCCCATACAATTGGACCCAAATGTATGGCCAACTAATCTTTGACAAAGCAGCAAACAGTATCCAATGGAAAAAGACAGTCTCTTTAGCATATGGTGCTGGGAGAAATGGACAGCGACATGCAGAAGAATGAAACTAGACTACTTTCTTATATCATACACAAAAATAAACTGAAAACCTGTTTGTTTGCAATATCAGAGAACTGAATATTTTGCATGGGGATTTTTGGATGCATGTAGCCAGACTGAAACCCAGGTGAAAAAACGGAAACCTTATTCATGTGAACTTTTTGCATATACTCTCAGAGTCCAGTGAAATACACTGAGCAATTTGACATTCTTTCAGTTTATATGTTTCTGATAGGATGATTAATTTTATAAAGATCAGAGTAATTTTTTGTTGTGAATTATTTTTAATGCTTTTAGTTATACCTATGAGATAAATATGTACAACTTAAGCTGCAGTCAGAAGGCCTAACATCCAAATGAAACAGGAACTGTGACTGGGATCATGGGTTCATTATTCTGTATGTATGACTGTTGGTATAATTTAACTGACATTTTATCTTTTTCTTTATGATTTAGTGTTAAATACATACATACATTCCAACATCTAGCATGTACTAAAATATCATGTTTGCATATTAATTTTTACTCTGGTAATTTGCACTGCCAACATAAGGAGATATATACCTATTTACATTTTACTATCTCTTTAAAATTTACTTTTTTATTAAAAAAATGTTTAGGCCTAGATGTTTCAGGTTTTTCCCTTAATAGCTGTTTTATGACTACTCACTGCTAGCCGACTGTTAATTTATCTTTGTTTTTTTGCCTTGTAACTTTGCTAGGACTCTAAAGCCATCAATAAAACCTAGATTTTCCCAGTTTCATCACTTCCCACCCACTGGAGGAAATTTAAAGGAGAAAATGTATTTTAGACTGAAATACTAGTGCTAGAAATGGCATTTAAAATAGAAATTTGATTTTATGTAATTATATATTTACCTCGAATTATTCCTCCTATAATTATATGGTTGCCTTCAGTGATGAAAACAGAAACCACTGGGTATATTAAGCAGGTTTATCATAGTGCTTTGTATGCTCATAAAATCATCCAAAGAACTGAAAAAGTAGGATTCTGGGGGCCAATACTAGAGTTGCTGGGATCCAGAATAGACCCCAGTAGTAAGATCTTAAGGTCAAGGAGTCTTGATGCTATATTGCTACTGTCTCACTATCCTTAACCCCCTTGTAGCTGTGCACAGTCACTGGAATATAGGTCTGGCTGCCACAAGTACTTCTCCCTCACATATCATCTTGCACACCAGCAGTGATTACATCAGTATCTGAAGCTCTTGTTGGTGCATCTAATTGGTGGAACATAATTTGCAAAGAAAACCCTGGCAAAAAAAAAGCACTTCACAGATATCAAGTTTTTTATGCAAAAATCTAAAGGAGTGTAGAGGCTGAGTCATCAATAATATCTACTATATTAACATTAATTTTTCATTATTATAGCCTTTTAATTGTAGAGTAAAACCAAGGTAAATAAAAACACACAAAACTTATAGTGTAATGAAATAGAAGGCAAACACCATTATAACCACATCTTGAGTCACAAAATAGAACTTTGCCAGTCACTCCTGAAGCTCTTGCATATGTCCATCTCAAACACACATCTTTCTCTTTCTCTCTCTCCCTTACAAAATTAACCACTGTCTTTATAGTAATAAATTATTTGCACTTCTTTATAGTTTTATATATTCATGTATACCCAAGTATGCATCCTGAGATACTCAAATTTCATCTTGTCCATGTTTTCTTCCTTTACTTTTAATGTACAAGTCTCCTTCCCACCATCTCCTACATTTCTGTATAATTTATCTTCTGAATAATTATAGGTATTTACTGGGCAGGGTGGTCCCTGATCTGGAATGCATGATTGCATACATACAGTGCAGTTCAACATGTAGCTTTGTCCTTCATATTATATGCAAATTACAATTCCAAAGACTTAACCATATTTGGTTTGACACCTTTTATAAGACAGACTAGGGATGGTATTATGTTCTTTCATTTGGAAGACACTGTTATCTTCTTCTCTTTTTGGAATGATAGCAGCTATTGTTGTTCAATGTCACAGCCTGTACTCACTGTCTGTAGTCATTTTTCTTGTCAAAAGCAGGTTTTATATTGTATTCCTCAGGATCTCAGGATGACTTCTTGAGAGCCAAATTCCATAAATTCTGGCATGTTGATGATAGTTTCTCTGGTTCTTTAAACTGTGAAGTAAGTTTTGCTGTAAATTCTTTGGCTATCCCTTTATTTCTGTATGTTAAATTTAAATTATGATTTTTTTTGTAAGTACTGTGAAGCCTGAAAAACCTATATCCTTCTATATTACCTGAGAACTTTACAAGTTATGAGTTTGGGACTAATTTTTTTAATTTTTGAAGGGAGTCATTAACACACCATCCTGGTAGTTATTAGTGGCCTCTCTAAACCAATCAAATAGAATTCCATTGCTCTCATGAGAATGTGGGGAGACTTAAAAATCTTAAATCTATCTAAATAAAGATGTTCTTCAAGAGAAGCATGCAACTGAGTTATCATCAATATGCCTATTTAAGTTTTCTAATTTTTTTCAAGAAAGGTATAGATTTATAGGTGTCCTGATTTCTTATAGAGTTCCTATTTGAATCCTATAGTTCTATTGGATTTGCTGTCCCTATCTCTCATATCACATAGTCTTTAACACATGAAGAAAGAGAATTATGCCGTGCAACAACTAAAATAATTATGATGCAAAGAGATTACATGGCTATTTGCTACTTTAATATACTATGAAGTAGCTCAAGGGGTTAGAGGCTGACCTTTCTGAGTGTTTTATCTAAATCTCATTAATATAGCACATGCCAAAAAGGAAAAGAAAATACGAGGATAGGTTGAGAGATCTCTTAGACAACATCAAGTGAACAAATATTCACAATATAGGGGTCCCAGAAGAAGAGAGAGAAAATGACAGAAGACTTATTTGAAGAAATAATAGCTGAAAACTTTCCGAACCTAGGGAAGGAAAAAAATACTTAGGTTCAAGAACTACAGAGAGTTCCAAACAAAATGAACTCAAAAAGGTACAGAGATTAACAGATAATAAAATGTCAAAGGTTAAAGATAAGAATTTTAAAAGCAACAAGAGAGAGGCAAAACGTTCTGTATAAGGGAAACGCTATATGGCTCTCAGCTGATTGTTCAGCAGAAACTCTGTAGGCTAGAAGGAAATTGGATTATATATTCAAAGAACTGAAAGGAAAAAAGAAATACCTACAGCAAGAATATTCTACTAAGCAAGGTTATCATTCAGAATTGAAGAAGAGATAAAGAGTTTCCCAGACAAAAGTTAAAGGAGTTTATCATCACTAAACTGGCCTTACGAGAAATGTTAAAGAGGTTTCTTTAAGTGCAAAATAAATGGCCATAATCCGATGTCAGAAAATTATAAATAAAAAGATGTAAAATATGACAGCATCTATATAAATGTAGAAGATGCAGTAAAAAAATTTTTTTAAAGAATGTGTTTAAACTTAAATGATTATCAACTTATATATAAGGCTATATACTTAGCATGTTATATATGAACCTCATAGTAACCACAAACTCAAAATCTATACCAGATATGAAAAAAATTAAGAAAGCAAAACATAACACTATAGTAGCTCATCAATCACAATGAAAGAGAACAAGAGAAGAAAAAGGAACAGTAAAAAACTACAAAAAAAAAAAAAAACCCACCACCCAAACCGGAAAACAAGTAATAAAATGGTGCTAAGTATATACCTATTGATAATTACTTTGAATGTAAATGAACTAAATGCTCCAATTTAAGACATACAGTGACAGAATGAATAAAAAATCAAGACTCATCTATATTCTACCAACAAGATACTCACCTTAGACCTACAGACAGAGAGTGAAAGTAAAGAGTTGGAAAAACATGCATCATACAAATGCAAGTGAAAAAGGAAAGCAAGGGTAGCAATATTTATATCAGACAAAATAAACTTTAAAATAAGGACTGTAACCAGAGTCAAAGAAGAACACTATGTAAAGAAAAAAACGTCAATCCAATAAGAGGACATAACCATTATAAGTATGCACCCAATATTAGAGCATCTAAATACATGAAACAAATATAAATGGGCATAAAAAAAGAAACTGTTGGCAATACAGTAATAGTGGAGGACCCTAACACTCCATTTACACCAATGCATAGATGATCCAGGCAGATAATTAATAAGGACACAGTGTATTTTAATGATACATTAAGCCAGATCAAAATAGCAGATATATACAGAACATTCCATTCTAAGACAACAGAATAAACATTCTTTTCAAGTGCACATGGAACATTTTACAGAATTCTTTACACAGTAGGCCACAAAGAATGTTTCAGTAAATTTAAAATCATGCCATGCATATTTTCCAAACATATGAAATTAGAAATCAAACACAACAAAATAACTGGAAAAAACCCACAAATATGTGGATGCTAAACAATATGCTATGAAACAACCAATGGATTAATGAAAAAATTAAAAAATACATGGAGAAAAATAAAAATGGAAACACAGTGGTCCAAAATTTTGAAACACAGCAAAAGATCTTCAAAGAGGGAAATAGGTTTTCTGGGTGGGAAAGGGCAAGATGGCGGAGAAGTAGGGAACTCTGTAATCTTCGCCCGTCCGCATCTATTAAACTGAGGACTGAAGAGACAATACTCTGATCTGCAAGAGTGGGAGGAGAACACACAGACTCCAGAAAGAAGACAAACTCAAAGATGCCTGAGCGAGTGAGTGCGAACGGGGGAAATTAAAAAACGGCCGGGGCCTGGATGTGCTTAGGGGTAGGCGCCCCAGTCCAAGACAGGGAAAGCACACGGTGCCGCGGAGAGACAAGGGGAAGAGAAAGAGAGACTGAAAACACTCATAGAACTGTCTCTAAAGAAGAGATAAAAAAAACTCACCCCAGCACAGAGAAAGATATTGTCACCCCATATATAACCGCTGGGTGAGGGAAGATAAATCCATTCAATCTAGGTGGCAAATTCTTCCTTGGGCTCGGTGGCAGCGGTGCCCATTCCAGGTGGCACCAGGAAAAACAGCCCCTCCACTTACACGATCCCCGCTAGGAAGCAGGCTGCCAGCGGGAGTATGTGTCATCTCTGGTGGTAGCATTAAAGTGCATGGACTAGGATTTGGAAGCGAGGTGGAGCTTGGAAAATACAACTTGGCTCGCCCGTGGCACAGGAAGATCGGACTCAAAAGAGTGGCTTGCAACGCTTCGTTCCAGCAGAGCTTGGGGCACAACCATTCTACACCCTGCAACCACCAAGGCAGGCTTCGGAGAGCAGCCCTCGAGACCTGACCTACCTACACCAAACCACGCCCATCTGCAAGGGAGAGCTGCCTTTTTTTTTTTTTCCTTTTTCTTTCCTTCTTTTTTTCTCTCGCCATCTAGATGTATTTTCCCTTATCTCATTCTTATCTCTCCCCTCCGCTGGTTATACGCTTTTAGACTGTCCATAGTCTTTTGCTGTCTCTGTCCCCCCTCCCCCCTTTTTTTCTTTTCTTCTTTCCTTTCCTTTCCTTTCCTTTTCTTTACTTCCTTTCCCCTTTTGGTTTGCTTGTTTGTTTGATTTTTCTGTGCGTTTGTGTGCTTTTGTTCCCTGTGTGTTTGTGTGTTTTCCTGTTCAGGGCTACCTCAAGAAACAAGCCAAAGTACACAGGGTGGAGAGTCCCAAATATCACTGACTAGGGAAGTAAAATAATCAAAGGCACAACAAGAGAAACCAAGAGACACCATTAAAAGAACACTTCCTGAAACGACAGGCCCTGGACAGTCAAGGAGCCTCCTTTAATAGAGCAATACTAACAGGTGCACAGTGCATAACCGACCTTTTAAAACTGACAAGAGACAGAAAGATAGCCCAAATGAAAAAACGAAAGAACTCTCCTCTAAAGAAATTCCAGGAAGACGTCAGAGCCACAGAACTGCTCAAAAAAGATTTAAGCAACATAACTGAACAAGAATTTAGAACAACTGTCATAAAATTAATCGTTGGACTTGAAAAAAGCATCAGAGAACCATTGATACAAAGACTAGGGACTTTCAAAATAGCTGTGACGAGTTAAAAAAAAAAAAGGCTATAAATGAGATGTATAATAAAGTGGAGGCGGCAACTGCATGGACTGAAGAGGCAGAGAGGAGAATAGGTGAATTAGAAGACACAATTCTAGCAAAAGAAGAAGACACAGTTATAGCAAAAGAGGAAGCCTAGAAAAAGAGAGAGAAATTGATCCAGGAGCATGAAAGGAGAATTCGAGACCTGAGTGATACAATCAAACAGAACAATATCCATATCATAGGAATTCCTGAAGAAGAAGAAAGAGAAAAAGGTCCTGAATTATAGCTGAGAACTTCCTGAATTTGGGGAAAGAAACAGACATTGAAATCCAAGAGGCACAAAGAACCCCCTTAAGACGTAATTTGAATCGACCTTCGGCACGACATATCACAGTGAAACTGGCAAAATATAAAGATAAAGACAGAATTCTGAAAGCAGCTAGGGAGAAAAGGGCCCTAACATACAAAGGGAAACCTATCAGAGTGGTTACAGACCTTTCTAATGAAATTTGGCAGGCCAGAAAGGAATGGCAGGAAATCTTCAATGTGATGAGCAGGAGAAATATGCAGCCAAGAATCCTTTATCCAGCGAGCCTGTCATTCAAAATAGAAGGAGAGTAAAGGTGTTCCCAAATAAACAAAAATAGAGAATTCCTCACCACCAAACCAGCCCTACAAGAAATCCTAAGAGGGACTCTATGAGGAAAATGGTGCAAGGAATACAAGGTACCAGAGACACCACTACAAACATGAACTCTACAGAGAACACAATGAATCCAAACCCACATTTATCAATAATAACTCTGAATGTAAATGGACCAAATGCTCCAATCAAACGACACAGGGTAGCAGAATGGATAAAAAAAAAAAGCCATCTATTTGCTGTATATAAGAGACTCATTTGAGACCTGAAGACCCCTTCAGATTGAAAGTAAGGGGATGGAGAAATATCTATCATGCGACCGGTAGTTAAAAGAAAGCCGGAGCAGCATACTTGTATCAGACAAACTGTACTTTAAAGTAAAGGCAGTAACAAAAGATGAAGAAGGACATTATATAATAATTACAGGGTCTCTCCATCAGGAAGAGCTAACAATTATAAACATCTATGCACTGAATTTGGGAGCACCTAAATACATGTAAAATTGATCACAAACCGAAACAATCTTATTGATAAGAATGTGTTAATTGCAGGGGACGTTAACACTCCACTTACA
>CM053560.1:71541939-71562426 GCA_028646485.1 Cryptoprocta ferox | reverse complement strand
GGTTGTTTCCTGCTTTCTCCTCTAGGGTTTTGATGGTTTCCTGTCTCACGTTCAGGTCCTTCATCCATTTTGAGTTTATTTTTATGGATGGTGTAAGAGAGTGGTCTAGTTTCATTCTTCTGCATGTTGCTGTCCAGTTCTCCCAGCACCACCTGTTAAAGAGGTTGTCTTTTTTCCATTGGATACTCTTTCCTGCTTCGTCAAAAATTAATTGGCCATACATTTGTGGGTCCAGTTCTGGGCTCTCTAATCTATTCCATTGGTCTATGTGTCTGTTTTTGTGCCAGTACCATACTGTCTTGATGATGATAGATTTGTAGTAGAGGCTAAAGTCAGGGATTGTGATGCCTCCCGTTTTGGTTTTCTTCTTCAGTATTACTTTGGCTATTCGGGGTCTTTTGTGGTTCCATATGAATTTTAGGATAGTTTGTTCTAGCTTTAAGAAGAATGCTGGTAAAATTTTGATTGGGATAGCATTGAACGTGTAGATTGCTTTGGGTAATAATGATATTTTAACAATGTTTATTCTTCTGATCCATGAACATGGAATGTTTTCCATTTCTTTGTGTCTTCTTCAATTTCCTTCATAAGTTTTCTATAGTTTTCATCATACAGGTCTTTTACATATTTGGTTAGGTTTACTACTGGGTATGTTATGCCTTTTCGTGCAATTGTGAATGGGATCAGTTTCTTGATTTCTCTTTCTGTTGCTTCATTAGTGGTGTATAAAAATGCAACCGATTTCTGCACGTTGATGTTGTACCCTGCGACTTTGCTGAATTCCTCGATCAGTTCTAGTAGGCTTCTGGTGGAGTCGGTTGGGTTTTCCATGTAGAGTATTATGTCATCTGCAAAAAGTGAAAGTTTGACTTCATCTTTGCCAATTAGGATGCCTTTTATTTCCTTTTGTTGTCTAATTGCTGATGCTAGGACTTCCAGCAGTATGGTAAACAACAGTGGTGAGAGTGGACATCCTTGTCGTATTCCTGATCTCAGGGGGAAAGCTCTCAGTTTTTCCCCATTGAGGATGATATTAGCTGTGTGCTTTTCATAGATGGCTTTTATGATATGTAAGTAAGTGCCTTCTATCCTGACTTTCTCAAGGGTTTTTATTAAGAAACCATGGTGTATTTTGTCAAATGCTTTTTCTGCATCTATCGACAGGATCATATGGTTTTTATCTTTTCTTTTGTTAACGTGATGTATTATATTGATGGGTTTGCGAATATTGAACCAGCCCCATAATCCAGGAATGAATCCCACTTGATCATGTAGGATAATTCTTTTTATATGCTGTTGAATTCAATTTGCTAGTATCTTGTTGAGTACTTTTGCATCTGTATTCATCAAGGATATTGGCCTGGGTTCTCTTTTTTTGCTGGGTCTCTGTCCAATTTGGGAATCAAAGTGATGCTGGCTTTGTAAAATGAGTCTGGGAGTTTTCCTTCTATTTCTATTTTTGAAATAGCTTGAGGAGAATGGGTATTAACTCCGCTTTAAATGTCTGGTAGAATTCCCCAGGGAAGCCAATTTTGGGAAATTTTTGATTACTGATTCAATTTCTTCTCTGGTTATGGGTCTGTTGAGGTTTTCTATCACTTCCCATTTGAATTTTGGTAGTGCATGTATGTTTAGGAATTTGTCCATTTCTTCTAGATTGTCCAGTTTGTTGCCATATAGTTTTTCATAGCATTCCCTGATGATTGTTTGTATTTCTGAGGGATTGGTTGTAATAGCTCCGTTTTCATTCGTGATTTTGTCTATTTTGGTCCTATCTTTTCTTTTTGAGAAGTCTGGCTAGAGGTTTATGAATTTTGTTTACTTTTTCAAAAAACCAACTCTTGGTTTTATTGATTTGTTCAACTGTTTTCTTGGATTCTATTTTGTTTATTTCTGCCCTGATCTTTATTATTTCTCTTCTTCTGAGTTTGGGGTGCTCTTCCTGCTCCCCTTCTAGTTCCTTTAGGTGCTCTGTTATATTTTGAATTTGCACTTTTTCTAGTTTCTTGAAATAGGCCTGGATTGCAATATACTTTCCTCTTAGAACTGCCTTTGCTGCATTCCAGAGAGTTTGGATTGTTGTATTTTCATTTTCATTTGTTTCCCAATATTTTTTAACTTCTTCTCTAATTGCATGATTGGCCCAATCATTCTTTAGTAGGCTGGTCTTTAACCTCCATGTTTTTAGAGGTTTTGCAGATTTTTTCCTGTGATTGATTTCAAGTTTCATAGCATTGTGATCTGAAAGTGTGCATGGTATAATCTCAATTTGTTTATATATATGGAGGGCTGGTTTATGCCCCAGTATGTGATCTGTCTTGGAGAATGTACCATGTGCACTCGAGAAGAAAGTGAATTCTCTAGCCTCAGGATGTAGAGTTCTAAATACATCTGTCAAACCCATCTGTTCCAATGTGTTGTTCAGGTCCATTTTTTCTTTAATGGTTTTCTGTCTGGATGATCTATCCATTGCTGTAAGTGGAGTGTTAAAATCGCCTGGAATTAGCACATTCTTATCAACAAGATTGTTTCTGTTTGTGATTAACTGTTTTATGTATTTGGGTGCTCCTGAATTCAGTATGTAGATGTTTATAATTGTTAGCTCATCCTGATGGATAGACCCTGTAATTATTATATAATTCCCTTCTTCATCTCTTGTTGTTACCTTTACTTTAAAGTCCAGTTTGTCCGATATAAGTATGGCTACTCTGGCTTTCTTTTGACTTCCAGTCACATGATAGATATTTCTCCATCCCCTCACTTTCAATCTGAAGGTGTCTTCAGGTCTAAAATAAGTCTCTTGTAGAGAGCAAATAGATGGATTTTGTTTTTTATCCATTCTGCTACCCTATGTCTTCAGATTGGAGCATTTAGTCCATTTACATTCAGTGTTATTATTGAAAACTATGGGTTTAGAGTCATTGTGTTCTCTGTAGTGTTCATGCTTGTAGTGGTGTCTCTGGTGCCTTGCGTTCCTTGCACCATTTCCCTCATAGAGTCCCTCTTAGGATTTCTTGTAGGGCTGGTTTGTTGGTGATGAATTCTCTCAATTTTTGTTTATTTGGGAACACCTTTATCTCTCCTTCTATTCTGAATGATAGGCTTGCTGGATAAAGGATTCTTGGCTGCATATGTTTTCTGTTCATCACATTGAAGATTTCCTGCCATTCCTTTCTGGCCTGCCAAGTTTCAGTAGATAGGTCTGTAACTACTCTGATAGGTTTCCCTTTGTGTGTTAGGGCCCTTTTATCCCTAGCTGCTTTCAGAATTCTGTCTTTATCCTTATATTTTGCCAGTTTCACTATGATATGTCGTGCCGAAGGTCGATTCAAGTTACATCTGAGGGAACTTCTCTGTGCCTCTTGGATTTCAATGTCTATTTCCTTCCCCAGACTGGGGAAGTTCTCGGTTATAATTTTTTTAAGTAACCCTTCAGCACCTTTCTCTCTTTCTTCTTCTTCAGGAATTCCTATGATAGGTATATTGTTCCATTTGATTGTATCACTCAGGTCTCAAATTCTCCTTTTGTGCTCCTGGATCAATTTATCTCTCTTTTTCTCGGCCTCCTCTTTGTCTATAATTGTGTCTTCTAATTCACCTATTCTCCTCTATGCCTCTCAATCCGTGCAGTGGCCGCCTCCATTTTATTTTGCACCTCGTTTATAGCATTTTTTAATTCATCACAACTATTTTTAAGGTAATAGTCTTTGTAGCAGTAGTTTCTCTGATGTTTTCCATGCCTTTTTCAAGCCCAGTGATTAATTTAATGACAGTTGTTCTGAATTCTTGCTCATTTATGTTGCTTATATCTGTTTTGAGCAATTCTGTAGCTGTGATTTCTTCATGGAATTTCTTTAGAGGAGAATTTTTCTGTTTTGTCATTTTGGCTAGCTTTGTGTCTCTTTTCAGTTTTAAATGCTTGTTATACACTCTGCACCTATGAGTATTGCTGTATTAAAGGAGGCTCCTTGACTGTACAGGGCCTGTCCGTTTAGGGAGTGTTCTTTTGATGGTGTCCCTTGGTCTCTCTTATGTCTTTGGTTATTTTATTTCCCTACTCGTATTGAAATTTGGGACTCTCCACCATGTGTACTTTGGCTTGTTTCTTGAGGTAGCCCTGAAAAGGAAAACAGACAGACAAACACACAGGGAACAAAAGCATGCAAATGCACAGACAAGTCAAACATACAAGCAAACCAGAAGGGAAAAAAAGAAAAGAGGAGGGGGGACAAAAACAACAAAAGACACAGGACAGTCTAAAAGCTAAAAAATAGAAATCCCAGCTACAAATAAAGAACAGGGTGGAGGCAGTGTTGATAGAAGAGCATATACAAAGAGAGGTGTGACAGGGGTGGGAAGGAAGCGAAGTTGAACATTGACCAAGCAGAGAGACTAAAAGGCTTAAACAGAGAGAGAAAGAGGCAAATATGGTAAGAGGCGAGAAGAAAAAAAACAAAGATAATGTTACCCAAGGAACCTATGTAGTCTGATTATTCCATAGAGAGAGAAAAAGGAAGGTAAAGACAGAGGTGTAGAATATGCATCAAGAGAATAGATTAAATGTGACTGTTTAAGCAAACCAATGACCAAAGTGCCCAGTCGAGCAGAGAAGAAAGGTAAGAATGAGATAAGGGAAAATATATCTGAATAGCAAGAATTGATCACAGCAATGAATCAATGCGATCTTGCCCCAGGCTCCAGTTAAAAAAAAAAAAAAAAAAAAGCATCTCTCCTGCGCGGATGGGCGTGGTTTGGTGTAAACAGGTTTCACCTCCACTGTGGGTCCCACAGGCCTTTGCTGAGGCCCCGCCTTGGTGCTTGTGGGGAGAAAAATGGCAGCGCCCCAGTCCCTTCTCGAACCAAGCGTTGCAATTCACTCTTTTGGGTTGATCTCCCTGTGCTGCAGATGTAGCCACAGTGGGCCAAGTTGTATTTCTCAAGCCCCGCCTTTTTTCCAGATTTTAGTCCTCGCACTTCAAAGATACCACCCAAAATGTACTTCCGCAGCCCGGGCGGCTTCCTAGCCAGGTATCAGGTAGGGGGAGTAGAGGAGCAGTTTCTCCTGGCACCGCCTGGAATTGGGGCGCCTAGTCCAAGGAAACTGCCACAGCTAGAGAAAAAAATCTCTCGCTGAATGCCCTTTGGTTACAGATGGGATAATAGGATCCCTCTCCATCCTGGGGCGAGATTTTTCTCTTCTCCAGAGACAGTTTATAGAAGTTTCAGCTGCTCTTTCTCTTCCCCTGGTCTCTCTGCAGCTCTCCACAGAGGGGGGCTCCCTCCCCTCCGCGCCTCCAGTTCCCTGCCCATTTTTATCTTCCCCAGTTTGCAATCACGCACCTATGAGGCCTGTCTTCTTAGCAGACTCTATCCCTTTTCCTTCCAGACTCTTGCAGTTCAGTGTCTTGTGGCTTCAGTCCTTCCTGGTTTTAGAGATGCAGGCTGGTGAAAGAGTACGGAGCTCCCTACTTCTCTGCCATCTTGCCGGAAGAAAAACTTGGCTGTTTTAAATAATACTCATATTAATGTGGGGGTGCATATATCTTTTCTAATTAGTGGTTTTGTTTTTTGGGGGTAAATACCCAGTAGTAGAATTATTGGATCATATGGTATTTCTATTTTTTATGCTTTTGAGGAAACTTTATACCGTTTTTCACAGTATATTAATTTACATTCCCACCAACAGTGCACCAGGGTTTCTTTTTTTTCCATATCCTCACCATTACTTTTCATTTCTTTCTTTTTGATAATAGCCCTTCTTACAGATGTAAGGTGATTTCTTTTTTTTAATTTTTTTAAGTTTATTTATTTATTATGAGAGAGGGAGAGAGAGAGGTGGAAGGGCAGAGAGGAAGAGAGAGAATCCCAAGCCAACTCTGTGCTGTCAGAACAGAGCCCGATGTGGGGCTCAAACCCATGGACCATGAGATCATGACCTGAGCTGAAACCAAGAGCCAAACACTTAACCGAATGAGCTACCCAGGCGCCCCTAAGGTGATTTCTCATTGTGGTTTTGATTTGCATTTACCTGATGATTAGTGATACTGAGAATCTTTTCATGTATCTATTGGTCATCTGTATGTCTTCTTTGGAAAAATCTCTATTCAGGTCCTCTGCCCATTTTTCAGACTGTTTTGGGGGCGGGGCAGGTTTGGTGCTGAGTTGCTTAAGTTCTTTATATATTTTGGATATTAATCCCTTTTCAGATACATTAGGACTTTTAAATATCTGAGAAAATGTTTATGATATAAGGTATGGAGTACACCAGTATACTTCTAATATAAAGCCTGAATGGCTACAGTTGACTCCAGTGTTGCTGCAGAAATGAGGTGTTCTAGACCAGTTGTCACCTATGTCTGCTGCTGTTACCTGTCTGTGTAGCCTGCCTGTATCCCCTTAGCCACCTCCATCTGTGCTGGGAAAGTGCCACCTGCTGCTTATCACCTCAGCTGTGCTTTTCTTATTCACAGTGTGAGCTATACTTCATACTCTAAATGACAGAATCCCGAAACTTCATGCCCAGCATCCTAGTCCAGGATTTAAGGTTTTTCCAAAACCAGTGGAATACACATTCAGTGCATCTGATTCAAGTTCCTATGATGGGTTCAGGGCAAACCTTACTAATTTTCTAAAGATTAATAGAATAATCTCATAGTCTGTCCGGTACTTTTTGAACAGAAGGGCTCAGTTTATAATGCATGTTATTTCCTGCTACTTTACTTGAAGCATGCAGTGGTATGGATGATCCTGATTTGGAAATGTAAGAAATGCTTGTATTGTGAAACGAGCAGAATAATTGGCTTAAAGCCTCAAGAAAAACCAAGGATAATATGTGATTTTAAGGAAGAACACAAGAGGTGCCTGGGTAGCTCATTCAGTAAAGCATCTGACTTTGGCTCAGGTCATTATCTCATGGTTGTGAGTTTAAGCCCCGTGTCAGGCTCTGTGCTGGCAGCTCAGAGCCTGGAGCCTACTTTGGATTCTGTTTGCCTCTTCTTTGCCCCTCCCCTGTTCGCACTCTGTCTCTCAAGAAATAAATAATTAAAAAAATTTTAATAACAATTTTAAAAAAGGAATAACTCAAGACAACTCTAATAACTTTTCCTCACTATGGAGTTATAGACTTAGTATAGTTTTCACATTATGACAAAACAGACACTGCATGTGGCATATCTGTAGCAGTCATTGCTGTCTGGGTAATCTTTGATCATAATGCTAATACCAGGAAAGAAGCAACACTACAGTACAGGGTTGATAAATCACCCAACCTAAAAATCTAAGATGACAGTGACAAGTTTTGGGACAAGTTACGCTCACATGACTGTGACTTGTCTATAGCAGAGTGTAACTACTGTACTCTGTAGTATATCTCCACAGAGTAAATGTTGTATTGTCTTTTTTTTGTATCAGTTGAGGCTAACATTCTAGAGTGAGACCATCTCGGAGGAAGTTGGAGTGGTACATAACACAGGGGTAACGTAATGTGTTTCCAGTTCATAATGTTCAGTGATCTCCAAAGTAACTGCCTTTGCATTTCCAGGCCTCTCTTTAGACTAGCGTACCCCATAAATACCTGATGCAGAGCATGTATGATACAAGTCTTGTTCTGTTTTTACATGGTCTTATTGTCAAATGTCTAAAGCTTCATGTGCTCTCATCTTTTGACATCAACACAATGTTACAAATAAAACGGTAAAAATAATAATGGTACCGGACCAATATCAAGTGATTTTATAAAGCTGCACAAAAATGTGTGTGAAGACTCTTAAGTTCTGTATGTGAGGCAGAAAAGATAAAGATGAATTTAAAAAGTATTACCTTGAGGGGCACCTGGGTGGCTCAGTCAGTTAAGTCAGGTCATGATCTCATGGTTCATGAGTTTGAGCCCTGTGTAGGGCTTGACACTGGCAGTGTAGAACCTGCTTGAACTTCTCTGTCTCCTCTCTCTCTGCCCGTCCCCTGCTCGTGCTCTCTCTCTCTCTCTCTCTCTCTCTCTCTCAAAATAAATGAATATTTAAAAAGAGTATTACCTTGAATTTTCGTGCAATTTTTTTAATGCTAAATGGATTTTTTTTGATGGATAGCACAAACTTTTTGATCTTAAATGTGTGAAAACAGGAATACTAATATAATTATTTTTACTACTGGAACTAAATTATAGATTATTTGGAGTATTTTAGACCATAAAAGAAACAGCATTGTTGGGACACCTGGGTGGCTCAGTCAGTCAAAACATCCAACTCTTGATTTCAGCTCAGGTCATGATCTCACTGTCTGTAAGTTCAAGCCCCACATCAGGCCCTGCACTGACAATGCAGAGCCTGCCTGGGATTCTCTGTCTCCCACTCTCTCTGCCTTTCTCTCTCAGTAATAAATAAACAAACATTTTAAAAAAGAAGTAACATGGGGTGCCTGGGTAGCTCAGTTGGTTAAGCGTCTGACTTCGGCTCAGGTCACAGTCTCATGGTTTGTGGGTTCGAGCCCCGCATCAGGCTCTGAGCTGTCAGCACAGAGCCTGTCTTCGGATTCTGTATCTCCCTCTCTCTCTGACCCTCCCCTGCTCACACTGTCTGTCTGTCTGTCTGTCTCTCTCTCTCTCTCAAAAATAAATAAAACATTTTAAAAATTTAAAAAAATAAAAAGAAGCAGCATTTTTTTGTTTATCCAGTATGGATATCTACCAAAGTTTTTATGAAATTAATTTCATAAAATTTAAATTATGCAACATGCTGTCTCTGATTTTAGATAGCATATATAAGCAATTTATTAGCTTAGAAACTGCATAATCATGTGAGGTTTCTTTACTACAAATATATAACAACGAACATACATTTATCATTTCAAACAAATAAGGTAACTTAAAACAATGGTAACTACAAGAAAAAAAATAAGTCTATGTTTTCTCAAGTTTCTTCTTGTCTACTCAATTCATCAAATCTAGTCTTGGAAGAGACAGGTGGGAAAGCAGCCTGTAACTCACATATCGGGTCTTCAGCTTGTGCATTGCTGATTTCACCTCTTTGTTTCTCAATGTGTAGATAATGGGGTTCAATATAGGTGTGAAGACTGTAGAGAACACAGAAAGGACTTTATCCACTGGGAGGTTGCTGAAAGGCCAGGCATAGATGAAGATACAGGGCCCAAAAAAAGAGGGTCACTACAGTAATGTGGGCAGTCAGAATGCTGCGGGCCTTGGCCCTGCCCACTGAGGAATGACATTGTACAGTGATTAGGATGATTGTGTAGGAGATCAGCAAGAGTAAGAATGAAGTCACTCCCATGAGACCACTGTCCAAAAGCATCAACACTTCAGGGACATAAGTATCTGTGCAAGCAAGTTTAATGACCAAGGTAAGGTCACAGTAATAACTATCCACTATGTTTGGGCCACAGAAAGGCAAGTTTATAGTGAAAGCTAACTGGCTCATGGAGTGCATGATCCCAATGACCCAAGAGCCTGCCACCAGGCCTGTACACTTGCCCAAGTTCATGATGGTTGTATAATGGAGAGGTTTGCATATGGCTACATACCTGTCATAAGCCATGGCTACAAGAAGCACCATCTCACCACCAGCAAAAACATGAAGTAAGAATATCTGGGCCACGCAGCCCTCAAAAGAGATGGTCTTAGATTCATGAAGGAAATCATGAATCATCTTGGGGGTTGCATAAGTGGCTAGAAATACATCAAGAACAGAAAGGTTACTAAGCATGATGTACATGGTGTGTGCAGGGCAGGCTCAGAAATCACAGTGAGGACAATAAGGAGGTTGCCGAGTACAATGACAACGTACAAGAAATTAAACAACACAAAGAAGAAATACTGGAGCTCCCAGGAACTAGAGAGTCCCAGCAACACAAACTCAGCCACCCTAGAATAATTTCCTTGATCCATGTTTTCAGGCTACAAAAGAAGTACCTACAAAGAGAAACATTAATAGATTATTATCAACAACAAGAAAAGTAGAGCACAATACTGAAGTTTTTCTCAACATTAATTTAAAATGATTTAGAGTTAGTCCTATTAGGAAATGTTTTATCTGTAATTTTAACAAATATCTTTTCTCAGTTGTCCTTACCAATGAAGGAAAGCTACGAGGTACAAATGTAGTAAATAAACAACTCCATTTCATATATTTGTGGGATAAATCTGATGCTAATCAAATAACAGATCAGTATTGCAAAACCACAATTAAGATGCTAAAGTGTCCAGATTCTAGTACCATCTTCCTTGCCCTGCTGCTGTTCGTTATCTTCTAGGGATTACCAACAAGCACATTCGATTCTTAGAGAATTCTCAAGAGACCATGTTTGCATTTACTTACCTTTTTCACTGTGGTTTTTAATATGGTTTTCCTTTGCCTCTCTCCTTTGTCTACTATTTAACTTCCACAACTACACCATTGAAAGGGTTGAATACATTGAAGTTGTGATAGCTATTTGGCTTTGAAGACAAGTCCCTTGAAGGTAATATTGTATTATATGAAAATAAGTAAACAGAGATGGCAAATATATCAGAACAGAATATTGATATATAAGCTAATAATAGCAATGAAATGCAAAGTTCTGATTTAGTTAAGGAGGTTGAAAAGTAGACCTCTTGAAGACCAACTATAACATGTTATTTATCAATGCAGAAAACTTCCAAAAGAAGTAATTATATCCAAGATATAGAATTTGTAGGCTTTGATTAGGATTTCTCTAACTTACTAAAATAAAGTATCTTCTTTGAAAAATATTCAACAACACCTTACTTTCTCGTTAGGCAGAAATTGAGATAATTAACAATAAGAAATAATAAATAACAAGATAATACACAACTGAGATAATAACCTGCTGATAGATCATAAAATAATTATGCTTCTGTTCTCTCTGCCACTTTGGAAGAATGCAGAAAAAAGCTTCCAAGGAGACAGACAAGGATTTGAGAATTGATTTTTTAAATTTGTATTTAGAAACACAAGAATACTTTAATCGAAAGGAAGGCAATTCGTTTATATATTTTTAAAAAAGAAGACTCTCACTTTTCAATTTCTGTGTTATAATTAGAAGTGATAAGTGTCAATCACTGTAAAAAAAAAAACTGTGGGAGAAAAAGGGTGATGTCAGTGGGAAAAACTATTTAGCTTGAAAGTGTTTTTACATGCTGTATGTGAGCATCAGACTTTTTACAACAGTCTGGTGAGGAGGAGGTTGTTGTCCCAGTTTTCATATAAGGAAATTGAGACTCAGAAGGGTTAACTAATATGTCCAATATTATATAACTAGCAAGTAACAAATCCAGAACTTCATTTCAGTTCTTCAAAGCTCTTTCCGCCGTCCTTGATAGCAGAGTCTCTAATGAAACCTAAAGGATATGTTAAGAATAGACAACAAGTGGAATTATCAAGATTGGAAAATGAGAAATTAGTTTAAGTAGTTGATGCAACCCCCTATTAAATATTTCTAAATGTACCATAAATGCAGTTTACAGTAATAGCACTTTCTAGTTACAAAGAGGGTGATATATATTTTGTTTTCCAAAATGGTTAATGCTTTTTGCTTAAAGGGATAAATTAAAGCTTAAAGTTTATTAACTTGGAAAACCTTATTCCCTGGTAATATTTACTAACTAGGTTGTTGCTATATTGAGCTTTACAAAGATTCTCCCCAAAACAGCATTAAAAAAAAAAACAATCAAGTGAGTGAACAATGAATGCTGTGACAAAATAACTAAAATGGAACCATTCCAAAGAATATTTAAATCAGTAATTATCACTTGGACTGAGAAGGGGCATCTTCCCTGGAGCATTCTCTTATGGGGAAAGGAATTGATATTCAAAAGGGTTTAAGAAAAGATTGGGAGTAAAACTATTCTTGACTATATTTTTAATTTAGTCAGTCACCTATGAAATGACATCTTTCTTTTAGTGAAAATGAATGAGAAATAGAGATATGGGAGACAGGAGAAGAAAAATGTCAGAAATCTTCACAGAGTGACACTGCACCCTTCTACTGAATGCCAATTTTGTCTAGGTGCTGGACTGGGCTGGGATGAACTATGATAAATATAAAATGATGTTAGTATGCTTTTGTAGAGTCTCCTTTTCTCTGTTTTTTGGAAAAGAAAAAAACTTAGAACCAAAAAAGCAGCTCAAATGTTACAGAAATTGATCCTTAAACCATTTTCTATTATACCCAAGTGAAATTTTATGTACCACACTAACATGGATGTAAATATTTTGCAGTTGAGGCAAAGAAATTTTCACAAAACCATTAAGTCCAAATATCATAAGCCATTGCTCCAAGTTTCTTTCTGTAATTAAAGGTCATATTAACATTTTCCAAAGAGAAAATCCCAAGCAAATGGACCCAGCAAATTGTTGTCATAAAATAAACATACCTGACTCAATATCTGAAGATTTTTAAGGATGTTGAAATAAGTGTTGGCTTCCTTCAAATCAAATTCTCTTATAAGAGAGCTGTATAAAATGAATACATGTTTTTGAGGTGAGATATCATAACAAAATAAATACTGACTTAGGCAGACCTCCTCTCAGCTCTCTGTTTCACCCTTTTCCCTTTTATAATTTCTCTATTTCACTCTAGACTGGGGATTAAACTGTATGGGAGGTTACATGTGTCCCATGGTGATTTTTTGGTCATTAGATATTCTCTAGCTTGTTGAACAGGGAAAATGGCTTAAGTCTGAGAACCAAACCACTTTTATCTTTCTCTCAACAACAACACAGTCATTTCCCCTCTGTCTTACTTATTACCAGTTACATGCCCTATGTTCTGATAGTTTTAGAGAAATTTTGATATGTAGGGATTTCTGAAGTACTTGATTAAGAATTGAATTTTTAGTAATATTCCCCACCTTAGTGGGAAAAATAGGAAACCTCAGAGAACATCTAATCCCCCACAATGGGATGTATAATGAATTCCTCTTTTAATCTTTCTGTTTAACACCATTAATAGAGCATCCAGTGTGGATATATTTGTATTCTTAGCATAAACTCTACTTAATTATGATGCATAATATGGGAATATCATAGCTTGTATTTGATATGCTAATTTTTTTAAACATTTTTATTTATTTTTGAGAGACAGAGACAGATCATGAGCAAGGGAGGGACAGAGAGAGAAAGGGACACACAGAACCAGAAGCAGGCTCCAGGCTCTGAGCTGCCAGCACAGAGCCCGACGCGGGGCTCAAAGGCACAAACTGTGAGATCATGACCTGAGCCAAAGTCGAATGCTCAGCCAACTAAGCCACCCAGGCGCCCCTGATATGCTAATTTTTATGTAGGTTTTTGCATATGGTTTTACAAGTGTCATTGGCCTGTAGTATTTTGGAGTTATTTGTGCTCCCACATCCAGTTTTGGTATTGAGACAATGATAGGTTCATAAAATAAGTTGGAGTACTCAGCAACTATTTTTATACCCTAGTCTTATCTGTTCTTTGAAGAATTGGAAGACATTGTACATAAATTTGAATGTGTCTTGTGATCTCGTAGATTAACTTTTTTCTTTTTTTTCTCAGAGACTGAAATGTTGTTTTTATTTTAATATATCACAGGAAAACATTAAAGAGCAGATGTATGGTTATTTTCATTTGATGTTCTCCAGATTTTTCCTTGTCTATCTTATAATTAGTATTTTAGGATGTTTGGGTATTTGTTACAGGCAGAATTGGATAGATACAGCCTACAAAACGTATATGTCCTCCCCTGAATAAAGCTAGATGAAAATCTTAACAGCAAATTGAAATACATAGATAACAGGGACAAAATTTAGTTTCCACATGCTAAACATAATACATGAAATCTCTTCATGTTTGCTAAACATAATACATGAAATCTCTTCATGTTTGAAATACACAGATAACAGGGACAAAATTTAGTTTCCACATGCTAAACATAATACATGAAATCTCTTCACTATCTGCAAATGTAATCAAGGTATAATTTTTGGCTGGTGTTATATTCCTTTATTTTTTTTTCATGGTTCACTAGAAAAGGACTGGCATTCTACTTTTACCATAGTTAAACTTTACCCTATTAATTTCCACAATATGTTCTCTGGAAGTAGGAGGAAAGCTAGAAAGAGGATCAGATCTCTTCATGAAACTGGTATTTGGTGCCATATGTAAGCCTGGTTAATTGGTCTTCTAGAAGCTGTAAAATAAGACATTCTGTGAAAGGTAAACATCACAGCTGGTTATCATGAGTATAACCATCAAGCCAACAGGATCTTGAGCTATCTTTGAAGCTTAGTGTGCTGGCCTTCACCAGAAGATGTCTGCATTACTCTTACTGCTCAAAGTGTGTGTAGCACAGGACTGCACTAGAATCAATTTGTTTACAAGAAGAAATTAAAACTATATTTTGTTTTTACGTATAGGGGCTTGACTGAATAACATGCATCTGAATTTTAAGTTGCAAAGGTGTCTGAAAAGTTAATTTTTCACGTGTATCTTTTGTTGAATGTTTTGGTTCAAGAAGGAGTATTTTAAGCTTTTTAAAATACTTCAGCTTTAAATGTAACTGTACCCTTCTGCATTGAAAATCATAACCAATATGGCTGCAGTATATTTCTTAGTGGTATCCAGCATCACTTGCAGAAGCTTCTGTAACATATTAATTATGCTTGGGTATAGGACTCTAGTGTACTTGGGTGTATTGCATAGCACTATGAAAAACAAGTAGAAGAGGCATTATAGTGATGCTTGTCTGGTAATATCACGTCTGTGTTAATGGAAGGTTTTGTGATGTGTGAAACTTGTGTTTTTATATATAAATGAGTATGGTTACTTTAGTGTTGTAATACTTATTTTTAGCTATAAATAATTATGTACATGAGATATTGCTGATTTATCGTGCAGTCCTAGTTTTTATTTACATTAAAGCATTCAGTTTAGTTTTCAATTTTATGTGCCTTAGTTCTCAGATCTTAAGATGTGTACAGATAGTTCATATTTATGTATTGCATATAATCATGCTATTTAGCATTAATGCTATTTTGTATTATATAAACAACAAAAGCTATGTACAGAGGGAAACTTCTACTTATTTGAATTAGTGTTTTCATATTCTTTGGGTAATACCCAGTAGTGAAATTACTGGATCATATGGTAATTCTATTTTTAATTTTTGTGGAACTTTCATACTATTTTTCCACACTGGCTGCACCAATATGTATTCCCACCAAGAGTGCATGAGATGTTCTGAGATGTTCCTTTTTCTCTACATCCTTGCCAACACTGTTTCTTGTGTTTTTTATTTTAGCCATTCTGACAGGTATGAGGTGATATCTCATTGTAGTTTTGATTTGCATTCCCCTGATAATTAGTGATGTTAAGCATGTTTTCTTACATCTGTTGGCCATCTGCTATTTTCTTTGGAGAAATGTCTATTCATGTCTTCTGCCCATTTTTAATTGTATTATTTGGTTTCTTAGGTATTGAGTTTTAAAAGTTCTTTACATATTTTGGAAACTAACCCTTTATCAGATATGTCATTTGCAAATAGCTTCTCCCACTCAGTATCTTGTCTTTTAGTTTTGTTGGTAGCCTCCTTTGCTCTGCAAAAACTTTTTCTTTTTATATAGACCCAGTAGTTTATTTTCATTTTAATTCCCCTTGCCTCTGGAGTCATATCTAGAATACTGCTATTACAGCCAATGTAAGAGAAATTACTGCCTGTGCTCTTTTTTGAGACATTTATGATTTCAGGTCTCACATTTAGGTCTTTAATCCATTTTGAGTTTGTTTCTGTGTGTGGTGTGAGAAAGTGGTCCAGTGTTTTGCATCTAGCTGTCCGGTTTCCAACCACCATTTACTGAAGGGACTGTCTTTTTCCCATTGTATATTCTTGCCTCCTTTGTCATAGATTAATTGATCATATAATCATGAGTTTATTTATGGGTTCTCTATGCTGTTCCATTGATCTGTGGGTACCATAACATTTTGATTATAGCTTTGTAGTATATCTTGAAATCTGGGATTATGATACCTCCAGTTTTGTTCTTTTTTAAGATTGCTCTTGCTATTCAGGATCTTTTGTGGTTTAATACAAATTCTGGGGTTGTTTGTTCTAATTTTTTTAAAAATGCTGTTGGTATTTTGTTAGGGATTGAATTAAATCTGTAGATTGCTTTGGGTAGTATGGCTATATAAACAATATTTGTTCTCCCACTCCGTGAGCATGAAATAGCTTTCCATTAGTTTCATCTTCAATTTCTTTCAACAATATTTTATAGTTTTCAGAAAACAGGTCTTTCATCTCCTTGGTTAAGTTTATTCATATGTATTTTATTCTTTTTGGTGCCATTGTAAATGGGACTGTGATTTTAATTTCTCTTTCTGCTACTTCATTTTTAGTGTATAGAAATGCAACAGGCTTCTGTATATTGATTTTACTGAATTTATTTAACAGTCCTAGTAGCTTTCTGTTGGAGTCTTTTGGGTTTTATGTGTATATATTTATATACTTATATATATGTATACTTTATATACATACATAGTATCATGTCATGTGTAAAGAGTAAAAGTTTACTTCTTCCTTACCTGTATGGATGTCTCTTATTTCTTTTTGTTGTCTGAGTGTTGTGGCTAGGACTTCCAGTACTATGTTGAATAAAAGTGGTCAGAGTGTACATCCTTGTCTTGTTCCTGATCTTAAGGAAAAGTGGATAGCTTTTAACTATTGAGTATGATGTTATCTGTGGGTTTTTCATTATGGCCTTTATTATGGTGAGGTATGTTCCCTCTAAGCCTACTTTGTTGAGGGCTTTTATCATGAATGCATGTCATACTTTGTCCAGTGCTTTTTCTGAATCAATTGAAATGATCGTTTTTTTTTATCCTTTCTCTTATTGATGTAATGTATCACATTGATTGATTTGCAAAAATTGAACCACCCTTGCATCACAGGAATAAATACCCCTTGATTTCAGTGAATGATTTTTTTTATATATTGTTGATTGTTTGATAATATTTTGTTGAGGATTTTTGCATCTATGTTCATCAGAGATATTGGCCTGTAGTGTTTTTTTTTTTGTTTTTTTGTTTGTTTTTTTTTTTTTTTTTGTAGTGTCTTTATCTCGATTGGTACCAGAGTAATGCTGATCCCCTACCATGGATCTGGAAGATGTCCTTCTATTTTTTGGAATAGTTTGAGAAGAATAGATAATAACTCTTCTCCAAATGTTTGGTAGAAATCACCTGTGAATCCATCTGGTCCTGGTCTTTTGTATGTTGGCAGTTTTCTTGATTACTGATTCAATTTCATTGGATAACCAGTCTGTTCAAATCTTCTACTTCTTCCTGATTCATTCAGTTATATGCTTCTAGGAATTTATTCATTTCTTCTAGGTTTCCTCATCTGTTGGCATAAATTTTTTCATAACATACACTCTAACCCTTTGTATTTCTGTTTTGTCACTTGTTTCTCATCTCTTACTTTTGATTTTGACTGAATCCTCTCTCTCTCTCTCTCTCTCTCTCTCTCTCTCTCTCTCTCTCTCTGAGTCTGGATAAAGGTTTATCAATTTTGTTGATGTTATCAAAGAACCTATTCCTAACTTCATTGATTTGTTCTATTTTTTTAATTTTTAATTTTTTAATTTTTTTATTTAAAAAATTTTAATATATAGTTTATTGTCAAGTTGATTTCCATATAACACCCAGTGCTCTTCCCCACAAGTGTCCTCCACCATGACCATCACCCCCTCCCCCTTCTGTGCTCAGTTTGTCTTCAGTATTCAAGAGTCTCTCATGCTTTGTCTCCCTCCCTCTCCCTAACGCTTTTTCCTCCTTCCCCTCCCCACGGTCCTCTTTTAGGTTTCTCCTGTTAGACATATGAGTGAAAACATATGGTATCTGTCCTTCTCCGCCTTACTTACTTCGCTTAGCATGACACCCTCGAGGTCCATCCACGTTGCTACAAATGGCCAGATTTCATTCTTTCTCATTGCCATGTAGTATTCCATTCTATAGATAAACCACATCTTCCTAATCGACTCACCAGTTAATGGACATTTAGGCTCTTTCCATGATTTGGCTATTGTTGAAAGTGCCACTGTGAACATTGGGGTACATGTGCCCCTATGCACCAGCATTTCTGTATCCCTTGGGTAAAACCCCAGCAGTGCTATTCCTGGGGCATAGGGGAGTTCTATTGATAGTTTTTTGAGGAACCTCCACACTGTTTTCCAGAGCAGCTATACCAGTGTACATTCCTACCAACAGTGTAGGAGGGTGCCCGTTTCTCCACATCCACGCCAGCATCTATAGTCTCCTGATTTGTTCATTTTAGCCACTCTGACTGGCATGGGGTGGTATCTCAGTGTGGTTTTGATATGTATTTCCCTGATAATGAGTGATGCTGAGCATCGTTTCATGTGTTTGATGACCATCGTGATGTCCTCTTTGGAGAAGTGTCTATTCATGTCTTCTGCCCATTTCTTCACTGGATTATTCATTTTTTGAGTGTGGAGTTTCGTGAGTTCCTTGTAGATTTTGGATACTAGCCCTTTATCCGATATGTCATTTGCAACTATGTTTTCCCATTCTGTCAGTTGCCTATTAGTTTTTTTGATTGTTTCCTTTGCAGTGCAGAAGCTTTTTATCTTGATGAGGTCCCAATAGTTTATTTTGCTTCTCAATTCCCTTGCCTTTGGGGATGCGTCGAGTCAGAAACTGCTGCTGTTGAGGTCAAAGAGGTTGTTTCCTGCTTTCTCCTCTAGGGTTTTGACGTTTTCCTGTCACACGTTCAGGTCCTTCATCCATTTTGAGTTTATTTTTGTGTATGGTGTAAGAGAGTGGTCTAGATGCATTCTTCTGCATGTTGCTGTCCAGTTCTCCCAGGACCACCTGCTAAAGAGGCTATCATTTTCCATTGGATACTCTTTCCTCCTTTGTCAAAGATTAATTGGCTGTACATTTGTGGGTCCAGTTCTGGGCTCTCTAATCTATTCCATTGGTCTATGTGTCTGTTTTTGTGCCAGTACCATACTGTCTTGATGATGACAGCTTTGTAGTAGAGTCTAAAGTCAGGGATTGTGATCCCTCCCGTTTTGGTTTTCTTCTTCAGTATTACTTTGGCTATTCTAGGTTTTTTGTGGTTCCATACGAATTTTAGGATAGTTTGTTCTAGCTTTGAGAAGAATGTTGGTGCAATTTTCATTGGTATTACATTGAATGTGTAGATTGCTTTGGGTAATAATGACATTTTAACGATGTTTATCCTTCCGATCCATGAGCATGGAATGCTTTTCCATTTCTTTGTGTCTTCTTCAATTTCCTTCATAAGTTTTCTATAGTTTTCATCATACAGGTCTTTTACATCTTTGGTTTAGGTTTATTCCTAGGTATTTTATGGTTTTTTGTGCAATTGTGAATGGGATAGGTTTCTTGATTTCTCTTTCTGTTGCTTCATTAGTGGTGTATGAAAATGCAACCTATTTCTGTACGTTGATTTTGTACCCTGCGACTTTGCTGAATTCATGGATCAGTTCTAGCAGGATTCTGGTGGAGTCGGTCGGGTTTTCCATGTAGAGTATCATGTCACCTGTGAAAAGTGAAAGTTTGACTTCATCTTTGCCAATCTGATGTCTTTTATTTCCTTTTGTTCTCTCACTGCTGATGCTAGGACTTCCAGCACTATGTTAAACTACAGTGGTAAGAGTGGACATCCCTGTCGTGTTCCTGATCTCAGGGAGAAAGCTCTCAGTTTTTTCCCATTGAGGATGATATTAGCTGTGGGCTTTTCATAAATGACTTTTATAATGTTTAAGTAAGTTCCATCTATCCCGACTTTCTCAAGGGTTTTTATTAAGAAAGGATGTTGTATTTTGTCAAATGCTTTTTCTACATCTATCAACAGGATCATATGATTTTTATCTCTTCTTTTGTTAACGTGATGTATCACATTGATGGATTTGCAAATATTGAACTAGCCCTGTAACCCAGGAATGAATCCCACTTGATCATGGGGGATAATCCTTTCTATATGCTGATGAATTTGATTTGCTAGTATCTTGTTGAGGATTTTTGCATCTGTACTAATTAAGGATATTGGCCTGTAGTTCTCCTTTTTTGTTGGGTCTCTGTCTGGTTTGGGAATCAATGTGGTGCTGGCTTTGTAGAATAAGTTCAGAAGTTTTCCTTTTATTTCTATTTTTTGGAATAGCTTGAGAAGAATGGGTATTAACTCTGCTTTAAATGTCTGGTAGAATTCCCCTGGGAAGCCATCTGGCCCTGGGCTCTTATTCATTGGGAGATTTTTGATCACTGATTCGATTTCTTCACTGGTTATGGGTCTGTTCATATTTTCTATCTCTTCCCGTTTGAATTTTGGTAGTGCATGTGTGTTTAGGAGTTTGTCCAGTTCTTCTGTCCAGTTTGTTGGCATGTAATTTTTCATAGTAATCTCTGATGATTGCTTGTATTTCTGAGGGATCAGTTGTAATAGATCCATTTTCATTCATGATTTTGTCTATTT
>CM053560.1:71523272-71541439 GCA_028646485.1 Cryptoprocta ferox | reverse complement strand
AAAAAAAGTTATAAGCATGTGAAGGAAAAGACATATTACACATCTTATACATATTATACATTCTAAGGATCAGAAACTGTTGGGGTAATATGCATGAATGGAGTGGCCTAGTTCAAGACAAAACAGAGAAAGGAGATCTCTGGTATTAGCCTAATCTGAAAACTCAGCTGCAGCTTAGAATTCTGGTCCAGTGTTAGCAGGTTTATTTTTCTTTTATTTTTTTTTAATTTTATTTATTTTTGAGAGAGAGAGAGAAGACAGTGTGAGCAGGGGAGGTCAGAGAGAGAGGGAGACACAGAATCTGAAGACAGGCTCCAGGCTCTGAGCTGTCAGCACAGAGCCTGACGTGGGGCTCGAACCCATGAACCATGAGATCATGACCTGAGCTGAGCCGGACGCTCATCCGACTGAGCCACCCAGGCGCCCCTCTTTTATTTTTTAAAGAAAATCCATCAAACTCAGATGCCTGGGTGTCTCAGTTGGTTCACTGTCCAACTTTAGCTCAGGTCATGATCTCATGGTTCATGAGTTCAAGCCCTGCATCGGGCTCTGTGCTGACAGCATGGAGCCTGGAGTCTGCTTTGGATTCTGTGTCTCCCTCTCTCTCAAAAGTAAACAAACATTAAAAAATTTTTAAAAATCTATCAAGCTGTACTTTCTTGTGAAATCTCCCATTATCTACTTTTATTAAATTAGTTTGATTTCTTTATAAACCTTTGAGGGAAAGACAAAACATGTTGTGAATGCATGCTGATGACTTACAAACTCTGCTAAAAGAATTAAAAACTGGGATAGATGGTGACAAGCTTGCACCAAACCAGAAGTCTAGTAAGTGGTGTAAAGCTGAGTTTAGATTAGACAACCTGGTTTCAATGGTGATATTCACAGCCCCCTCTCTAGGAGTTCTTAGTCATGGAGGGGGGTGGGAGAGGGGACATATGTGTATCCCTAGCCTCCTCATGGAATAATATTGCAAACACAAACTAAAATATATAGGAGTGAAATATAGTTATCAAAATGTGCCATGAAGACAGTTTTGAGTTTAACTGATTCCCAGGAATGGGCTTTACCACAGAAATGCCCAGGTATAAATTAGATATTTATCCTACAGCTTCAGGGATATCTTAGCCAGATGAAATGTCTGACTTGATGCTCTAATTTCATAGTTCCAATTTTAAGTTTCTTAAATAATACTTCTACCATGTCTCCAAATAAACTATTCCCTTATATTTTCATAAATCTGGACAGGATCTTTCTGCCTTTAGTTGTAACTTCTTTATTAATGTGCTGAATATAAAGTGAATAGGTAAATGTCACCATTCATTTCCCAGTTAATATTCCCAGTTAATATTCTCTTTATTTTAAGAGAGAGTGAGCATGGGGAAGGGGTAGAGGGAGAAGGAAACAGAATCCCAAGCAGGTTCCATGCTGCTAGTGCAGAGCCCAATTTGGAGCTCAATCTCATAAATCATGAGATCATGACTTGAGCTGAAATCAAGAGTCAGACATTTAACCGACTGAGACACCCAGGTGCCCCTCCCAGTTAATATTTTTAATAAATCTAGTTATATAAGAATTTAAAGCATTTCCATATTTTTTGAATGGGTAAAAGATAGAGACAAAATATGTGAATAATATTTTATCACTTTTTAATCATATAAACTTTATTTAAAAACATTGTGGTGAAACAAGACACTGACCTGTAGAACATTGTGTATTATTTTTTTTCTCTCATGCAATCTTGGAATATATTTCAACTTAAACTAAATGTGAAACTTCCAAAATATAATACTTCCTTTGCAGAACACAAATATACAAAGGACAACACTACCGACATAAATGCACCAAAGATTAATAATTGGCACAAATCCAATATTTTAACATTAGTTAATATTAGGTAAATTGACACATCTTAGAACAGTCTTAAAACCATGCCCTTTAAGTTCAGGTAAGTACATCCATTTCCATTCCATTTACCCTGTCATTTGTGCATATCTATTTAACTTAATGGCAATAGTAACAGTAATATTCATTAGTTAGTATTGGTTAAACCTTTAATGAGTGCCAACCACTGCTAATTATGTTACATGTCTTTCTAATTTCCACAAAATTCCTAGTGGTTAAATACTAGATCCACATTTTATAGGTGAGAAAAGAGAGTCTTAGAAACATTTAGAATACTTGCTCAAAGTTGTACAACAAGAAAGCAATGCAATTGGAATTCAACCTACAACAGACTGGTCTAATTGCTAGACATATGTCCCTCAAAAACAGAGAAATAGATCTTGTACATTAATGTAATGTCATGAGCACCCAGAAAGGACCTTAAACAGAGTAGGTGCTCAATATATAGTCATTGAACTAAAGATTGCTACTTCAGAAGCAGGGTTTATATTTTATTTTTTTAATGTTTATTTATTTTTGATAGAGCGAGTGAGGAAGGGGCAGAGAAAGAGGAAGAGAATCCCAAGCAGGCTCCACGCTGTCAGCACAGAGCTTGACACGGGGCTTGATCCCACGAACCTTAAGATCATGACCTGAGCCGAAATCGAGTCAGACACTTAACTGACCAAGCCACCCAGGCACCCCAGAAGCAGGGTTTACATTTTAAAACAAAGATGATAATTTTTGCTGAAGAATGGAGATGAGACAAAAGGACATTATTACTTAACTTTTTCTCATTTGATTGACTTCGTGGCAAGAATAAAGAGTTTATGATTTGGTTAAAAATTAACTAGTATTTTAAACTAGAATGTGTTTTTTATACCTAACTCTAACACTACATTTATTTCTTCATAAACTTCTGCCACATTATTTAACTTCAGATATTAAATATTTGGCTTGAAGATTGTGTCGAATCATGTTGAGACCTTAAAAGTCAAGAATAAATGTAATAAACTGTTAATACCATGAATGCCAAACTGTCTAAATCCATCATAACAGATTGTTTCCTAAACTATTTTCCTAAACTTCAGTTAGTTCAAAGAGATGCAGCCTATCAGTACATTGTTATTCATAAAAAACACAAAGGATCTGGCAATGTAATCTAATTTTTACAACCACCCTCCGTGTTAGCAATGGAAAACTGGAAAGTGTTCATTTGTTTTTCTGCCATATGTCTTTTTTTTTATTGTTTCCTCTTTATTGATTGCCAGGTATATGTACAAACTCTAGGGGACTTGTTTTCTGTTTTAGAAGTTGTATTAGTTATCTGTTTAGAGATACTGGATTAAAAGTTGATATATTAAGTTTTTTTATGAATATAATTTATTGTCAAATTGGCTTAACAAGCTGCAAAGAGACATCCTAAAACTAGAATATTAAGTTTTGTGAGCTACTGGTTTCACCTGAATGCAGTTATTCTTTAAAGGTATACTACTTAAAAATAAAATGATTTTTGGATAAGAGTCTGTGTAGTAGGGAAGGGAAGAGAAAATGACATGTTTGCAGTCTATTCTGTCCACTTTCCATAAAATAGTCACAACAGTTTTTATTATCCTCAGAGATTAAAAAGGGTCGAGAGGTAAAGTGAATCTCCCAGGATAACACAGCTAGGAAATGACAGATCCAAAATTTAATTCTGACGTCTCTGTAGGTTCTTCCACTGTTAGGGAAATGGTTTGGCCCGCTGATTTCCAAAAACTGTCTTGGAATAAAAAGTATGTTTAACACAATCACTAATAAGGCAGATTAGAAAGAATTGTGCTATATATTTTTAAAATCAGTTTCATCTTTTCTTCCTATAGGCTATATTATGATGTTGAAAATGAGAAACAAAACTAATACTTAGACTAATAAAGTTTTGTAATATTTTACTTTGGAAATGACAAACTTGGTATGAATTTAGTAGTTAATTTTTCAAACATTTATTCTTAATAGTAAATGAATGCATGAAATCTCTGATATTCAGCCAGGTTTTAAAAGATAATCATATTTTAGTTGTTTACTTTCAATGCTTTAAACTTCACAAATGGCTGATTAAATAATTACTTGCTATACCAATTATCAAGTGTGGTAATGATCTATACACCCCTTAAGAAACCATATTGTTAAATTTCAGAGCCTCCAAACTGTTCTGTTTTGTTCAAAGTTGACTCAGAAGAATCTCTTCACAATATGAATTTTCCCACAAAAATATTTCCAATGGAAAAAAAACTTGTGATGCCTAACACTCGTAATCAAAGTTCTACAAGTGGATACTATCAGAGTACCACAAGGCTGTACAACTGAGTGGTAATGTTCTGGGTTAGAAGACAAGAGAACAGTATTTTATCTCCAGCTTCCCTAAGTTGCTGAGGTATGCTGATAGGATTCAGAGGTGTATGAAGCCCTGAATTTATGTTTTGATTATATGTACATTTTTCTATGAAAATAACCTATAGATTTCAAAAGATTTTCAAATGTATCTGTAATCTCAAAAGGCTTGCAAACATCGCAAGTAATTTTTAGGCAAGATATTTCACATCTCTCAACCCTGGCTGCTTCTTTTCATGAATTTAGACTAAAGGACTTGAAGATTCTAAGTATTGCTATAAGAATAAAACTGATGATGTAAATCTCAGGAGATTCATTGCACTGGATATCTTGGAGTAGATTGGTTACTTAGTTTCTTCTTCACAGCAGTCTTCATTTCCTGGTTTCTCAAAGTATAGATAAGTGGATTCAGAAAAGGGGTGAAGATGGTGTAGAAAACAGACAGAACTTTGTCCACCAGAAAGTTGGTGAAAGGCCACACATAGATGAAAATGCAGGGCCCAAAGAACATTAACACAACTAGGAAATGTGCAGTACAGGTAGAAAAAACCTTAGATGATCCTGTGGATGAGTGGTCCTTGATAGTGACAAGAACAATGATGTAGGAGGTGAGCAAAAGCAGAAGACTTACAAGAGCAATCACACCACTAGTTGAGATCATGAAGATTCCAAGAACATAGATATCTATACAAGCCAACTGGATGACCAAAGGAAGGTCACAGAAGAAACTATCTACAACATTGGGACCACAGAAAGGTAAATAGAGAGTAAAAGCTAACTGGCTTATTGTATGTAGGAAGCCCACTGTCCAAGAAGTCACCACAAGCCCAACACACACTCTTTGGCTCATAATTGTTGAATAATGGAGAGGTTTGCATATAGCAATGTACCTGTCAAAAGACATGGAGATCAGCAGCACAATCTCAGTCCCAGTGAAAAGGTGCAAAAAGAAGATCTGAGAAATGCAGCCCTCGAAGGAGATGGTCTTACGCTCAGCAAAAAAATCTATGATCATCTTTGGAGTGGCAAAAGAGGACAGACATATGTCAATGAGAGAGAGGTTGCTGAGGAGGAAATACATGGGGGAGTGAAGGTGTGGGGTGGATAGGACTGTGAGCAAAATCAAGCAGTTGCCCAACATAGTTATTAGATAGAACACAGAAAACATCACAAAGAAAAAAGTCTGGAGCTCAGGAGAATCAGTAAGTCCAAGTAATACAAATTCAGATACTCCAGATTGGTTGAATCCCTCCATGATCTGTAGACTCTGCTCTGTAATGACAAAATGACAGAGCTAGAAGATGTGACACTTCTACAATTACTCATGAAGGAATTACGATATCAATTAACAATTCACAAGAACATTGATTACCTAAAAGTCAACTAACTAATAACTATCTCAGTAAAGATTTTTCCTTTTGGAACAAATTTAACAATTGCTATCAGATATCACTTCAAATAGATGACTTCTTGGTTTTGACCAACATCATATTTTGGGTTATACTCATCACATACCCACACACTAATATTCCCATTCTGAATACTAAGGAGTTTCATAATCCATTGATAGAGGAAGATTACACTAACTGTGTTCTACTTAATAAGTCAGGCATATAAAAAATTAAATGAGGATTGAAATCTCCAAGATTTCTGTTAAATAATAATAAAAATATAATTATGTCAAATCCATTGCTAAACACTGGATTTAACTAATAGTTAAACATAACAATTTCAGAAAACCCATTTAGTGTACGTTGGAGGGTAATAAATGATTCTTCTAGTGATCTCCTATTTTCTCAGCTACAGAAAAATCCAGTTGTGTTCTCACTTGCAAATTTTCAAATTATTTTCTCACTATTGATAAGTACTATTCTTAATATTTAATGTATAAATAATTTCTTAATTCCATAAAACTGTTGATAACTAAAAGGTATACCTATAACATATGATTTTTTCTCAATTTTATGATCCCATAGAAACATTTTTAAAAGAGAGAATATCCTCCTTCTCATGCTACCTCAACAAAGCTATATTTTTAGACTAGAAAAAAAAGATTCTAGGATTGGACAAGGAGATATACCAGATTAGTGTTGGCCATTCTGGAGTACCAGAATATAAATTGCTCAAAACAAAATAAATTAAAAATCCACTTAGATGGTGGTATTTCAAAGTGATACAGGAGCCACTTGGGGGAAAAAGACATGTTAAGGACTCAGACTCATTTTTTAAAACTGAGTTTGTGATTTGCAGCACATTTCAAGTTCTGTAAATACCTTCTATGATTTTTGTTTATTTAAGTAACCTGTTATCCCATGAGAAAAAAATTAGGCTTCATCACCATTTGCACATACTCAAATTGTTCTTTCAATATTGATAAATATTTGTAAAATTTATCAGAGCATAGGCCCGAAATATTAAAACTGAACTGTGGCAAAGTAGTTCAAAGGGTTAAGGTTTCATTTTCCTGCTGTGTGACCTTGATCTTACCTTGATCTTTATCTTAGCCCCTGTAAGATCTGGCCTCTTTATCTGAGAGAATTAAATTAGATAGTCAGTATAAAGCACTTATCATATTTCCTGGGAAACATTTAAGAATTCTCTAGGTTTCAAATTCATAGTAAAGAATACTGCTCAGAAATAATCAGCTTGTTTTAGTTGATTAATAATAATAATTACAGTAAAAATATTCAAACCTAGTTTCAATTCAGGGATTTAGGAAGACATGTTCTTGCATGTCATTTCATCTTTTTGCAGTTAAATTACTTCATTTTAAATGACAATTATGCGTACCTTGGTGTATTAAATGTACTGAAAATACTCAGCCTTACACATTAGAATATTGCTTCTGTTGTCCTAATAATGTAATTAGTAATGGGAACTCAAAAACTATTATACCATATATTATATATATATGAATATACACATACACATATATGATGAATATATTTTATATTCATTGTAAGTGAATAAACAGTTGTCAGAATTTTTTCTCCTTTCATCTCCAGAATTCATATTTAATTCCTATTTCATGGAATCATATATCTTTAGGTCTTCAAGGTTTTTTCTTTGCTACTCTTCCATTATATTTGCTCTATAGAATTATTAAATGAATTGTTTTTGCCACCTAAAGAACACAAACCATGACTTCTTCTCAAGGTTCTTAATATTATTTGCAGATTTTAACCTACCAGTTTTACATCAGGAATCCAAAACACCATCCAAAACACCATGTAGTTCGAAATTCACAAACCTACTGAAATCACCATGGTTCTGAGTAAGCATCAGAAGCCTGGAATATGGATATAGGCTTTTCCCATTCCTGGTATAAAAGCCTCTAGAAAGCAGTGACATTCAGGAGATGAGGGATTAGACACTCCTATCTACTTGCAGTGGGAGTTATTAAAATGTTGACTTGACTTTTCCCAAAGTTGCAAGAATTGTGGAATGTGTCTTTACTATTTAGTGAGGATATACTCATGATGAAGCCATGTTCATTAGAGAAAACACAACTGGGACTGGACTGGGAGGACACCTTGAGCAATAAATATCAAGGAGCATTTTAGTAGCAAAACATTGCTCCTTTGAATATAGAAATACTCCCACATTTATGCCCCAGTGTTCAGTGTCTCAAAGTTGGAAAATAACTCTTTTAGGCTAAGATACTTTGTCCCACACACAAAAAATCTTACTTACTGGAAGAATCATATGAAGGAATAATCGTCTTAAAGTTTTTTGACAGAACACTAAAAATTAATATAGGCTAGTAGATATAATGATATCTGCCACTACCAACAGGTGATATCTGGGGAAGAAGAAGTTGGAAAGCCCAAAGTAATAAGAAGTTAAGACAGGTACCTTGCAAGTACCCTAGAAAAATTGTGTATAAATCAAATTACATAAATAAATATAAAGCATTTAGCACAATACCTAGCATAAAGTAGTGAATAAAATATAGAAAGTATAGCAGTAGTGATTCTAATTAACATTTTTTAATGTCCATGACACATAATTCAGGAAAATGCTAGATGTAGATTCTCAACCTGAAACCATAACTGAGGGTATTGCTGTATTTACTTGAAAGCCAATCATTCATTTCTGGATTGCTCTCCAAACACAACTTTCTCCTCAAAAACCTCAGTAATTTGAACTCCTTGGAGCTATGATACCTATCCTATATTCCCCAGAAGACTAGCAGTAGAGTCCAAGGAAATCTTCCCTAGATGACCACATTTCTTGCAGACTTTGAAATAATAAACTTTGTTTTGAATATTTTTAAATTTTCTGTAAAGAGAAAGAAATTTTTTAAAGCCAATCAACATAAAAGAAGTTGCAAAAATTCACTAAATTTTAAATATTTGCCCAATTTAATTTTTTTAATTTTTATTTATGTTAAGAGACAGAGAGAGTGGAGAAGGGGCAGAGAGATAGCAAGTGAGAGAATCCCATGTTGTTAGCAAGAAACCTGATGCAGGGCTTGAACTCACGAACCACGAGATCATGACCTGAGCTGAAACCAAGAGTCAGATGCTTAACCAACTGAACAACCCAGGCACCCCAATATTTGCCCACATTAAAACCAAAGGTAAGTGTATACAGACATTACCAGAGTTAACCTGGAAAGGTTAAGAGAACTAACAGAAAGATAATAGAAACAAAAGATAATTCAGAAAGAGTATGAAGGAGTTTGGGGGCATCATGCAACTGTTCTGTATCTTGGTTATAGTGGTGGTTACATGAATCTATACATGTGTTAAAATTCATAGCACTGCATACCAAAAGAAACCAAAATCAATTTTACTTTAAGAGAATTTTATAGAATTTTAGAAAGCAAAATCAGACAGTTTTGCTTACAAAGAAAGCAAATAAAACCATGAGCTTTCTTATAAGCCAAAAATAACCTAATAAAATAGTAAAAAAAAAAAAAAAAAAGTCTTTTCAGATAAGCAATTTATAGAGTAAATAGGAGTAATCTTAATCAGAAAGATGCTGGATCTATGTGACAAGCTATAATACTCTACAAAAGGAAAAACAAAGTACATACTGTGTTATTGGAAGGAAAAACACAATATCACTCACAAGTAATTTTTTAATTGACGTACAATTAACATACAGTGTTATACTTTCAGGTGTATAATGTAAAGACTGAAAAATTCTGTATGTTACTCACTGCTCGTCATGGTAAGTGTAGCCACCATTAGTCGCCAAAAAATGTACCACATTATATTAGTAACTATATTCCCGATGCTGTACTTTTATCTCTGTGACTTAATTTATTTTGTACTAAAAATTTGTAAATTTTAATCCCCTTTATCTATTTCACTTATCCTTCCCCCTTTGGAAACTACGAGTTCTCTGCATTTAATAGTCTAGTTTTTTTGTCTCTTTTTTCTGTTTATTTCTTCAATTCCGCAGTGAGTGCAATTATATGATATTTGTCTTTCTCTAACACACCACATCTTCTTTTACCACTCAGCAGTTGATGAACACTTGGGCTACTTCCATATTTTGCTTATTATAAATAATGCTGCAGTAAACATAGAGGTACATATATCTTTCAAATTGGTATTTTTGTGTTTGGGGGAGGTAAGTACCCAGTAATGAAATTACCAGATCATATGGTGTTTCTATTTTTAATATTTTGAGGAAACTCCATACTGATTTCCACGGTGGCTACACCAGTTGCATTCCCACCAATAGTGCATAAGAGTTCCTTTTTCTCCATATACTAGCCAACACTTGTTTCTTGTGTTTTTTATTTTAGCCATCCTCACAGATGGGAGTTGATATCTCATTATGGTTTTGATTTGCATTTCCCTGATGTTTTAGAGGTATTGAGCATCTTTTCATGTTTCTGTTGATTATCTGTATATCTTTGGGAAAATGTCTAATCAGGTTCTCTGTCCATTGTTTAATCAGGTTGTTTGGGTTTTTTTGATGTTAAGTTGTATAAATTATTTTTGTATTTTGAATATTAGCCTCTTATCACATATTTAATATATTCTATTCAGTAGGTTGCTTTTTTTTTATCTTTTTTTTTTCATAGTTTCTTTCACTGTGCAAAAGCTTTTTATTCTGATGTAGTCCCAATGGTTTATTTTTGCTTTTGTTTCACTTGTCTCAGGAGACCTATCTAGAAAAATGTTTCCATGGAAGATAACAAATTACTACTGATTTCTTCTAAGACTTTTACAGTTTCAGGTCTTGCATTTAGGTCTTTAATCCATTTTGAGTTTAATTTCATGTATAGTGTACCCAGGACCAGGTCTCTTTGTTAAAGAGACTTTCTTTTCCCCATTGTGTATTCTTGCCTCCTTTGTCATAGATAAATTGACCATGTAAGTGTGGGTTTATTTTTGTACTCTCTATTTTCTTCCATTGATCTATGTGTCTATTTTTGTGCCAATACTGTTAGAGTTAGATGGAAAAGGAAAGAAGCCTTGGTTCTTTTTGCTGCCACTGTGAAGAATAATAGGACAGGAAAATGAAAGTGAAGCAGAGCAAAGTTTTATTAAAGTACACTCCAAGGGAGGAATGGGCCAGTCAAGAGAGACAAAGGCCCCAGAAACTCTGGGGTATGAGCTATATCAGTTTTTTCTTTTGGATGGGGCCTACAGTAGCAACATTTGAGTGACAGACCTGGATTATATAATAATTAGCCAACCATGCATGTCCTTTATCAGGATGTATTTGAAATCCCTGCACAAGGTGGGAAACCACAACATTACTTCTATTCTAGAGACAGAGGTCCAATAAGGACAAGTGGCTGCTTTCTGCACAAGTGCAACAAGCACAACAAATTTAACTCTTCTGCTGGGATGCTATAATGCATACCGACTGCTAAATGAATGGAATGGAGTGGTCCCAGGGTGGCCCTTGGTTGGGGCTCTCTGTCAGGACACCTAAGGTCCCTTTTCCTGTTGCACATGCCGAGCTTCCTGCCTATCAAGTACCATGCTATTTTGGTTACTGCTTCTTCATAGTATATCTTTTTGCTGAAGTTTATTTATTTATTTTGAGAGAGAGACAGTGTGAGCAAGGGAGGGGCAGAGGGAGAGGGGGAGAGACAGAATCCCAAGCAGGCTTTGCACTGACAGCCCAGAGCCCGATGTGGGGCTCAAATCCATGAAGCCATGAGATCATGCCTGTCCTGAGCCAAAACCAAGAGTCAGACCCTTAACCGACAGAGCCACCCAGGTGCTCCGGTAGTATATCTTTAAATCTGGGGTTGTAATACCTCCAGCTTTGTAATTCTTTAAGACTACTTTGGCTATTCAAGGTCTTTTATGGTTCCATACAAATTTTAGTATTATTTGTTCTAGTTCTGGTGAAAAATGCTGTTGGTATTTTGATAGGGATTGCATTGAATCTGTAAGAATGCTTTGGAGAGAATGGACATTTTAATAATATGAATTCTTCCAATCCATGAGCATGGAATATTTTTCCATTTGAGTTTTAAATTTCATTCTTCAGTGTTTTATAGTTTTGGAGTATAGGCCTTTCACTTCCTTGGTTAAGTTTATTCCTATGTGATTTTATTCTTTTTGATGCAATTATAAATGGTATTGTTTTCCTAATGTCTCTTTCTGCTACTTCATTATTAATGTATAGAAATTTAACAGATTTCTGTATCTTTTGTATTTGCAAATTTACTGAATTTTTGTTTTAGTATACATTTTTAGTAGAGTCTTTAGGGTTTTCTAAATATAATACCATGTCATCTGCAAATAGGGACTGTTTTACTTCTTCCTTACCAATTTGGCTACCTTTTATTTCTTATCTGATTGCTATTGTGAGGACTTCCAAGATAAGTTGAATAAAAGTGGTGAGAGCAGACATTCTTGTCTTGCTCCTGATCTTAGTGGGAAGGCTCTCAGTTTTTCACCATTGAGTATGATGGGATAGGATAGCTGTGGCTTTGTCCCTTTGGCCTTTATTAAGATATGTTCCCTCTGAACCTTCTTTGTTGAGGGTTTTTGTCATGAATTGATGTTGGACTTTCTCAAATGTTTTTTCTGTGTCTTTTGAAATGATCATATGATTTTTATCCTTTCTCTTGTTAATGTAATGTGTCACATTGATTGATATGTAAATGTTCAACCACACTTGCATTCTGGGAATAAATGCCACTTGATCCTGGTGAATGATTTTTTTGATATTTTGTTGGTTCAGTTTGTTCATATTTTCTTCAGGATTTCTAAATCTGTGTTCATTAGAGATACTGGCTAGTAGGGGTTTTTTGTTTTGTAGTGTCTTTGGTTTTGGTATCAAGATAATGCTGGGTTCATAGAATGAATTTGGAAGGTTTCCTTCCTCTTCTATTTTTTGGAAGAGTTTCAGGACAATGGGTATTAACTCTTTAAATGTATACTAGAATTCACCTGTGAAACCATTTGGTACTGCACTTTTGTATCTGGAGAGTTTTTTGATTACTGATTCAAATTTGTTGCTAGTAATTGGTCTGTTCGAATTTTTATTTCCTCATTCAGTTTTGGAATGTTATATGTTTCTAGGAATGTGTCCATTTCTTCTAGGTTTTTCAATTTGTTGAGATATGATTTTTCACAATATTCTCTTATAACCCTTTGTTTTTTATGGTGTCTATTTTTATTTCTCCGCCTTCATTTCTGATTTCATTTGTTTGAGTTCTCTTTTTATTGATGAGTCTGGCTAAAGGTAATCAATTTGTTTTTTTTTTTCAAAGAATCAGCTCTCAGTTTCATTCATTTTTCTATTGTTTTGTTGGTGGTGGTGGTGTTGACACTATTTCATCTATTTCTGCTTTAATCATTATTTCCTTCCTTCTACTGGCTTTTGGCTTTGTTTGCCCTTCTTTTTTAGATACTTTAGGTGTAAGGGTAGGTTGTTGAGATTTTTCTTGTGTATTGAGATAGGCCTGTATTGCTGTAAACTTCTTTTAGAACAGCTTTTCCCACACCACCACACAATGGTTGCGTTTTCATTTTGATTTGTCTCCATGTGCTTTTTTATTTCCTCTTCGGGTTCTTGGGTAGCCCAATCATTATTTGGAAGTACATTGTTTACTTTCCATTTATTTGCTTTGCTTCCAGATTTTTTCCTGTAACTGATTTCTAATTTCATACCATTGTGGTCAGAAAAGATGTATTTTATTATTTCAATCTTTTTTAATTTATTAAGATTTGTTCTGTGGCCTAACATGTGTTCTTTCTAGGAGAATATTCCATGTGTGCTTTAACGAATGTGTATTCTGTTGTTTTGGGATGGAACGGTCTGTGTATATATATGCTTAGCTTTGAATGACACAGGACTACATAGATGTGTTTCCTTGTTGATTTTCTGTCTGAATGAACTACCCTTTGATGTAACTGGGGTGTTAAAGTCCCCTACTATTATTTTATTATCAATTTCTCCCTTTTCCCCTGTTAATAGTTACTTTATATATTTAGATGCTCCCATTTGGGATGCATAGACATTTGCAATTGTTCTATCCTCTTGTTGGAATGTGTCCTTTATCTCTCACTACAGTCTTTGCTTTGAAGTCTGTTTTATAGGTCATAAGTATTGCTACCTCAGCTTTCTTTTCACTTCCATTTACATGATACATGTTTTTCTGTCTCACTTTCAATCGGCATCTTTAGGTCTAGAATGAGTCTCCTGTAGGCAGCATATAGATGGATCTTGCTTTTTAATCCATTCTGTCACCTTTTGTCTTTTGGCCCAGCATTTAGTTTATTTACATTTGAAGCAATTATTGATAGGTGTGTACTTATTGCCATTTTGTTACTTGTTTTCTGGTTGTTTTTGTAGTTCTGTTCTTTCTTCTTCTCTTGTCTCCTTGCTTGTGGTTTTATGGCTTTCCCTATTGTTATGCTTGGATTTTGTTTCTTTTTTGTGGGTGTATCACAGATTTTTGATTTGTGGTTACCATCAGGTTCATATCATCTTAGGCACATAGCATTCATATTAAGTTGATGGTCACTTAAATTCTAAAAACACTAAATTTTAACACACACCCCCTTTTATGTGTATAACTTTTTACATCCTTTTGTGAATCCCTTGATTAATTTTTATCAATATAATTGATTTTTAGTGCTTTCATGTTTTACCCTCCCTACTGGTTTTATAAGTGATTAATCTACTACCTTTTATGTTTGCATTTACCTGTGAAATTGTTTCCTTTCATAATTTATTTATTTATTTTTTACTGCCAATTACAGACTCCCTTCCACTCAAAGAATTCTCCTTAACACTTTTTGTAAGGCTGCTTGAGTAGTAATGAACTCTTTAACTTTTATTTGTCTGGGAAACTCTTTCTCTCTCATATTCTGAATGATAGTCTTGCTGAATAGAGTATTCTTGGCTACAGGTTTTTTTTTGTTCCCCTTCAGCACATTTAATATATCACCAGTCCCTCTGTGCTGCAAAGTTTCTGCTGAAAAATCAGCTGATAGCCTTATGGAGTGTCCCTTGTATATAACCGTTCTCTTTATTATGTGTCTTGATGTGGACCTCCTTGGGTTGACTTTGCCGGTGGCTCTTGTTCCTCCTGGATCTGATGTCTGTTTCCTTCACTAGATTAGGAAAGTCTTCAGCTATTATTTCTTCCAATACATTTTCTTTCCCTTCTACTGGGATCCTTACAATGTGAATGACATTATGTTTGATGATGTCACTGAGTTTCCTTAACCTGTTTTCATTTTTATTTTTTATTCACTTTAGCTTGACTGCTTTCCATTACTCTGGCTTCTAGATTGTTGGTCTTTTCTTCTGCCTCCTCTAATCTAATATTGATTCCCTCTAGTGTGTTTTTTATTTCCATTATTGTGTTCGTTTCAGACTGGTTCTTTTTTACATTTGTGATCTCTTTTTTGAAGGTCTGAGATTCTCCACTCTTTTTCAAGTCCAGTGGGTATCTTTATAACCATCACTTTGTCTTTATCAGGCATATTCCTTATCTCCATTTAACTAAGTTCTTCTGTTGTGATTTTGTTCTGTTCTTTCATTTGAGACATAATCCTGTCTCCTTCTAACTCTGTTTCTGTGTATTAGGAAAGTCAGCTATGTCTCCTGATCTTGAGTGTAGTGCCCTTAAGAAGAAAAAGTCATGTGGTGCCTTGTAATGCAAATACTCCCTGGTCATTAGAACCAGGCTCTCCAGGGGTGTCTTCTATGGGTCCATGCATCCTAGTGTTGTGGCTGAGCCATGTTTCCTTCGGGCCAGTTGGCAGCAGTGGCCCACTGTGCCTGCTGTAGGTGCATAGGGCAGGGTTTGGTCATGTACTGATGAGAGGTCCGTCTGAAGCCTCCATGGGCTTATAGTCGGGCAGTGTCAGCAGTCAGCCTAGCTCTGTGCACTGAGTCAGTCTGTTAGTTACTTGCACAATGAGCTGCAGGGCACTCTCTCTGGGCTGCCCACTGAGAGATTTTTATTTGTTAGTGGAACTGGCATTCAGACCAGTTGTCTGCCCCCAGTCCATCTGCCAGGGCTATAGTCATACTGAATCAGAGGGTGATCTCCCTGTGTTGCCAGCTAAAAGGCTTGGCTGCTGGAACTGTGGGCACTCTGATATATGTGGTTATCTTCCCCATTCCCCAGGACAGGAGTCACTTTGGGGTGGCATTGTTACAAAACCAGGCTGGATCGCTGGCGGAGAAACCAAGCAGCACCAAATTATTTACATTGATGGCCTCATAGGAAACAGTCTCTCCCAAGGTCTGAGCCGCGCACAAGTGGGAGGGGTAATTTATCGTTTTGTCTTTTCCGCATTCCTGGCAATTTGTCTGTGAGGCAAGCAGAGCAGGAAGAACCTGGAAGAGGAGTCTCTAGGCAGGGACTGGAGTTCCCTTGTTAGCCCCCCTCACCCCCCAGCCATCTTATGGTATAACTTTGTTTTCCCAACAGCATCAGTCCCTGCTGTGGCTGCCTGCAGGGTGTGTCAGGGCAGGAGCTGCTTTACAGAGACCCCTGTAAATGGGGTAGGTCTGGCTGGGAATGCAGGGGTAGGGAACATTGCTAGCAAGATAGGTGAAGAGTGTTCATACTCGTTTCCACAAGTACCAGGCTATCTAGGTTGGGGGAAGAGAAGAGAAATGGTGCCCATCAGCACTTTTATTTTTAGAGAAGTCTTCTAAACCTCCCTGCCTTTCCTGGATTAGTAAGTAAATCTCCTTCCTATATACCCAGGCACTTTTCAAACTACTGCATCTATGTTGTGTTCTTCATTTGGTTATTTGTTATACTGGCTATATGGTTATATGTTATGGTAACTCAGTTTCCTATTGCCCTCCAGCACTCCTAGAGGTTATAGAGCTAAGCCTACTGATTTTTAAAATACTTGGAGTTAAGCCCCATTCCTCTTCCTAGTGTGAGTCCCCCATGCTTGGGTGTCTGGGGTGCCTGGAGAGTGGTCTAATCTCTCACTACTCCCATGTTTGTGGTATCCCTCCCATGGGCGATTAGTTTCTTAAAGAGGTTTGGCTCCTAACCATGTCTCTGCAGCTCCTACTCTTTTCATTGTGGCCTCTTTACTATATGATTAACTGTAGAAGATCTGTTCTGAGATTCTCAGAGTTAGTTGTACAGATGTAGCTGTTATCTCAGTGGGGCCAAAGGATGAAGTTAAGTTTAAGATCCTCTTATTCCACCAATTTTCTGACATCCTCCAACAAGTAAATATCCATGAATTCTATATAATGGTTTTTTGAGTTAACAAAATAATTTCAAAGTTTGTCTAAAGGCAAATCGGGTGAAAGTAATTAAGAATTAGAAACAATATTTTGGCATACCTCAGTGGCGCAGTCAGCTGAGCATCTGACTTCGGCTCAGGTCATGATCTCACGGTTTATGAGTTTAAGCCCTGCATCAGGCTCTGTGCTGACAGCTCAGAGCCTGGAGCATGCTTTGGATTCTGTGTTTTCCCCTGTCTCTCTCTCAAAAATAAATAAACAGAAAAGAAAAATAATTGAAAAAGTAATGGCTGGGGACTTTGCAAATTTGATAAAAGCTATTCTCACATGGAGCCAAACAAAAAAATATAAGGAAAATCACTATTACATATATATCATAATGTAATTGCAGAAAATCAATGATAAAAATGAAAAATTGTAGAATAACCAGAGAAAAAATAATACATGATACATAGGGAGAAACAAAGATAAAAGCATGACTACAGATTTAGTAGTCATTCTGCTAATAAATCCCAAAAGTATGCACAAATAAAAAGGCAATGGAGTGGGATATTTGAAATATTTAAAAGAAGGTGGGGGTAGCAGGACTCTGTCAACCTAGAAATCTATACCTATCAAGAAAGTCATTCAAAAAAAATAAGAGGTTCCAAACACTGAAATGCTGAAATATAATGCATTACAAGTATACCTGTACTCAGTGGAAGCTAAAGGCAAGTTTGCAGGTATATGGGAAATGATATTAGATGTAAATCTAAAAATACAAAAAGGAATAAATAATAAAATATTAAATATACATGAGTAAATATGTAAGATTTTGTTCTCATTTATAAACATTTTTTTATTTAGAGTTTATTGTCAAGTTGGTTTCCATATAACACCCAGTGCTCTTCCCCACAAGTGTCCTCCACTATGACCATCACCCCCCTTCCCATTTCCCCCTCCCTCTTCAGCCCTCAGTTTGTTTTCAGTATTCAAGAGTCTCTCATGATTTGCCTCCCTTCTCCTCCCCATGGTCCTCTGTTAAGTTTCTCCTGTTAGATCTATGAGTGAAAACATATGGCATCTGTCCTTCTCTGCCTGACTTATTTCGCTTAGCATGACACCCTCGAGGTCCATCCATGTTGCTATAAATGGCTAGATTCCATTGTATAGATAAACCACATCTTCTTGATCCATTCATCAGTTGATGGACATTTAGGCTCTTTCCATGATTTGGCTATTGTTGAAAGTGCTGCTATGAACATTGG
>CM053560.1:71507257-71522772 GCA_028646485.1 Cryptoprocta ferox | reverse complement strand
ATTCCATCTGTTCCAATGTGTCGTTCAGATCCATTGTTTCTTTAGTGATTTTCTGTCTGGTAGATCTATCCATTGCTGTAAGTGGAGTATTAAAATCCCCTGCAATTAGCACATTCTTCTCCAACCCAGCGTTGCAAGCCACTCTTTTGAGTCTGATTCCATGCACTTTAATGCTACTGCCTGCCTGAGATGAGATGTACTCCCACAGGTGTGCTGCTTCCTAGCCGGGATTGAGTAGGGGGAGTCAGTGAGCAGTTTTCTCCTGGCTCTGCCTGGAATTGGCACACTGCCACCGAGGCCAAGTAGAAATGCGCCAGCTAAAGGGGACGAATTTCTCTCCCTGTGCCCAGCGGTTATATATGGAATGATAGTATCCCTCTCTGTCCTGGGCCGAGGTTTTTCTCATCTCTAGAGACAGTTCTTTGAGCATTTTTCAGTCTCTCTTTCTCTTCCCCTCATCTCTCTGGGGCTCCGCGCTTTCCCCGGCTCTGAGCTTGGGAGGGGCTCCCTCCCCTCTGCACCTCAGGGCATGCCCGCCCTGTTATTATTTCCCCAGTTCATGCTCACTCAGGCACCTATGAGGCTGTCTTCCGTGTGGGCTCTGTGTGTTTTCCTCACACTCTTGCAGATCAGAGTGTTGTGGCTTCAGTCCTTCTCAATTTGATAGATGTGGGCGGGCGAAAATTACAGAGCTCCCTATTTCTCTGCCATCTTGCCCCCTCCTCCTCAAACTCTTTAAAGCAAAAATAGTAACAATGTGCTGTAGGTTCTATAATATGTATAGCAATAAAATGTATGAAAATAATAAGACAAAGGAACAGGAAGGCAGAAATGGAAGATACTATTCTAAATTACAATTTAAAGTTATATTAATTTGTAATATAGAAATTAAGAATGTATATTGTAAATCCTAGAACAACCTGGAGAAAAGAAAAAAACAATATAGCTTATTAAAGATAGATATAAAATGGAATCCTAAAATACTCAAGAATTTTTAAAAGGCAGGAAAAGAGGGAAAAAATAAGAACAAATGAGACAAAGAGAAAAAAAGCACAAGGTGATAGATTTCAAAACAATTATGATGAGTCCATTCAGTATAAATGAAATAAATCATGTATTATGGAATAAACCGTATATTGGTATGAGCCATAAATATACTTAAAAATTAATATCCACATTTAAAAAAGTAAACTGATGATTAGTTTAAAAATATTTTATTCAACCAAATATATCTAAATAGTAGATGCAATCTTTTTTATATTCTTTTTCACTTTAAGTCTTTGAAATCTGATATGTATATATAGAATACCTCAAGTCAGACTAGTCAGAACTTCAGTGCTAAATAGTTGCATGTGGCTAGTAGTTAGCTTATTAGAGGGTGCAGGCCTAAATACCCCAATTAGATTTTTAAGAATTGATAAGATGGTGTTAGATCCTGACTAGAAGGAACGAATTTCAATTACAAAGATAGGGATGAGTTAAAAATTGCAAAAATCATTCAAACATGAATTAAAAGTCTGAAATGACTATATTAAAATCAACCAAGTAGACTTTAGTACAAGTAATATTATGAAAGATAAATATTATGAAAGAAGGGACTAAATGACAAAGAGGTCAATAATTCAAGAGAAAATAACAATCCTGAATATGTATGCATCTAGTAACATATCTTTGAAATACACAAAGCAAAACTGGTAGAATTAAAAGAAGAACTAGAGAAATTGCAATGCCCCTACCTCAATAAATGATAGAATGATTAGACAGAAAATTAGTAAGGATATAGTAGACTTGAACAACATTATCAACCAGCTTGTTTTAACTGAAACATCTAGCAACTGCAGCAATTTCTTTTAAAGTGTTAGGAAATATTAAGGCCTTAATAAATACAAAAGAATTGAAATGCAAAATATGTTTTAATTATAATGCAATTAATTGATATGGAAACCAGTAAGAGAAAGCAGTCTGAAAAATCCCAAACATTTGGAAATGTATTTCAGAATAACTTAAGAAATCACAATAGAAGTGAGGAAATATTTTTAAATAAGTGAAAAATGGAAACATGACTGATCAAAATTTATGGGATGCATCTAAATCAGTGCTTAGAGGAAAATGTATGCCATTAACTGCTCATGTTAGAAAAGAACAGTCCTGAGGCACCTGGGTGGCAGTCGCTTAAATGTCTGACTTCAGCTCAGGTCATGATCTCATGGTTTGTGGGTTCGAACCCCATGTCAGGCTCTGTGCTGACAGCTCAGAGCCTGGAGCCTGCTTCAGATTCTGTGTCTCCCTCTCTCTCTGCCCCTCCCCTACTCATGCTCTGTTTCTGTCTCAAGAATGAATAAACATAAAAAATTTTAAAAAAGAAAAGAACAGTCCTCTCTGGCATTCTGTCCTGCAGAGTGTACATGTTGAGTTCTCCCCCTAGAAACTCAGGTCCTTTCTCCTTAACAGAGAATCTGTGGACTCCTCCAAATTTCCTGTTTTTCATTGTTGCCCAGAAATTCTCTCAGGAAAATAAGTTAGGCAACCATAGAACTTACCTGGCTTGATTTTTGGTTTTACCATTTGTTGCCTGATGTTCAGTGTCTTGAAATCTGTTTTGTAGATTTTTTGTTGTTGTTGCCCTGCTTAGGGCAGGGTAAATTCAATTCATGCTACTCCATCTAAATCAGAATGAGAAATCCTGGTTTTAAAAACTGGTTAAAAGCTTTAAATATAAATGACAGAGTTTATTTACTTCATATGGCAATAGTGTTACAAATCAAATGGATAAAATGAACACACCTATTTTTAAATGTAAGCAATTCACTTGATAACTGAATACATGAAAACATATATTTAATCAATAAACATGGTTTGCAATAGTTAAAATAGAAACCTCTACTAAATATAATACTTTTTAAATATATTTAATATATTTATTAAATATTTATATACGATTATATAATTATATCAAATTATATAAAAATAAAAAATTACTAATAAATAATTATGTTTAATCAATAAACATCGTTTGCAATAGTTAAAATAGAAACCTCTACTAAATATAAAACCTCTAATAAATATAATAAATTTGGTCTTTTCCAAGTGGCCCATCTTTAAAAGAGAGCAAATACTACTATTAGAAATAATGAGGACAGATAATTTCATATATTTTTGGTGGAAAATTAAATTGATAGAATTTCTCCATATATCAGTATTTATACCTTGTGACCTAATAATTGTGCTTCTAAAAATTTATTCCTAGAAAATAATTGTGAAAAGTTGTATTTGAAACTTTTTTATATAAACAGCTTAAAATAGCAAAAATCTAAACTTAAAAAGGCAGAGATTATTTAAATATCAAAAATGATAAATGTTATTTAAAGAGTATTGTGATCTGTAAGTACTTATTTGAAATATAACCTTAATATTAAAAGAACACGTTTTAAACTCCATATATAATATGACCCAATTTTAATAAAAATTATAATTTATGCATATAAACTGACAAAATTTTAATATTAGGTATTTCTCAGTGATTTAATTTTCACATTATTCTATAATCCATTAATTTATTAAATATTCATAGGCACTTTCTTTGTTATAATAGACAAAAGAAATCTGTGCTTTCATGATATATACCATTGTGAAGACAGACAATAAAATAAGTATATGGGATATAGGTCATGTTAAAAAATAATAAGTGCTATGAGAAAAAGTACATAGGATATGGAGTATGCAGAAATGGGTTGCAAATTTCAATATGGTAGTCAGGGAATGTTTCACATGGAAGGTGACATTTGCAGAAAGGTCTGAAAGAAATTATGAAGTGAGTCATGCCAATATCCTGGGAAAGCACATTCTAGACAGAGAAAACAAGTCAGAAGTCCTAAGGAGGGAGTAGCCTAGCTTGTTCAAGGGTCAAGAGGCCAGTAGGGCTGAACAGAGTCAGGTGAGATGGGATATAGTAGGGTAAGAGACCAGAGAGTGAAACGGCGTAGGAGTTGGGGCATACATACGGGTCATATGGAATTTTATAAGTAAAAAGGAAAGACTTTTAGTTCTTTAAATAAGATGGAAGTCATTGAGGATCTTATTTTGTTTCAAGTTTTTATTTAAATTCTACTTAACATATAGTGTAATACTGTATGTAATATAGTAACATATACTGTAACATACCAGTGCTCAACACACGTACCCTCCTTAATACCCATTACTCATTTAATCCATCCTCCACCCACCTCCCTCCATCAACCCTCAGTTTGTTGTCCATAGTTAAGAGTCTCTTAAGGTTTGCCTCCCTCTTTTTTTCTCCTCCTATGTTCATCTGTTTTGTTTCTTAAATTCTACACATGAGTGAAATCATATGGTATTTCTTTTCTCTGATTGGTTTTGTTTGGTTTAATACACTATAGATAGATAGACACACACACATATATCTATGTATTCCACATCTTCTTTTCTATTCATCAGTCAATGAACATTTGGTCTCTTTCCATAATTTGGCTATAAACATTGGGGTGCATGTGTCCCTTCAAATCAGTGTTTATGTATTCTTTGGGTAAATACATAGCAGTGCAGTTGCCGGATTGTAGGGTAGTTCTATTTTCAACTTTTTGAGGAATCTCCATACTGTCTTCCAGAATGGCTGTACCAGTTTGCATTCCCACTAACAGTGTTAGCAGGTTCTCCTCTGCATCCTCAACCACATCTGTTATTTCTCGTATTGTTAATTGTAGCCATTCTGACAGGTGTGAGGTGATAGCTCATTGTAGTTTTGATATGTATTTCCCTGATGATGAGTGAAGAGTTTTGACAAGTCAGTGATGCACAATGTCAAATGCCACTCAGAGGTACTACACTAATGCAAAATATTAATGGGGGGGACACCTGGGTGGCTTAGTCAGTTAAGCGATCAACTTTGGCTCAGGTCGTGATCTCACGGTACGTGAGTTCAAGCCCCACGTTGGGCTCTACACTGACAGAGCCTGAAGCCTCCTTCAGATTCTGTGTCTCCCTCTCTCTCTCTGCCCCTCCCCTCTTGTGCTCTCTCTCAAAAGTAAATATATAAACATTAAAAAATATTAATACAGGAGCATATGTATGTGTAGTGAGGGGCAGAGGGTGTATGAGAACTCTATTTCCTGCTCAACTTTTCTGTAAACCTAAAATCACACTGGAAAAGTCTACTAATTTTTAAATATAAACAATGTTTGAGGAGCTGTGCTGTAAAAAAGAAGGGGGAAATGAGGTAATATGTAGAGGGGGAAAGTTGATGAAGAAGTCTTATTTAATACGAAAGAAATGTGATTATATACCTAGAAAAAGAATGCAATTGGGAAAAAACATTAATGGTGCAAAAGAGAGAAAAAAGAAATACCAGGATAAGTGCCTTTAGTAGCAGAGAGGATGGATTCTGATGCACAGACGGGGGTACTGATGTTTGTAGGAGCAGTATCAAGTGACCCAGTTTCAGGAGAGATGAAAGGAAACATGGTCCAAGATGTAGGTATATGGGTAGATGTAGGGGTATGAGTTTGAGCAGTTCTCTTCTTGTTTTAGTGAAATATGAAGCAACATGATGAGAGTGGAACTGGAGGAGATATTTGAGAAATGAGAACAGTTTTATAGCCTGAATATTTTAACTTTTGATTATTTTTTAAAATAAAATATAACAAAGTCCTAGACTTCTTTACATTTTTGGTTACATATTTTTTGGATGCTCCCCATTCGAGTGTACTCATAAAAGACTTGAATTTGGGTAAGTTTAATGGGGCAGAGAGGCAGCAGTAGAAGAGCTGCTTCTATTTTGCTAGAGGAGATCTGATAGGTACACAGTGCTCTGGATCACTCTCTTGACTCAAGTCCTATGGCTAATGTGGTTGTATTTTTCAGATAACAGAGGGCAAAGACTGTAGCAAGAAGAGCTCCTTTAACAGCCTGGGTCTCCTGTGTTGTTATGGGAGACATCTCCGGATGCCCAACTCATAGTCTGTCCTAGACCTTTAAGAAATTTTGTAAACATATAATTCTCTATATTAAATCCTGCTGTGTTTAAAATAACTAGAATAATTTCTGCTGTCTGCAATAGATTTATGACTGGTTCACCAATGAATTATTATACTTAGTGTGAAATCAACTAAGGATGAGATCAACAAATAGCTAGGAGTCATAAAATAACTGCCAGGAGTAATCATGAAGTTCTGGGGGAAATTGAAATGTTTCCATGACCTTTTCACATGGAAATAATCAACTTTTGGGGGTTCTGGCCCAAGACGGCCATGTAGGAAGACCTTGAACTCCCGTCCTCCATAAATACATCAAATTTACATTTATTTATACAGTAGTTCCTCCTGAAGAACTGAGGGATCACTGAACACTTTCTGCACAAAAGAGTGGACAGCAAAAGAAAATGGCAGGAGAGACGACAGGGTCATGAAGGGAATGTCCATCCCTGAAGCTGTGAACTGCAGTGGCAGGGATAATATTGAGGGACTATGAACAGATTCATCTGCCTTGGGGCATAGAATAAAAAAAAAAAAAGAACATTAAATGAACATTGTTCATTATTTAAAAGAACAACTAGTATATTAAAGATCCAACACTGGGGCTCCACCAAATGGCCAGAGGAGCTGCTGGAACTCTCTCTGAGTTGGAAGATCTGGGTTGGTGAATGCCACGGTTTACACTCCACCTCCATCTTAAGAATGGAGAGTGGTGCAGGATCTAATAGCCCATCCCAGCCCTGTACACTCTAGAAGCACATTTTAAAGCAACTAGCATATAAAAGAGCCAGCCCTAGAGCTCTACCAAACAGTGGAGGAGGCTGCTGGAACTTTCTGAAAGTCAGGGGGGCTGGTAAGAGCCATAGTTTATATTCCCCCTCTATCTTAATAACCTGAACTGAAGCAGCATCTAGGTGCACTAAGCAATCTACTGCCTTAGCAATCCCAGCCCATACCAGCCCCAGCTGTGCTACCAAGGTGGCTACAGATTGCTACACACTGGGACACCCCCGGTCAGCACTCACTACAGCTTTTGCACCAACGTGACTCAGGGCAAAGCACCCTAGAACACTCCATGCCCACACCACTTTGGCTTCAGCCAGCTTTCTAGGGCTTCTCCAGTGCAGAATGCTCCAGGACTTTGCAGCTGATGATGCCCGCTTTGACTCCAGTAACCCCACCAAGATGCCCCCCCATGTGGAGTACCCCAGGCCCCCCGGCCTGTACCTACATCAGCTCCAGCCACTCCGCCAGGACACCGCCTGCACTGGGGACTCTGGAACCCCCTGGCTCTTATCTACATCATCTTCAACTGTCCTGTCAGGGTACACTTTGCATGGAGAGCCCGAGAATACACTGGCCCACACCCATGGCAGCTTTAACTGTCCTACCAGGGTACTTCCTGTGCAGATCGCTGCAGGATCCCTAGCCTGCACCCCACCTTGGCTCCACCCACCCTGCTGGGGCACCTTTGTGCACAGAGTCCTGGAACATCTTTGTTTACACTCCCTTCAGCTATCCTGCCAAGGTGTCCTATGTGCAAAAAGCACCAGGACTTCCCAGCTTGCGCCCACTTCATTCTCAGCGATCCTGGCAGGGTACCTTCTATGTGAAGGGTCAAGGGACCACAGAAACCCATGTCTGCTTCAGCTTAGCAGTCCTGCCTTAGTCTGCTCTGCATGGAGAGCTCTGGGGTCTCTAGACTTGTACCCACTTCAGCTTCAGCTGTCCTGCCATAGTGCTATCTGCATGGAGATCCCCGGACCTCCCAGCCTGCACACTGCCTTAGCTCTAGCTGCCCACCAGAGAACACAGAGCAGAACACCCCAACTTATAACCACTTCAACTTCAGCTATCCTGTCAGGGTGGCTATGCACACAGAGCCCTATGACTGCCTTGCTTGCACTCACCTCAGCTTCAGCAGTCCTGCCAGGGTGTCCTTTGTACTTATAACCCCGGGACCCTTACCTGCTTCGCTCAGCCTGCACCCACTTCAGTTTTAGCTTTCCTGCCAGAGCACCTGCTGCATGGAGAGCCCAGGTGCTGTTAACACCCAACTCATGCCTACTTTAGCTTTAACTGTATTTCTAGGGCTCATCCTGCATAGAAAGCCCTGGAACTCCTCTGCTTTCACCTCGTTCACCTTCAGTGGTCCATCCAGGGCACCCACTCCCTGGAGAGTCCCAGGATCACTCCAAGACAATCCCACTTCAACTCTGGCCATCCCACTGAGACAGACCCAGCATGGAGTGCCCCCAGCCCCTACTTCATGCCAGCCACAGCTCCTGCTGGCCAGCAAAAGTCACCTAGAACACACAATCTGCATAGGACAACCACACATAAGACCATTCCTTCAAGATCAAAAGATTTACTGGTTCTACCTAATCCACAGAAACATAGAAAGTCAAGCAAAATGGAGAGACAGAGAAATATGCCCAACAAGAAAAATATCTCAGAAAAATAACTAAATGACAAGCAGAATAACAATATGCTTAAAAAGAGTTTAATTATCTTAAAGATGCCCACCAAACTGAAGAGAGTGGAAGAACTCTGAGATGTCCAACAATAAGACAGAAAATATAGAAAGGAACCAATCAGAGTTGAAGAATATAATAACTGAAATAAAAACACTAGAGGGAGTAAGAAATAGATTATTGGGTATAGGAGTACAGATCAGTGAACTGAAAGACAGGGTAATGGAAAGCACTCAAGGTAAACAGTGGAAAAGAATTTTTAAAAATGTGGACAGTTTAAGGGGTCTCCTAGAAAATATCAAGAAAACAAACATTCACATTATAGCGGCCCCAAAAGGAGAAAAGAGAGAGAATGGAGCAGAAAACATATCTGAAGAAATAATAGCTGAAAACTTCCCTAACGTAGGGAAGGAAATAGACATCCAGGTTTAGAAATCCCAGGAAGTCCCAAACAAAATGAATCCAAGGAGGTCCACACCATGACATAATAATTATTAAAATGTCAAAGGTTAAAGATAAAGAGAAAAATTTTAAAGCAACAAGAGAGAAAAAGTTAAGCACAAAAGAAATTCCATAAGACTCTCAGCTTATTTTTCAGCAGAAACTGTACAGGCCAGAAGGGAGTGGCATGATATATCCCTAGTGCTTAAAGGAAAAAACCTACAACCTAGAATAGTCTAACCAGAGGGTTATTCAGAACTGAAGGAGACATAAAGGGTTCCCCAGACAAACAGAAGTTAAAGGAGTTTGTCAACACTAAACTGACCTTACAAGAAGTGTTAAAGAGAATTTTTTAAGTGGAAGAGAAATGACCATAATTAGTCATAATTCTGAATAAAAAGATGTAAAATATGACAGTCTACACATAGAACATGGAGGAGAGAGTAAAAATAAGAGGTTTTTTTTTTAATGTGTTTGAACTTAACCATCAACTTAATAGAGACTACTATATACTTAGGATATTATATATGAATCTAATGGTAACCACAAACCCAAAAACTATAATAGCACACAAAAAATAAAGAGAAAACAAAACACAACACTAATGAAATTCATCAATCACAAAGAAAAAGAAAAGAAGAAAGGAACAGAGATTAACTACAAAAACAACTGGAAAACAACAAAGTATCAATAACTACATACTATCAATAATTAAACACTAATGATCTAAATTTTATAATCAAAAGACATAGGGTGGTGGAATGAGTAAAAATAATTAATATTCTGCCTACAAAAGAGTTGCCTCAAACCTAAAGACACATACAGACTGAAAGTGAAGGGATAGAAAAACATTTTCCATACAAATGGAAGAGGGGAAAAGCCAGGGTGGCAGTACTTATATCTAACAAAACAGACTTTAAAACAAAGACTGTAACAAGAGACAAAGAAAGCCATTATGTGATGTATGTGATGATAAAGGATCAATCCAACAAGGGGATATAACAATTGCAAGTATCTATGCACTAAACATTGGAGCACTTAAATACATAAAGCATATGTAAATGGGCATGAGAGAAATTGATGGTACTAAAATAACAGTAGACTTTAACACTCCCCACCCTTTTACATAAATGGATTAAATAATCTAGGCAAAAAATCAACACAGAAATGGTGCCTTTGAATGACACATTAAACCAGATGGGCATAAAAGATACATACAGAACATCCCAAAACAAGAGTATACATTCTTTCAAGTGCACATGAAACATTCTCCAGTTTAGATCACATGTTAGGCCACAAAACAAGTCTCAACAAATTCAGAAAGATTGAATCATACCATGCATCCTTTCTGATCACAATGGTATGAAACTAGAAATCATAAGAAGAAAAAAAAAACAGAAAAAACACAAATGCATGGAAACTAAACCACATGCTACTAAATGACTAATGGGTCAACAAAAAAATTAAAGAAGAAATTTAAAAAATACACAAGACAAGTGAAAATGATAACACAATGGTACAAATCTTTGGGACACAGCAAAAGTTGTTCTAAGAGGGAAATATATAGCAGTATAGGCCTACTTCAAGAAACAAAAAAGTCAAACAATCTACCCTTACACTGAAGGAACAAGAAAAAAAGCCCAAAGTGACTAGAAGAAAGAAAATAATAAAGATCAGAGCAGAAATAAATGACATAAGACTAAAAAAACAATAGAAAAGATGAAACCAAGAGCTGGTTCTTTGAAAAGATAAATTGATAAACCTTTAGCTAGACTCATTAAGAAAAAAGAGGACACAAAGTCATAAATGTAAAAGAAGTAACAACTGATACCACAGATATACAAAGGATTTTAAGAGGCTGCTATGAAAAATTATATGCCAACAAATTGAACAACCTAGAAGAAATGGATAATTCCTATATACATATAATTTTTCAAAACTGAATCATGAAGAAATTGAAAACCTGAACTAGCCAGGTATAGTAACAGAAATGAATCAGTAATCAAAAAATTACTGAAAAAAATGTATATGTATTGTATACTTGTGTACACACACACACACACACACACACACACACACACATATATAGGACTAGATAGATTCACAGGTAAATTCTACCAAATATTTTAAGAATTAATACCCATTCTCCTCAAACTATTCCAAAAGTAAAAGAGGAAGGAAAGCTTTTAAATATATTCTACAAGGCCAGCATTACCCTGATACCAGAACTATACAGAGACATCAAAAGAAGAAAACTATAAGCTAATATCTCTGATGAACATAGTTGCCAAAAAAAAAAAACTCAACAAAATATTAGCAAACTACATTCAACAATACATTAAAAGTATCATTCAACACAGGTGGGATTTTTTCAGGAATGCAAGGATGGATCAATACTCACAAATCACTCAACATGATATACCACATCAACAAAAGGAAGGATTAAAATCATATGATCATCTCAATAGATGCAAAAAAAATTTAACAAAATTTAACATCCACTCACAATAAAAACCCTCAGCACCATGAATTTAGAGAGAAGATACCTCAACATAATAAAGACCATATACGAAAAACCCACAGCTAATATCATACTCAATGGTGAAAAACTGAGATCTTTTCCTCTAAAATCTTTTCCTCTAAAATCTATGTTTATTTAACATAGTACTGGAAGTCCTAGCCATAGAAATCAGACCAAAAAAAAAGCATCTATAGTGGTAAGGAAGAAGTTAAACTTTCACTATTGGCAGATGACATGATACTATATACTACATATACTATATACTATATATACTATAGAAAGCCCTAAGGACTCCACCAAAAAAGTACTAGAATAAACGAATTCAGTAAAGCTGCAATATAAAAAATTAATATACAGAGGGGTGTCTGGGTGGCTCAGTCAGTTAAGCGTCCAACTTCAGCTCAGGTCATGATCTCACAGTTTGTGAGTTCAAGCCCCACATCAGGCTCTGTGCTGACAGCTCAGAGCCTGGAGCCTGATTCAGATTCTGTGTCTCCCTCCCTCTCTCCCTCCCTCCCTCCCTCCCTCTCTCTCTCTCTCTCTCTCTCTCTCCCCCTCCTCCCTCTCTGCTCCTCCTCTGTTCACGATCTCTCTCTCAAAAATAAACATTAAAAAAATTTTAATAATAAAAAAAATAATAATTAATAAGAATTAATAAAAAATTCTTATTAATGAATAAGAAATTCATTGTCCTTCTATACACTAATAACAAATTAACAGAGAAATTAAGAAAATAATTCTATTTACATTTGCACCAAAAGGAATAAAATGCCTAAGAATAAACAATCAAGAAGGTGAAAGAGCTATACTCTGAAAATTATAAAATACTGATGAAAGAGTTTGAAGATGACACAAACAAATGGAAAGATATACCATACATATGGATTGGAAGAACTAATGTTGTTAACTTGCCCATACTACCCAATACAATCTAGAAACTCTGTGCAATCCCTATAGAAATACCAACATGATTTTTCATAGAATGAGAATAATACTTAAATTTATATGAAACTACCTAAGAACCCAAAGCAACCTTGAAAAAGAAGAACGAAGCTGGAGGTATCACAATCCCAGACTTCAAAACAATATACTACAAAGTGGTAATCAAAACAGTATGGTAGTGCCGCAAAAGAGATGAATAGATTAATAGAACAGAATAGAGAGCCCATAAATAAAACTGCACTTACATGGTCAATTAATCTATGACAACAAGGAGCCAAGATTATACAGTGGAGAAAAGATAAGTCTCTTCAACATTTGCATTTTCTACATGCAAAAAAATGAAACTGGACCACTTTTTTACACCATAAACAAAAATAAACTCAAATGGATTAAAGACCTACATGTGAGACTTGAAACCATAAAACTGCAACAAGAGAACATAGGCAGTAATCTCTTTGACACTGTCTATAGCAATGTTTTTCTAGCTATGTCTTCATAAGCAAGGGAAACAAAAGCAAAAATAAATTACTGGGATTATATCAAAATAAAAAGCTTTAGCACACTGAAGGAAACCATCAATAAAACAAAAAGGCAACTTACTGAATGGGAGAAGATATTTGCAAATGACATATCTGATAAGAATTAGTATCCAAAATATATAAAGAGCTTCTTCAACTCAACACCAAAAACCCCCCAAATAATCAAATTTTAAAAATGGTAGAGGACTTAAATAGGCATTTTCCAAAGAAGACAGATGGATGACAGATACATGAAGAGATGCTTAACATCACACTAATCACCAAGGAAATGCAAATCAAAGTTACAATAAGATATCACCTCACACCTGTCGAAATGGCTAGAATAAAAAGAAAAGAAATAACAAGTTTCAGTGAAGAGATAGAGAAAAAGAAACCCTCATGCACTGTTGGTAGGAATGCAAATTGGTATAGCTACTGTGGAAAACACTATAAGGGTCCTTCAGAAAATTAAAAATAGAATCACCATATGATCCAGTTATTTGACTACTAGGTATTTAACTAAAGAAAATGAAAACTCTAATTTGAAAAGATTTGTGCACCCCTATGTTTATTGCAGCATTATTTACAATAGCCAAGATATGGAAGCAACCCAACTGCCCATCTATAATGGGCATGAATGTATAAAGAAGATGTACACACACACATTATATATATAATATATATATTGTATAATGTATGTATAACATATACATATGTATGTTATATATGTAGATATAACATATAATATATAATGTGTGTGAGTGTGTATATATATATTACACAGCTATAAAGAAGGATAAGATCTTATATTTATGACAATATGAATGAATGTAGAGTATATTATGCTGAGCAAAACAGACTTATTTTGCTCAGCATAATACACTCCAGGTCCATCTATGTCATTGCAAATTGCAAGATTTCATTCTTTTTTATGGCTGAGTAATATTCCATTGTGTGTGTGTGTGTGTGTGTGTGTGTGTGTGTGTGTCTGTGTGTGTCTGTGTGTGTACACCACATTTTCTTCATTCATCAGTCAATGAACATTTGGGCTCTTTCTATGGTTTGACTGTTGTTGATAATGCTGCCAGAAACATCAGGTATATGTATCCCTTTCAAATAGTATTTCTTAATTCTTTGGATAAATAAGCCATTCAGAGAAAGAAAAATATCATATGAATTCACTCATATGTGGAATAAACAAAACAAGCAAGCAAAGGGGGTGGGGGGAGAATGAGAGAGAGGCAAACCAAGAAACAGACTCTTTACTATAGAGAACAAACTGAAGGTTACCAAAGGGAGGTTGGGTTAGAAGGATGGATTAAATAGATGATAGGGATTAAGGAGTGCACTTGCTGTGATGAGTACCGGGTGTTATATGGAATAATTGAATCCCTGTATTGTATATTACACTGCACGTTAACTGGAATTTAAATAAAAACTTAAAAAGTCAGAGAAAGGCAAATACAATATGATTTCATTTGTATGTGGAAACTAAAATAAAACAAATGAATAAACAAAAAATCAAAACACAGAATGACCTATACATGTAGAGAACAAACTGATGGTTGCCGGGGGAGGGCAGTGGCAGGATGGGGAAAATGGGTGAAGGGGAGTGGGAGATACAGGCTTCCAACTATGGAATGAATAAGTCAAGGGAATAATAAGTACAGCATAGGAAATATAGTCAATGGTTTATAATAATGTGTGGTGACAGTAGCTACACTTGTATTGAAGATGGCATAATATATAGATGCATTGAATCACTGTTTTGTACACATGAAACTAATTTAACATTGTGTATCAACTATACTCAAAAAATTTTTTAATTGATTTTTGCCTTCGTCTAATTTGGAAAAAAGTTGGTAGTTTAATTTTTTCAAAATATAATATTTCCCTCTTGATAATTTTTAACTCTTGATATCTGCACAGAATCTTGAGTTTACACCCTAAGACATTTATAAAACTGCAATATGAGAAATCATTTTGCTGCTTAAAGTCTTAGAATGGTGTCTTATTATAATTACAAAAAAACCCACCTCTTTATATTCACTTCATAGACTTGTGTGTTGAACACTACCTTCAACTCTAATTATTTTCACATCCACTTATACCTCAATTAGAACTTTGTTGTATTCTTCAAATATACCAAGTTCATCACCTAATCTTCAGGTTTATGTACTACTACCTGTTCCCTCTGCCTAGAATGCTCTGCCTCCAGATGTCTGCATGGTTGACTGTTTAGTTTATCTAGTTACAGCCAAAATGTCACATCCAGAAGAACACCCTGGTTAAAGATGGAAAGTAAACTTATTTACACTCACTCCATACTCTCTATCTACATTTATGTATACATCCATCTTTTTCCTTTTCTTTTAGTTTCTGTAGCTATTCCTGAAACCATCCAGTTCATTTTCTGTCTTTAATGGCTGTCTATTCCCACAAATTGTACCTTAAGGAAAACAGTGACTTTACCTGTTTCATCAATAACTTTCACCCAGTGTCTAAAATAGTCTCAACAAAAATGAAAATGCTCAATAATTACAGTATTTGGAAATGGATAAGTTAAATTCAGATGAAATTCTCTGGTCTTGATTTTCTTCTCCCCACCCCCATCCCTTAATTAGGCTATGTG
>CM053560.1:71492099-71507157 GCA_028646485.1 Cryptoprocta ferox | reverse complement strand
GGTTTGGGCCACAGAAGGGCAAGTGGAGGATGAGGGCCACCTGGATAATGGAGTGGACAAAGCCTCCAAGCCACAGAGCCAACAGCAAGGCATAGCAGGCTCTAGGGTTCATGACAGTGGAATAGTGTAAAGGCCGACAGATGGCGATATAGCGGTCAAAGGCCATCACAACAAGGAGTAACCCTTCCCCTCCTCCAAGGAAGTGCAAGAAAAAGAGCTGAGTGATGCAGCCCCTGTAGGAGATTACCTTCTTCTCAGACAGGAAGTCCACCAGCATTCTGGGAGCCACAATGAAGGAATAGGATGCATCCAGGAAAGCCAAGTTGCCCAGAAAGAAGTAGAGGGGTGCTGTGAGACCAGGGTCTGATCTGATGGTGAGGATGATGAGAAAATTTCCAGGAAGGATGATGAGATAGAAAATTAAAACTAGGACAAAGACCAGGAGCTGAATATCTCGAGACTGGGTCAGACCAAGAAGGATGAATTCTTTCACCACTGTGCGATTGTCATTTTCCATCTCCTCTGTCTGCAGTACAACAAGAAACAGAGTTCATTGTTATTACTGTTTCTTCCATCTAGACCCTCATTCTTCTCTAACTAAAAATATTTGACATATATGTCATATTAGCTAAAAATATGTCTCAGCCCTCTCCAATGTCCTGGGTAAACTCCAAACCTTTCATTAATTCCAGATTTAAAGCAAGCAAACTAACAAACAAAAATACTGTTCTTTTACCGCAACTCTTAATCCCGTTCAACAATGTGCTTCTATAGAACTCCTCTCGACTTTAAGAATCTGGCATCCTGAGGTGCCTGGGTGGTTCAGTTGGTTAAGCATTTGACTCTTGATTTTGGCTCAGGTCCTGATCTCATCCTGTGATGGAGCCCTGTGTCAGGCTCTATGCTGACAGCGAGATACCTCCTTGGGAATTTCTCTCTGCCTTTCTCTCTCTCTCTGTCTCTCTCTCTCTCTCTCAAAATAAGTCATTATATATTAATTTTATTCTTTTGAAATGCTACTTTTTAATATGTATAATATATATTACTATCAAGATATATATGTATTTATAAATTAATGCATATACTTAAGGTACATGTTCAAAAAGTGTTTTGTTATGGGTATGAAATGTTTTAAGTTTGAAAACTGATCTACAGAAAAATATAATGTAATATATGCCAGTGCTCCCCTTTACTATTTAACTAACACTTGCTTTAAGTAAGTTCTGTGGAAAAGGGAAATCTTTGACAGAAAATGCTAATGAGTCATTAGTTATAAAGGAAAGACAGAAGGAGAGAAGGGTGAGGGAAAGAAAGAAGAGGGAAATAGAGAAGCAAAAAAAATACAAAAACCAAAATAGTAAATCTATACAGTGCATTGTTAGGGTACATATTTTAGGAAACATTAAAAATACCTCTGTTAAGTATCTCCAGAGCTGAATAGAGTAGATAATACACAGGTTTCCATGTATTACTCACAGCCACAGGTGGAATTTATGAAAGTCATACTTCAATATATCAATCAGTATATATACATAATATATATCTACACACACATGGAAAGTGGAACCTACACAAACTTTTAATTAAAATTTTTTTTTGTGGACTCTCCAAATTAGCTTCTCTGCTCACTTCTTAACTTATCAACATTTCTGCAGCCATTTGTCTCAACATTCATTCCATCATTTTCCTATAAAAATACACCAAATATTGGGCTCTGTGCTGAGAGCTCAGAGCCTGGAGACTCCTTTAGATTCTGTGTCTCCCTCTCCCTCCCGCCCCCATGCTTATGCTCTGTCTCTGTCTCTCAATAATAAAAACGTTTAAATTTTTTTAAAAAAAATACACCAAAGAATGTAAGACAAAGCTACCTTTTACTTACTCAGGTTTTTTGCATCCCACAAACTCAGAGTGTATTATTTCATGATGTGTGTTTAAAGATATCTCTAAGACATCAGAGGATTTCTGAAGGTCTTTGTGATTAAGGGTTATAGACTCTTCCACTCTGTCTCTTTCCTTTCTTTCATCTCTGTTTTTCAACTATAACCTAAACAGATGGATTTACATACCACCTGACATATGTGATTCATTTTCATCCCATATCCCATTCTCATATATGTGCCTTCTGCACCTATAATTCTGAAATGGTGGCTGGCATAGATGCAGAGACTATGTATGAGATGAACATTTTTCTAGGTAAAATAAAATAAATTTCTAGAAAAAAATCTACAAATTATGACCCTTTTCAGAATAAAAATATCCTATTTTAGCCAATTACTGGGAAAAGCATCAAAACGCAAATCCTTACCACTATATCTCCAATTTTCCTTGCCATTTCAGCTAATTCATAGGTTCTTCTCACTGTGGCAATGATGATATATTATAGAGGTAGGAAGGCAAAGGAGAAGGTCTGCCCTTACTTTTAGAGTGGAGAAAAACTGTGCAGGTCTGGAGCAAAAACTGTGGTCAGACCAGCATCTGGAGCCAGGTGTAGAGATCCAAGGGCCTTACTTCCCCATCTCTTTGAAACATTACTCATGCTTCCTTCCTAATGTCCCCTCTGTTCTCCTCCTCTCCCCTTTCACTCATCACCAAGTCTTCATTTTCCTAATTTATTTGTATAAATTTGTTTAGGTTTCTTTTCCCCCTTTTAATTTATTGAACTCATTTTCCCCTAATTTTCTTAACCTATTTACTTGGCTTTCTGTAAGTCTCCACTCATGTGTACTCTCTCTCTTTCAAAATAAACCTTTAAAAACTTTAATATGAAATAAAAACGTTTTGTTTCCTTTCAGACAAAATGAGCAATACATATGCTTCCCACCATCTTCCATTCTAAACAGTTGGTCTACAAAATAAAATGTATAAGTCACTTTTCAGTACTAACCATTTTCTCTTGAATGGATGGTATCCTTACAATTTACTAAATCTGAACCGCTTGTTAATTACTTCCCTTCCCTCATATATATTTTTACTGCATAGAAGTGAACCTGATAAAATGCTATACCTATTTTAATAAAAGGAAATTTCATTAATATCATTCTAATGAAATAAATATATTTAACAGTTTCCAAAAATTTGAGTGTAATGTATGTCAACATATTGACTGAAACTTATAAATTAATAAGTTCTACATATCCTTAAAAATATGGATCAAGTTGAAGAACGTTATCAAAGGTTTAATACTGGTGCTAATGATGGATACATAAAGCACTAAACAAATGTATTGGTCTTCAGCCAGAAAATTCTCTCATCAGTGAAATGAGATGGTTAAATTAACTTACTTCTAAATTCCCTAGCTTTTTAGGAAATAATAAATAATGCAGAAATATCCTTGCTTTGGAGTCCTTTCATATAATTCTAATACCTTTTTAGATATGAATAAGTGTTGGCTCAGCAATTCACTAAATATATTACCCTTGGAAAGTCACCCAGCTTTCAGAAGGCTGAATTTTCATCTATCATATAGAATAATGTATTGACTCCTTCTGTCTGACAGGGACATGATGATCAAATGAGATGATAATAGTAATAATAAGTAACTTATTCAGGTGTGGTTAAACCAAAGTTAACTCTGAAAATCTGCAAATGTTAAGAGGTAGCTCTGCTGAATGGACATATTGCCATGAGATCCTTTGTCAATGGCTGCAGGGTAAACTGTGGTTGACAATAGCTGCAAAAATCTGATTAATAGAAGAAATTGTGGAAGTGCAGTAAAGCCTTTATGTAAAATTGCCAATGCAGTCAGTAATTTGTAGATCAAGCTTTTCTTAGATTTACAAGCTTTCTGTTATAGCCTTATGTTGATGAATAATGGAACCACAGGCAATAGAAGAAACTCTCAAATATGTTGAGTATGGAAGATAAGATATCTGGGCTAATCTGAAAAATCATAAAATCTGTTAAGTTTTTCCCCCTGGAGATTTTAGCCTTACCTTCCTTCCCTTCCATCTGTACTTTATAAGGAAAATAAAACATATCAGTCATTTATATGCTCCTTGGTTTTAACATCAAATGTCAATTCTCTGAAAGTTACTGATAATTTCACTTAACTATGACAAGAGAATGAAAGTTTTTGTCCACCATTAAAGTAATTCTAAGCATCAAGACATATGGAAATGTATTAGGGGAGAGAGTAGAAAATGCCACACTGCTGAATTGAGGCCTTTGCCTCTGCTATTCCTACTGAAACTCTGACCTCTCTTCCATTGCATTCCAAGGCAGCAGATGAAGCAGTAGAATAGCTGTAATACCTTCTCTATTGTCCTCTACTTCTTGTTTCTTGTAAATACAAATACTGCTCCCAGCCCTTGATATTTGAGTCTGCGAGGGTTTTATGTAATTCTCACAAAGTAGCCATCCTTCCTCTCCTGATAAAAACATTAACTGACCATTCTTATTGTTCATAAATATTTGTTCTCACATAAATATTTGTTCTCACATAGGGACCTTAGCTTCTGAAACCTCCTTTAACTCTTTGTGATGCAGTGGAGAAACTGCTTTGGACGCTTGAGACTACCACCTCTACTGAATATTTCCAAAGGGAGCTATTAGAATGTCAACTAAATTAGGCATGGGGAAATACCAGAGCTTTATAAGGGATAAATAATTTTAAATGAATCACATAATGCCACACTGGGTAATTTCTGAATTTTAAAATCAAAATTCTATCAGTGAATGAGATAATAAGCCCTATTTGGAAGCATACTTATTAGGGCAAAAGTAAAAAGGTTAAGAAAAATTAATTTATATCTTAGAATTCAAAAAATGTAAGTGAAATATTAATATTAATTATTAATATGTATACATATATGTATATTATATATATATATGATATATATATCAAGAAAGCAAGCTAGGCCAGGATGAGAGGGTGAGGAAATTGAGGTATTTGCCTTAGGCACAAACTTTACCAGGGTACCAAAAACTTTGATAATCAAGATAAATAATATTTTAGTATAATATTTTAAAAATAAAAGAACAGAATAATCAAATTTTTTAATAAAGACATAAAAATTAAAGATTTTTCTCTTTTCTGTGAGATTCCAGTATGGCCCAGCATGACATTATTATTGATACTGTCTTTATTTAAAGTTTGGTATTTATTTTGTTCATCATGGATTTTTATAATTAACTTTGATTTTTTAATAATATTAATTAAAACAGTCTTTATTACTAAGTTGGTAGGGGTTTTTTTGGTTACTTCCTTAGATTTCACACTCGAGGCAAGTGCTTTAACTCATTCTCTAGCATCATCATGACCTGACCCTGAAAGCAAACAATATGGCCAATTCAGTAATGAGCTTGTAAGATTCAGCACATTGCTGTGATGAAGACATAAGCAGAGAGAATATTAACAATGCTCATGAAGACTTTGAAGGTATAATTCTTCTTAGAGAAAAGAACTGTTCGGTGTAAGATAGACCATTTCCTCAAGGGAAAGTGACTTCCCAAATAGGATGTGAAAAGAAATATCAGGATCTCAGTATTTGTTGTTTATTCACTTTTACTCTGTTTGACAAAAACAAAAGTGAATACCTTTTTGTTTTTTCCATTGAAGATTACTGAAATAGAAATTAAAGGTCAGAGCAATTAAATACAGCTTAATTTTCTTTTTATATCTGGTTGTTTTTATTGTTTTGCTTTAAATAGAAATCTGAGTTTATGAGTAACTTTACAATTGAAGAAAGGAATACACACTTTTGTAAACTAAATATAATTCATAATCAAATATGTATTTGTCCTAATCTATTTTCAGCTCAAAAACACAGTGTGAAAAGTAGAAGAAGAATAAAGGAGAGAAAAAAAAAGAGATAAAAAGAAAGTTAGAATGATCAAAATATAGGACAAGAAAATAAAGGAGACATAAATGTAAAGATAATTATATGTATAATTGTACAGTAACAACCCCATCTTGAAACAGGTTAGAGTCCTGCCACAAAAGACTCTTAAAAAGGTAATAATTTCTGGGCACCTAAGTGGCTTAGTTGGTTAAGTGTTCTAGCTCAGCTCAGGTCATGATCTCATGGTTCCTGAGTTCGAGCCCTATGTTGGGCTTTGTGCTGACAGTTCAAAGCCTGAACTTACTTTGGATTCTATGTCTCCCTCTCTCTCTCAAAAATAAATAAACACTAAAAAAAATGTGATATTTTTCTGTAACTATAAACATAATCTGGGACTTTCTCACTTCTTCATATTCACTCCAATATATAAGATCAAACTAATCTGAAAATCTAAACTAGTTCTCAGAATGGAGGCTTTTTAACCCAGCCAGCTGGGAAAGCCTTATCATGTTAGATTTACAACTTGAAAACAAACAAAAACATGTTCAAAAGTTGTATCTTCAGGTTGACTTAAGATATTATATAGCTAATATACATGATCAAAAAAATCATATACACTTGGGATGCGTGGGTGGCTCAGTAGGTGGTCCAACTTGGATGATCTGGGCTCCCTGCTGTCAGCGCAGAGCCTACTTTGGATCCTCTGTCCCCCCACTCTCTGCCCCTCCCCTACTCCTGCATGCATATTCTCTCTCTCTCTCTCTCTCTCTTTAAAAATAAACATTAAAAACAATCATATATATGAAAATAGCCCATTATAGTGAAAAGATTGCCAGGCAGAAAGCGAAAGCTAAGGCTATAATGCTGGCTCCAATCTATAAATGTTCCATGGCTTTGGAAAATAATACCACTTTTCTCAGACTGTTTGTCCACCTATAAATGGGGCATTTTTAAATATTAAGATACTGAACTATTTATCTCTATTGCTGAGGGTTTTTTTGACACTCTCTTAGTTTCTGCACCAAATTCAAAAATTACTTACTACCCTGAGACAGGTAGTATTTTAAGTGTCAGCAATGCAGTACAGACAAGACCAACAACAACCACCGTGTTCTTTGGAATTTTACATTCTAACGCAGGGAGACAGACAATAAACAAACAAGCAGAAAAGAAAACATCAGATAATAAGGAATATTATAATGAAAATATAACAGTGTGTTGGAGAAAGAGGCTGCTATTTTAGATGGCATCGCGGTCAGGGCAGGTATTTCTGAGGAAGTTTCAAAAGAGCAAGCTGTGAATGTCTAAAAAAAAGCCATTCTAGAAAGAATGATCTGGGGATGCCTGTGTGGCTCAGTGGGTTAAGCATCTGACTCTTGATTTCTGCTCAGGTCTAATAGCCTCACATAGGGCTCCTTTCTGATGGTGTGGAGGTTGCTTAGGATTCTCTCTTATTGCCTGTCTATGCCCTTGCCCCACGCATGCTTTCTCACTCAAAATAAATAAATATACTTTAAAAGAAAGAGAGAGAGGAAGAAAGGAAGGAAGGACGGATGGATAGATGGAAGGAAGATGGATGGAAAGAAGGGAGGGAGGGAGGGAGGGAGGGAGGAAGGAAGGAAGGAAGGAAGGAAGGAAGGAAGGAAGGAAGGAAGAATGATAGATCTGGTGTGCTGAGGAACAGAAAACAGGCCAGGGTGCCAAGATAGTGAAAAAATTATACACAGAGAAGATTCCTTCCCATCCTTGTCCCCCATCTATATTTCTCCCCCTCACACACACAATTCATAGTAGGAAATAGCTATTATTCTTTGTATATCTTCCCAAAAGCATTATGCATATATAAGGAAATGGACTGTATATTCTTTTCTCCCTATTAATAAACAAATGTGATAAACATCCCAAAATAGGGAATTATTGGAGTACATTTTAATAATAGCACACAAGTCAGTACTTCACAGGTATTTAAAACTATATATCTATAGATAGATATAGAGATATCCATATATAGATATAAAATATGTAAGCATATAATATATATGTTCATGTATAAGTTCTAGAATTTTTAAGCTTATTCATGTTGAAAATTGTGGAAAATATATCTCACAATATTATGTACATTCTCTGACCTTTTCCCTGTTATATATATTTCTCATCAGTTTCTTTCTACCACAGTCATTTTTTAAATTATTGTTATTAACATAATCACATTATATAAAACTCTATATTGTCTCTCATTTCAAAATTTCCAATTCTGCTTTTTACATAAAAAAAAAAAATAATGTATTCAATTACTCATTCTCTTATCAACCATTATTGAAAGTCTACCAGAGTGAGTCATTGTGCCAAGAGATGAAATACAAAAATTAATAAGACAAACACTAACTTCAAGAAAGGCAGAAAATTATGACTAATACACATAAAATTTAAATTATGAGATGTTTTATAAAAGAACTGAACTTGGAGTATCACAAGAGCAAACAGAGGTGAATACAAGGTGGGGCATTAGAAATATTTCAAGAAGGAAGAAGCATTATGGCTGAGTCTTGATTAAAATATTCACCAGAAAGTGGTAAAAGGAGAGAACTGAATGTGCAAAGGCATCAAAGAATCAAAACTGCACATGTGCAGAAATAGTAAGATTAGAAAACAAGGTAATTGCTAAGACTGGTTATATTTGATTATGTTTATAATTCAGCAAAAGGAAATTCAGGAAATACCCATGAGACTGTTTTACACTGTAGGTAGAGAATATATCTAGCTGATATATCTAGCTGACTTGATGAAATTTACTATTTCTCTGTATGTTGTTTATATGTGTCCTGTAGCTACATCACCAGACTAAGTTCATTTTTCAAAAGTATACTCTTAAATTTAAAATTAAGAACTTATTATGGCATCCAACATGGCAGGTCTTAATCTGACAGATTTTATCCTAGGATATAAAACAAATTTCAACACATTTTTTAAATTGAAATCATATTAAATATAATCTTAGACTACAATTACACTAGAAATATATCAGGACAATTCCCAAATATTCAGGAAAAAAATACACTCTAAATAACCATGAGTAAGAAAGTCAAACTAGAGATTAGAAAGTATTTTTAATTAAATGAAAATGAAAACACAACATATAAACATATGCAAGATATAGATAAAGCAGTGCTTAGAGGGAAATGTGTAGAATCAACTGAATATATTTAAAAGGTTTATAACAAAGGGTTTGAATCAATAGTCTAATCTTCCCTTTATAAAAACAATAGGAAACGAAATCCAAACAAGGAAGAAGGAATGCGATAACATAGACATGAGAAGAAATATGAGAAATTGAGAAAAATAACAGAGAAAAATAAATAAAACCAAGAGCTGGTTCTTTATCAAGAATATCCAAATTCATAAAACTTTAGTCAGAATAGTCAAGGAGAAAAAAGAAATTATAAAAATATCAATATTGGGAATTAAAGAGGGGCAATCGTAGATATGATAAAAATAAAAAATATTAAGGAAACATATGAGCAATTTATCCCAATGAATTTAATACTTCAACCGAATGTACAAAATTCTAAAGGCATTAACTACTAAAGCTTACTCAAGAAGAAGACTGAATAGCAATGTATCTATTAAAGAAATTCAACTTGTACTTAAAATCTTCCCATGAAGAAAACTTCAGACCCAGATGGCTCCTCTAATGAAATCCACCAAACATTTATTGAAGAATACTGATTCGACACAAACTCTTTAAAAAATGGAGTATGAAAAGGAAAATATTTTCTAATATCCTCTAATTTCTTCTTGTAAACATTGGGTTATTTAGAAGTGTGTGTCTTAATTCAGAAATGTACATAGTTTTTTCTTAATTATATCTAATTCAACTCCATTATTGTCAGAGAATATATTTTGTATGCAATATACTGAGATTTTTTTTATAGGCCAGCATATGGTCTACTTGGCAAATGCCTCATGTGCACTTGAAAAGAATGTGTATTCTTCGTTGTTGGGTGCAATACTCTATAAATAGAACTAGGTTAAGTTTGTTTCTAGTGTCATTCAACTCTTCTATACCCCTACTGATTTTTTATCACATGTTCTATCAACTTTCAAAGGAAGTTATTAAAATCTCAATCCATGCCTTTGGGTTCTCCATTTCTTTACTTAGATAGTCTGTATTAGTGCATAAATTTTTTAAGTTCTATTGCTAGAGGAATAACATTAAGATTATTACGTCTTGATGAACTGCCTTTTTTTATTGCTATGAACTTCTTTTATAAATACCTAATAATACCTCTAGGCCCTTGAAGTTTTACTTTGTTATTCATACAGCTATACCATAAAGTGATTAATGTTGGTAGGGTGTATGAGGGTTTTCCAGACAAACAGAATAGTAGGATAGCTAGATACATATTAGAGAGAGAGAGAGAGAGAGAGAGAGAGAGAGGTTTATTATAATGAATTGGTTCACGTGATTATGGAACTGAAGAAGTCCTACAATCTGTCCTCTGCTAAATGAAGACCCAGGAAAGCCAGTGGTGTCATTTGGTCCAAGTTCAAAGGCCTGAGAACAAGGGGAACTGATGGCATAAATTCCAGTCCAAGGGCTAGAAGAGATGAAATGAAATGTCCCAGCTCAATCAGTCAAGCAAGAAAGAAAAAGCAAATTCCTCCTTCTGCTTTTTTTTCTATTCAGGCCCTCAATGGATTAAATGATGCCCACCCACATTGGGAAGGGTAATCTACTTTACTGAGTCCACCAATTCAAATACTAAGCTCATACTAACACTGTCACAGACACACCAGAAATAATATTTAATCTGGGAACCCCATAGCCAGTTGATACATAAAATTAAACATCACATATGACATATCATTCTCTACCCTTATACTTAAAATATATCTGGGTCTTTATATTTAAGAACTGATATCTTACAAACAGTATATACTTGAATCTTGCTCTTTTATACAGTCTGAAAAATTTTTAATTGGCATATTTTGTCCATTTATATTTAATATTATTGTTGATATTTGAGTTCATTGGTATTTGTTTTCTATCTGCCCCATTCTTCTTCATTCCTTTGCATTTCTTTCCTTTCTTCTTTTGTACTGAATGTTAATATTCCATTTTCTCTCCTTAAAGTTTATCTAATTAAATCTCCTTGTATTATTTTTAAATATGTGGATGCTTTAGTGATTATAGTACTCATCTATAGCTTATCAGTCACTTCAAATTGTTATTCAAGGATACTTTGTGAATAGTATAAGTAATTTACAAAAATATATATAAATATTTTATCTTCCTTTACATCCTATGTGCTATTGTTATCATATATTTTACTTCTAAATAAGTTATAAGCCCCATAGTACTTTATTATTTTAAAGAAGTTAATTATAAAGTAAATAATCAAAGTAAAAATACTACTTGCCATATTTATACACTTTTACCATTTCCAGATCTTTACATTCTTACTCATTAATTCAAGTTTCCATCTGACATGTTTTCTGTTTACATGAAGAAGTTTTCTTTAGTATGACTTTTTGTGTGGGTCTGCTGTCAACACATTATCTCTTAGCTTTTGTGAATATTAAATACCTGTTACACCTTTCTTTTTGAAGTTTATTTTCACTAGATATGGAATTCTAGCTTGACAGTTTGTTTTTCTTCTTTAAGAACTTTAAGAATTCCATTTCACTGACATGGTGTCCATTGTTTCTGATAAAAGGTCAACCACCATTCTTGTCACTCCTCTGAACATTTTTCCTCTGTTGCTTTTAAGATTTTCTTTTCATATTTGGTTAGCACCTGTTACACTGTGGTCTTACTTGTATTTATACTGCTTAGATTTTTCTGAGTTTCTTGGATATGAATTATTGGCAATTACTTTTTCTGTCCCATTCTCTCATCTGGAATCCCAATTACATGTATATTTTACTATTTGTTATTGCCCCAAAGCATATTACCACTATGAACATTTTTAATCTTTTATTTTGGACTTCAGTTTGGGTTGTTTCTAATAACCTACTTAACAATCAGTCATTTTGTCTGCATTGTCCACAATGCTGTTCATTCAGCTCATCTAAGGAATTTTTTTTAATTTCAAACATTGTTGTTTTCAGTTCTAGCATATCCATTTATATTTAGAGTTTACATTTCTCTCCTAAAATCCTCATCTAATTATCCATTTATGACTTATTTGATATATTTATGATAGTTTTCTAAAGTTTTTATCTGATAATTACATCATAGGGTTCAACTGGTAGTTTTTGTCTATCACTATTTTTCTATTAGAGATACTCCTCCCTGTTTTATTTTCTTGACATATATTCTAATTTTTAAATGATATTCCCAGTACTTTCTATAAAAATTCAATGGAATATGAAGAGTAGTATTTAATATTATTTTGCTTAGTTCTTCAGAAAGTTCAATCCTTTTCCTCTGTCCAAAAGTTAGAATGAGGATCTGATCATTCATATTCTTTCAAAGGTCTAAGTGAGCTGAGACTTGGAATCATCTTTAATTAAACTTAATTTATCTCAAATTAGTTTTACCTCCAACATCTGCCAACTGCCACCAAGATCTTTTATCCTGTTGCTACTTGGAGCTGGGAGGAGTTTGAGCCACAATTCAGATATTTTTGTTTTCCTTAGGATTCAACTCTATAGACATCAATACCCAAGCACTACAATAAGGGCTAGAAATATTCAAGTCTCCTCTAATCTTTATTTCTTCCTCCATTGCCCCTTTTCTGAGCAAATTACTTGTATAGGTGTCAGTGGGGATAGTGGGAGAAATTTTTAAGCTATTTACTTTTGTGTTTGGGGCATTTTCAGATTCTAGTCTGTCAATAGCTTAGAGCTTTTTCATCATCTCTATGAAATAACTCAATCTATGGCATGATCACTACTCCATGTGCCCATATCCAGACCAGATACTTGCCCACAGATATGAAAGCTGCCATAGCTCTCTGGTCATCTAGACGGACTTTTTCCCTCTCTAGATCTCTGTAATAAGGTTTCCTTGCTTTATCCATTCTTATTTAGCCTCACAGAAAAGTACAATTTTTATTTCTGCACTTGTCTTTTTATTGATAATACATGAGCATCATTCTTCTACAAGCTAACCAGAATCAGTAGTCTGTATTCTCATGATTTTTTTTTGAGAATAAAATTATGTTTATAATCTTTTCCATTTTTTCCTTTGTTAATTAACTTTATTGGTTTCAATTGCCCATTTCTAGTTTCCTTCGAAGTATGATCTATTTCATATTCATTTATTGAAATTCCTTATGTATTAGTGAATTAACTTTATCATTTATATTCTTTACTTAATAGCTTTTTTATTTTAATTTTTCTGCATGGATACTCCCTTGTACAATCCTGGGGTAGGGAGGAAATATTCAATTCGATGTCCATGCAAGCCTCTATAATTGTTGAGAAAATAATCTGCCCATCCATACGTGGTAAACAGATTTTCATCAGGTTTGTTTTTACCTTTTGCCTACACATATATATTTCTTAATATGTCAAATATATTTTTTCTTTTCATTTACTATTTTTATATCCTACTTCAGTGGCCTTTCTCACTCCCAAGACTGTAATACTATTATCCTACATTTTACCATTTTTGGCATTGTTTTATTCTGTTTCCTTATAAAACTGAGAACATATAAACAGGTTCTTCTAGAACCTTTGTATCTAGGGTTCCAAATTCTGACTATCAAATATACTTATATAAAACTTGAATCTGAAAAAAATTAATTGGAGAGGTGATAACATTAAAGATATTCTATATCATCCTCCTGATCCCAGACCATGGCTAATTGAGATATAGTCCTTCAGTCAAGAACTGGCAAAATAGCTTCTTGTTTCCCCAGTCTCCTGATTACTATAGGGATAGATCACTTGGCAGGCTAGTTTTATACTGTTTTTCTGCCAATCATGTCTGGAAGGCCAGCTTAGAAAATAGTGTTCTTTCCCTTCAAAGATTTTACAAGTACCTAATCTCCCACATTAAACCCCATTGCATTTTGAATAATAAAGCAATTTATGTAATCTCCAACAGAATCTATAGTAGCAAATAATTACCAATATCATAATGAGTAAAACCACTGAGGGCAAGGTTTAACATAAAGGGAGTATTTGTAAGAACCCATTAGTAATAATCAGGAAGCTCTGCAAAGAGTCAGATGAAATAATTTCATGACATTTTTCTATAAAACCAATTACCTTCCTTTCATACCCATTAAGCAAATTTGGGGTGGGATAAATAAATATATATATTAAAGAGAATCATATTTAAGAGGGGAAAGGAGGTGGAGAGATTTTTTTCAAAACAAGTCTGCAGAAGAGCATTTAGCTCTTTATGGAGTTTTATAGCTTATTGATCTCTGCCCAGAATATTGATGTTGTTCTAAACCACAGAAGAAAATTGTGGATGAGTGACTCTCTTGCTTAAAATATTAACATGTATTTTTACAGTATTTAGAATAGAATAAAATTCTTTATCTTAGCTTAACAGACCTTAGTGATTTGACCCTTACAGTCAAATAAAATATAACCCTTAAATCTCTCATAATTACTCATCATGTTTTAACCATTCAGGTGTTTCTTTTATATTCTTTAAGCATACCAAGTTTATTCTCTAATTAAGCAAAACTCCCCCTCATTGCTTGCAATAGTACCTGACAAATGGGAGGTACTCTGTGAAAAAGTATTTCTTAATGAATGTATGATTTATAGCAAGAATTCCCTCTTCTTGACTTATAAAATTTATTCAGCAGACTACATGCCGACTCAGTAACCTCCTCATGGAGGATTTTACTTCCTGGTTGCGAAGAGTATAAATCACAGGATTCATTAATGGAAAGATCACTGTGTGGAAGAAGGAAACTACCTTGTCTGCTGGTAACGCCCTGAAAGGGCGAGTATAGATGAAGATGGCAGGTCCAAACATGAGAAATATAATAATGATATGAGTGGTGCATGTGGAGAGTGCTTTGCTCTTCCCTTGAGAAGCAGACCCACGTACACGGCAGAGGATGACTGCATAGGAAGACAAAAGCCCCAGGAAGCACAGGAGGGTCAGCAGGCCACTGTTGAAGACCATCAGAAGCTCCACCACAAAAGTGTCTGTGCAGGCCAGCTTGATGACCTGTGGCACATCACAGAAGAAGTTATCCAGTCGGTTTGGGCCACAGAAGGGCAAGTGGAGGATGAGGGCCACCTGGATAATGGAGTGGACAAAGCCTCCAAGCCACAGAGCCAACAGCAAGGCATAGCAGGCT
>CM053560.1:71466476-71491599 GCA_028646485.1 Cryptoprocta ferox | reverse complement strand
TGAAGCAACAGAAAGAGAAATCAAGAAACTGATCCCATTCACAATTGCACAAAAAAAACGTAAAATACCTAGGAGTAAACCTAACCAAAGATATAAAAGACTATATGATGAAAACTATAGAAAGCTTATGAAAGAAATTGAAGAAGACACAAAGATATGGAAAAACATTACATGCTCATGGATCAGAAGAATAAATATTGTTAAAATGTCATTATTACCCAAAACAATCTACATATTCAATGCAATCCCAATCAAAATTGCACCAGCATTCTTCGCAAAGCTAGAACTATCCTAAAATTCCTATGGAACCACAAAAGACCCCAAATAGCCAAAGTAATATTGAAGAAGAAAACCAAAACAGGAGTCATCACAATCCCAGACTTTAGCCTCTACTACAAAGCTGTCATCATCAAGACAATATGGTATTGGCACAATAACAGACATATTGACCAATGGAATAGAATAGAGAAGTCAGAATTGGACCCACAAATTTATGGCCAATTAATCTTTGACAAAGCAGGAATGAGTATCCAATGGAAAAAAGACAGGCTCTTTAACAGATGGTGCTGGGAGAACTGGACAGCAACATGCAGAAGAATAAAACTAGACCACTTTCTTACACCATACACAAAAATAAACTCAAAATGGATGAAGGACCTGAATGTGAGACAGGAAACCATCAAAACCCTAGAGGAGAAAGCAAGAAGCGGCCTCCTTGATCTCAACCGCAGCAATTTCCTACTCGACACATCCCCAAAGGCAAAGGAGTCAAGAGCAAAAATGAACTATTGGGACCTCATCAAGATAAAAAGCTTCTGTATTGCTAAGGAAACAATCAAGGAAACTAATAGGCAACTGACAGAATGGGAAAAGATAATTGCAAATGACATATCGGTTAAAGGGCTGGTATCCAAAATCTACAAGGAACTCACCAAACTCCACACCTGAAAAACAAATAACCTAGTGATGAAATGGGCAGAAGAAATGAATAGACACTTCTCCAAAGAGGACAACCAGATGGCCAACAAACACATGAAACAATGCTCAGTGTCACTCATCATCAGGTAAATACAGATCAAAACCACACTGAGATATCATCTCATGCCGGTCAGAGTGGCTAAAATGAACAAATCAGGAGACTATAGATGCTGGCGAGGATGTGGAGAAGCCGGCACCCTCCTACACTTTGGTGAGAATGTAAACTGGTGCAGCCGCCATGGAAAATAGTGTGGAGGTTATGCATAAAATTAACAATAGAAATCCCCTATGACCCAGCAATAGCACTGCTAGGAATTTACCCAAAGGATACAGAAATGCTGACGCATTGGGGTACATGTACTCCAAAGTTCATAGCAGCACTTTCAACAGTAGCCATTGGAAAGAGCCTAAATGTCCATCAACTGATGAATGGATCAAGAAGATGTGGTTTATCTATACAATGGAATACTACATGGCAATGAGAAAGAGTGAAATCTGGCCATTTGTAACAACGTGCATGGAACTCAACAGTGTTATGCTATGTGAAATAAGTCAGGCAGAGAAGGACAGATACCATATGTTTTCACTTATAAGTGGAACTGGAAAAACTTAACAGAGGACCATGGGGGAGGGGAAGGGAGAAAATGGTTGGGGAGAGGAAGGATGGTAAACATGAGAGACTCTTGGAGGGCTGATGGGGCTAGGGGAGAGGGGAAGCAGGGTGATGGGCATGGAGGAGGGCACTTGTCGGGATGAGCACTGGGTGTTATATGGAAACCAACTTGACAATAAACTATAATAAAAAAAACTTTAAAAAGAAAGAAAAAAAATTCTATTTAGGGGAGTAAAAAAGTTGGAGACAGTTTAGAGTAATTGCTTCATATGTCATCTCCAGAAGTCAAAGTCTTTTATTAAAGCCATAATTAAATAATTGAACTATAAGCAATAGAAAGGTAAACTTAAGTAAGATAAAACTTTTAATCACTACAATCTGGGTTGAAGAAGAGGAAAGAAAGGTACATACTAACTTTATCTTTGCTCATAATATGGATCATTCATATGACCTAAAAATTCCAGAAATGATTTTATTATATGCTATAAACATAAACCCTGGAAATGTGCTGTTTAATTGGTAGTCACCAGCCATATGTCACTATTGAGCATTTGAAATGTGGCTATAAATTGAGGAAATGAATTTTAAATTTTATTAGTTAAAATTTTAAAAGTCATATGTAGCCCATATATTGCATAGCACAGTTCTAGAATGATACGTGAACTTTAAATAATTTAACTTAATATTCTTTCTAATTTATTTGCTATTTTTCATTTTAACCTTTTTGTTTTTTCAGTGTTCTTGAGTGTCACCCAAACCTGCAACAGCCCTTATGTATGTATGTAAGAAATAAACTTCTGATGTGTAAAACCAGTGAAATTTTTCTTTCTGAGGCATAACCTGTCAAGTCTGATAGTCACCCAAAGTTAAAAGTAAATCAGCATCGGCACAGAAACAGACACTCAGACCAGTGTAACAGAATATAGAACCCAGAAATGGACCATAAACATATGGCCAACTAATCTTTGACAAAGCAGGAAAGAATATCCAGTGGAATAAAGACAGTCTCTTCAGCAAATGGTGCTGGGAAAAGTGGACAGCGACATGCCCAGAAAAATGAACCTGGACCACTTTATTATACCATACACAAAAATAAACTCAAAATGGATGAAATACCTAAACATAAGACAGGAAGCCATCAAAGTCCTCGAGGAGAAAGAAGCCAAAACCTTTTTGACCTTGGCCGCAGCAATTTCTTACTCAAGGCAACCAACGGAATGGGAGAAGATATTTGCAAACAACATATCAGGTAAAGGGTTAGTATCCAAAATCTACAGAGATCTTATCAAACTCAACACCCAAAGAAGAAATAATCCAGTGAAGAAATGGGCAAAATACATGAATAGACACTTCTCCAAAGGAGACACCAGATGGCCAACCGACACATGAAAAAATGCTCAACATCACTTATCATCAGGGAAATATAAATCAAAACCATAATGAGATACCACCTCACACCTGTAAGAATGGCTAACATTAACAACTTAGGCACCAACAGATGTTGGTGAGGATGTGGAGGAAGAGGATCTCTTTTGCACGGCTGGTGGGAATGCAAACTGGTGCAGCCACTCTGGAAAACAGTGTGGAGGTTCCTCAAAAAAAAAAAAATTAAAAATAGAACTACCTTATGCCCCAGCAATTTCACTACTAGGTATTTATCCAAGGGTTACAGGTATGCTGTTTCGAACGGGCACATGCACACCAATGTTTATAGCAGCACTATCAACAATAGCCAAAGTATGGAAAGAGCCCAAATGTCAATGGATGGATGAATGGATAAAGAAGATGTGGTATATATATACAATGGAGTATTACTTGGCAATCATAAAGAATGAAATCTTGCCATTTGCAACTACATGGATGGAACTAGAGGGTATCATGCTAAGAGAAATTAGAGAAAGACAAATATCATGACTTCACTCATATGAGGACTTTAATATACAAAACAGATGAACATACGGGAAGGGAAGCAAAAATAATATAAAAACAGGGAGGGGGGCAAAACATAAGAGACTCTTAGATATGGAGAACAAACAGAGGGTTGCTGGAGAGGTTGCGGGAGGGGGGATGGCTTAAATGGGTAAGGGGGATTACGGAATCTACTCCTGAAATAACTGTTGCACGATATGCTAACTTGGATGTAAATTTTAAAAAATTATTAAAATGAAAAAACAAAAAAATTTAAAAAATCTTAAGTATTAAAAAAAAAGTAAATCAGTATCCTCACCATCTTCCTGAAAAATACAAAGACTACTACATTTAACTCCAATCACACAACTCTTGACTTATGTAAATGTTATTTCCATGAACTTTAGTTCTTACTTTTTCTAAACTTCAGAAGTTTATTTGTTGCTGTTGGTAAATACAGTAGATGTTTGTTTAGATTTACCACGTACTTGCCATTCTTTTTCTGTCATCTCAAATCTCCCAGCTGGGATCACTTTCTTATTTCAGGTGTATCCTATGAAATTCCTCTTAGTTGATTGTCTGCTAGCAGCAAGCTGTGTTTTTCTAAGGATTTTTTTGTTTTTATTCTCACAGAGTTGATGATTATTTTATCTCTGAACATTGAATATAACTCTTCATTGTTTTACTTTTTGCTATTAAAGCAGTCTATTGTTAACTACCTTCCCCTTGAGAGTAATTTCTGCTTTTCTATTCAGATACTTTCAACATCTGCTCAGTTGTCTTTATGGATTTTATGATGTGTCTCAATGTGCATTTTTAAAAATATATCCTATTAATATTTTGGTGGGATCCTTGACTATGGAGATTGGTGTCTTTTGTTAACTTTGGAAATTTTTCAGCATTATCTCTTCAAACTTTCCTCTGCCACATTTTGTCTACCCTCTTCTCTGGAAACTGAACTTTCATTTAGTTCTCAATGTCTCTTACCCTTTCTTTCATCCTTTCTATCCCGTTTGGTTTCTGGCCTGCAATTTTGGTAATTTACTCAGCTCTATATTCTAGATTAATATTTTTCTTTGAATGTGTCTAATTGCATTCAGATGTCTATGGAATTTTTAAACTGAATCTAAGTTCTCTTTGTTTTTCATATAATTTTCCTTTCTCTTTTTATAGTGTCCTTTTTCATATTTCCAACCCCTTTTATACTTTTTGAAAAATACTAAATATATTCAATTTATATTCTGTAGGTTTTTTCTGCTTTTGCGTCTTCTTTCTGTTGTTCTTCTGGCTCTCACTCACAGAGCCTTGCTTTCTTGTGTGTCAGACTGTAAACTCTTATTTCTTATCTGTAGAATACTTTAAAAGTCCTGGAATAATGGCAGCATCCTCCATATGGTATTTGTATTTCCTTCTATCAGAAGGCATTACAACTCTGGAACCAGAAATTGTAACTAAAATATCAGCTAGCAGTGATTCATACTACTCAATAGTATAAAGTCAAACTCAAAAAATATGTGTGACCAATGGGGCGCCTGGGTGGCTCAGTCAGTTGGGCATCCGACTTCAGCTCAGGTCATGATCTCACAGTTCGTGGGTTTGAGCCCCACCTCAGGCTCTGTGCTGAGAGCTCAGAGCCTGGAGCCTGCTTCAGATTCTGTGTCTCCCTCTCTCTCTCTGCCCCTCCCCCACTCATGCTCTGTTTCTGTCTCAATAATAAAAAAACTTTTTAAAAATGTATGACCCCACTTATAGTTCATAATTCTTTTTTCTCTTTTTAGCCTTTTGGGTGATGATTTTTTTAAAAATTCTATTTCACCACTACCCTGAGAATATATCCTTTGAGATCTCAGCTTGTTGTGGAATATTTCCTTGTGTGAGCCCTTGGCTTTGTCTCCTATCTATCTCTGTCCCTACGACACAAACTATGGCCTTAAAAACAGAGCACAAGTTTTCACAATAAAAGCTGATTTTTATTCACCATTTATTTCTCTGGGTTCCCAATTTCATTTGATTTCTAGATTCTCAATATTCTATACTTTTTTTTTTTACTAGCTAATCAAAGTATTTTAAAAAGTGTTTATCCAACATGTGTATTTGTTTTTAGCGACAGGTTCAGTAAAGCTCTCAAATGTGCCACCAGATGGAAATGGAAGGCAACTCTATCATTTCTGCATTATAAGGCATGTGGCATTTCATACTGTTTGATCATGCAAATCGCCACATTAGTTTCAGTCTTAGATATATTTTAATATATTTAGTATTCAGTACCCATCCTTCTGTCATAGTTCCTCGATCTTCATGACTGGGTAAACTTTATTCTGATAGTTTCATCAAGAAGTTCTTGAAAACCACATTCCCAGAATTTTGTTTAATGCTTAAAACTGTTGGTAGTGGTAGCCTTTCCAATTAAATGTCAGTTTTGCTAGGTATAAAATCTGAGCTTTACACTTACTGTCCGAAGACTTTTGTTCCACCTCACCTGCATTTAATGTTAGTTTATTATGTTTTGTAACAATGCAGGCAGGCGAACTGGCCTGCTTCCAATTGAGCTGGGTGGGTGAAACTTCACAAACTTTGCAGTAATGTTTGTTTTTCTACTTACATGTTTATGTTTTTATTTTTTAATTACCCTATTTTATTAATTAAAAAACAGAATAACTTTATTTTTGTTTGGATAACAGAGATGTTTTTTTACCAGTTGTGACAGTAAAGTCCATTTTATTAATATTGAGATACTGTTAATATCTTCATTACACTATGTTTTATATCTTTTCTTCTTAGTCCTAGCTTCAATATTTTCAACAAATATCCTTTAGTAGTAGGAGTATAACAGTGGTTGAAGAGTATATTGAGTCAGTAGTCTTTTCTCCAACAACATTAATCCTAGCTAAGTGAAGAATAAGTAACAAAATGAATACAAGTCTGGCTGGTTCAGATATAGAGAAATAACAATATGGAAACATAAATCTAGAAACAAATTATTTTTATTTTGTATGTATATATATTTTGTGTGTTAGATGGTTTCTTCATGCCCTGTTGTAAAATATTAGAGAAGTCTACTCTTTTATTCATTTCCAGGCAATGAAAAGTCAACCCAAAATTCAGGAATCATAATTTCAATCAATATATTTGGGTTCTTAGAAGAGAAGTCCCTCTAGTTTTGAAAATGAAAGAGGGTCATCATAGAGAAAATTTCCCACAGCAGAGAATAAACTTTATGCAGCATTATTCCATCCCATGTACCTGAGGTTTTCATCTTTTCATCATTCATTTATATATTTTCGTTCCTGAATCTAGTCATATACTGTTATCAAAGAAAATATAAGACTAAGGCTCCATAACACATAAAATCCTCTTTTTTTAATGTTTATTTATTATTGAGAGACAGAGAGAGAGAGCATGAGCATGGGAGGGGTAGAGAGAGAGGGAGACACAGAATCCAAAGCAGGCTCCAGGCTCTGAGCTGTCAGCACAAAGCCCAAGCCGGGGTTCGAATTCACAAACCATGAGATCATGACCTAAGCCAAACTGGCTTAACCAACTGAGCCAACCAGGTGCCCCGTAAAATGCTAGTTTTGATACTGGAAAGTTAATTTAAGTAAATAAATTTGTATGAACTCAAATATTATAATCTATCTTTTATATTCTGAAACACAGTAATTGGGTTCTTAGTGTCAGGGAATAGCAAATTGATCTCTAATAAATAAATCACTAAAAGATTATGAAAACAAATACATCTAGGTCTCTTCCATATGTGCTAAAAAATGGTTTAATGGGAAAGAACTTTGAATTATAGGGCTAACAAAAGCAACACCCTACTAAACTAATTTTAAGATGAGAAGCAGAATTAGCGGATACAGAAAACACACAAAAATGTCAAAGCAGATAATAATCTTTTACAAATAACACAGCTAGATGTCTGTCAATTCCAGTCAGCCTAGAATCCCTTTCCTCTAAGTCTGCTTTCACACTGGCTATAAAAGTAGATGTAAGTAGATGTAAGCAGACACTGGCTATAAAAAGCACTACCTGACTGGAGACTTCCTCTTGAAAGAGAGGGGGTCTCACGGTCTCACATAGTAACCAAACTCTGCTTTGAATTCATAAAAATTGCTTGTAGGATGTGACAAAATCTTGAGTTCTGTCACCAATACTGTTGAATGGCTGCCACCTGAAATATGAGTTAAAACAGCTTATGTAAGTGAATCCTCAGTTTCCATCATGAATTCTTGGAATAGGAAAAGATAAAGAACAGAATAATCTATTTTTTCCAGTCCTAGGAAGGTGGGTTACCAAACACCATCCCAATGGGCTAAGACTGAACCATGGCAATAATATTTAATTTGGTCACTTGAAGCTACTCACATTCATATGCTAGCCACTTCTTCATATTCATAGAGGACATGCCTCCCAGGTCTTATTTATTTTACTATTTCTCAACATGCATTCTCCTCACAGCCAAAGGTTCTCCAGAATACTCATTCAATAAACAATTAGTGGAAATATGTGTTTAGCAGACCATCATTATATCTTAACTTCTAATGGTGATTTGCTGTAAGTTTCCCAGAGGGTGTGAGTAAACTTATTCCATATTAATTTGTTTTTTCAGTGAATAGAGGGGAAAATCTGGTAGAAATTTAAGAACTCAGATGAAAAGCAGTATTACTACTGCTGCAAATGCTTCCTACTTTAGGACGATGAACTTCAGAAAGATTATGGAATATGCCACTTATCTTTCACTTCTCTTTACATAAAATATATCTGTTGACCAACTTCCTCATGGCTGTCTTTACTTCCTTATTTCTCAGGGTATAGATAATGGGATTAAGTAAAGGGAATATCACAGTATGGAACACAGACACCACTTTATCTAGGGAAAAAGAGTCAAATGGGCGAGCATAAATATAGATGGATGGCCCAAACATAAACACCACAATGGTGATGTGGGAATAGCAGGTGGACATGGCCCGACTGGTACTCTCACCTGAGCCTGAATGTTTCTTGAGCATGGCCAGGAGGAAGGCATAGGACATTAAGAGAGCAATGAAACATACCACAGAGATCAAACCACTGCTAAAAATCATCACTAATTCTTCCGGGAAGGTGTTGGCACAGGCAATTCGGACAACCTGCGTGATGTCACAGAAGTAACTGTCTAACTCATTGGGTCCACAGAAGGGAAGTCGAACAATGAGAGCCACTTGTATTATAGAATGAATAAAGCCCCCCAACCAGGAGAGAGCCACCAGGATACTGCAGAGACGTCGATTCATGATAGTAGCATAGTGGAGGGGACGGCAGATAGCAGCATAGCGGTCAAAGGCCATTACTGTGAGAAGGAACATCTCTGAGGCTCCAACAAAGTGCAAGAAAAAGAGCTGTGCAATACAACCACCAAAGGAAATTCTCTTCCTTTCCACAAAGAAGTCTACAAGCATTTTAGGGGCTGTGATAGAGGAGTACCAAATGTCAAGGAAGGCCAGATTAGCCAACAGGAAATACATGGGTGAGGTCAACTGAGGGTCAAGTCTGATGGTGCAAATAATAAGAATATTTCCTGGAAGGATGAACAAATAGAAGGATAGAAATATAACAAATAGGACTAGTTGTACCTCTCGAGTCTGGGATAGGCCAGTGAGAACAAATTCTGTCACCTTGGTGTAATTTGCAGGTTCCATTTCTTCACTTTTTAAAAATAATATGGCTATAAAAAATAAAGACATTATAATTATTCCAAACAGCATTTAACTAGATTTATTTTACTGCTTTTGAAATCATCAAATTGGCCTCTATCATTAAGAGACTGTATCAGGATGCATTTGATTATCCCATTTGATGTTTGATAACCCAAAATAGGGAAAAGTAGTGATGACCTGAAAATTAGAAACACTGAAACCATATGAAGCATGTCACATCTCAGAATAATTTAAATAGAAATTATTAATTTCTATTTTTTATGAAACTCGGCAGTGCACTAATTCTTTCCCCATACATCTATCTTTGTAAGAAATATGTGCACCTACTTATGAGATAAGCAAAATTGTAGACTGGTAATAAGAAAAGCAGGTATTATTTCTAGATTTTTTTTGTTGTTGTTGTTGAGAAATCTAACCAACTTGGAAACTTACTTCTCTAATATCAGGTACACTGTTCTGGCAGTATTTTATTTTTAATCCTTCAAAAAGATCCCAGGACTTCACGTGTAGTGAATGGATATTTCTTCCTTAACAAAAGCCTATACAGCTTAATCCTTGGTAATAGGTAAGCAGCCACAATATTCAACAATGAATGGCCATAGATGATAATACTCTGGTCTATGATCAGATATCATTACTGCACTGACTATGCATTTTATCTACTGCCCCAGGAAGATAGGAAGAAGATATAGTGATCTAATAAATGGATTTGCTTGCTACCCAAGCTGACCCATTCTGTCACTTCAAGATGACAGTGGGAATAAGAAAATTGCTAAAATTTTGCTCAAGGCCTAGTCTTGAACCTACTACTATTAGATAAAACAAAACCCATTAAATAAAAATAAGATAATCATTCACTTTACCAAATATGCTTCCTCTTTTAAGTAATATAAAAACTTCCCATCAAAGTAAGTATTTCTTAGAGCCAACAACTAATACCAAAGAGTTGCTTCTGTTCAACTGATGTGCTGTTTTATAATATTGCCTCTCCTCAGGAGGTAAACATAGAAAAACAAAATTAAGATTCTATAAAACCAAATGGATGAAATGGCATCCAGGCACTAAAACTTATGTATACTATTGACTGAAGTAACCCAGTCAGTGTCTCTTCCATGGAAGCTACCTATTCACTTTGTGCATAATTTTAATGACCATAGACCTATGACTTACAGATCTAATATGTTACAAAAACATTCATAAAAAAGGGATGGTTCACTACAAGTAAACACACCAAGAAAAGACCCATATTTGCCAGCAATCTGACACAAAAGGCAGAAAACAAAAACACTGAGAAAGCTCAGCATGTGGGACTTTTTAGCAAAAGGGTAAATATACCCACACTCATGAATAGCCCAGGGTGGGCCTTAGTGAGTTACTCATGTTTAGTAATATAGTGAAATTTAAAATTCAGTTTGGAAAATTTTTAATCAAAAGAAAGATAATGCCGCCAATTTTCAATCCTCAACTTTCCTAAAAGCATGGTTACCAGACTGACATATTTCCTAGGAATCCAGAAAGCAATGGTTTTACTATATTTACCAGGAGAGGGTGCCTGATAGCCTCCATAAAACTTTACACATGATGTTGAAAACTCTAACCCAAAACATATAGCTTCTGTGTCACTTCTATAAATTACTTATTTTTTTACTCAAGAACTATTTAGGGAATATCTACGATGTGCTAACTGCTGAGAATACAACAATGAACAAGAAGATTTGGTTTCTGCCCCACTGAACTTCCATTTTAGAATATAGACAGACAACAAATTAGTAAACAAGCAATAGGTAAATAAATGAACTATGCAATCAAAACAAATAATTACCACTATTGATAAGAGACAAGAGGGAAGTAAAAAGTGGACTATGATAGAGAATAAATGGTAGTGGCATATGGTGGTGATGGTGATGGCTTTTATAGAAAAACATCTTTGAACTAGTGACATCTCTACTAACTTTGAAAGGAGGAGAAAAGCATTTTAGGAATAGGGAAGAACAACTACAAAGGCCTTGTGATAGGGAAGAGTTTCTAGGAACTATAGAAGACCTGCAACTTACTGAAGCACAAAAATAGAATAGAGATAACCAAAAGACCAAGTATTGTGTCTATAAGAACAAAATTATATTTTAAAAGCTTCCAACATATTTTAGAACAAAATCTAGAGAATAACTTAACAAGATTTGTGATTTAGAAATGTCACACACACACACACACACACACACACACACACACCCCACTTTGCATATAAATTGAAGTAGGATTAGATGTGGCTTAAACTACAGATAAAGCAACAGCTATTAAGAGAAATGAAGTGTTTTCTTTATAAAATACTTAGGAGATGCAATTGGCAGGATTTAATGTTGAATTCTATGTTGTTATTGTCCTACTACCAAAGTCAGTTGGAACTTGAGCACCAAAATGGCAAACTATTAAAAAAAAAACATTTATATCTTCTGTGTCAAAAATGAGGTTCATCCAGCACATTCAGGTTTTTAATAAAATTTGAGTGAATCTGCCATAAATATTTAGGAATGCTCTGTCCACACTCTAAGAAAAGCTTGGGTTGTGCCAATAAAGCCTGGAGCAAGGAATCATGTCTGCGGAAATTCTGGAGGGAGCTAAGTCACCTATGGAGCCTGAGGTAGGGCATTTCCTTCCTGGGTGCCATTTAGGAAATAGCTATTCTAAGCCACTGCTTATTCTTAGAGCAGCTGTGTTGCTTAGTCAAGCGGGTTTTACTTCATCCTGCTTACACCTATGCCTCCTAAGTTTCTTGATACAAGCCCTCTCCTCCTTTCGTTCTCTTTTAATGAAAAATGTATATATTTAGAGTGTACAACATGGCAATCTGATATACATATTCATAGTGAAATGAGTACTATCATCAAGGTAATTAATATAATCTCTTCATACAATTACCATTTATTTCAGTGACAAGAACACCTGAAAATTACTCTCTTAGGAAATTTTCAGTACTCAATACAGTATTATTAATGACAGTCATCATTCTGTACATGAGATCTATAGACTTATTCATTCATCCTACATAACTGCAACTTTGTTTTTGATCAATATCTCTCTATTTTCCCCCACCTCTCTGTCCCTGGTAACAACCATTCTACTCTCACATGGCTAAAGAAATTGTGATATAAGGGATGCCTGGGTGGCTGAGTCAGTTAAGCATCCGACTTCAGCTCAGGTCATGATCTGGCAGTTTGTGAGTTTGAGTTCCGTGTCTGGCTCTATGCTAACAGCTCAGAGCCTGGAGCCTGCTTCAGATTCTGTGTCTCTCCCTCTCTGCCCCTCCCATGCTCATGCTCTGTCTCTCTCTGTCTCACAATCAATAAACATTAAAAAAATTAAAAAAAGAAATTGTGATATAATAATGTATATAATTCTGTCTTTTAAAAAAAAGAGATCTTAATATTTACAACAACATGGATGAATATGGAGGATGTTATGCTAGGTGAAATAAGCCAGACAAAGAAATATTGCATGACCTCACTTGTATGTGGATTCTATAAAAGCCTGCTCCTCTTTTAACAACATCTGGCGAATTCCCATTCTGTGCTTAATCTGCAGGGATATAGTATCTAGAGGATGACTATAGAGATACCTAGAAGTTCAGAGACCCTCCCTACAGGTGAATGAACTGTGAACTCTCCTCAAGGGAACAAATGCTTTGGGGAAACTAAGAATCTGTACAGAGCTTCTTCCTTACCAACAATGCAGTGTGCATCCATGTATCTAGCCACACTCTCAGTAATCACACAGAGAATAGATATCTTGCCAATAGAGATCTTGAGGAATTAGGGAAGCTATCACATAGATCCTGAAATAGTAAAAGATGAAACAGCTCAAGAGATATGCTGTTACCTTCATACAAGACGCATTTTTAAAATATTATGTGTAACCAAGACCATTGTTGGTTCTCTTTCCTTAGATGAAGATGTGAATGAAGAAGCCAGTGTCTCCCAGAGTAAAAGTCACTCATCCTAGCCACTCCTGAAAACCAAAAGCTCACAACTGTAAGAACTGCTTTCAGACTCTTCTTCAATAACATCAGGTAGAAGGAGTAAGCTGAAACTGAGAGGCTGGGAAAATGGAAGAAAAGTAGATGTCGTATTGATTAAGTGGACAAAAGAAAGAGGAGGTTATTAGTCCTGCATCTCTTCTGAGGATGAAAACAGTCCATCTTTATGGGTCACATTGCTACCAGTGAGTATTCATTTAGATGAAAAAGAAAAATAGCTTTATAAAATAAAAATGTTCATAGATTCAAGTGATGATTTATTGAGAATTCTTCCCCAGAGAAGAAAAGTACTTCAGCCTTTCAAACCCACTGATCATGGGACTATGGTGAAGGCTATGTAGGAGAGCTTTAGCCTTACTGAGCTAGGGGACACAGCAAAGGAAATCCTGAGAAATAGGGACTAAGGTCAAGTGAGGAAGGGAGGGTATAGGCAAGCACAGCAAGAAGGTACTAGATTTTTAGAAAATAGAGAGATATGTGGAGTTTAATTTTAAGGAGTACTCTACCTCAATAAGATTCATGTTAAAGCAGATCATTCAGAAAAAGATATTTTTAGAATAGTAGGATAAGGAATCACAAAAACAAAGTTATTATTTGAAATCTTTTGTTTTGTCTTTATGACTCATGTTACATACACACACAGACATATATATAGATATTCCTTTAATTTATCCAAAATATTTATAAAGAATTGAATTTTACAAAGTGTAGGATACTTATATGATGCATACTCCAATTTAAAAGGCATCTATAAAGAGCTCTGAATAAAAATTAAGACGGATTCCCATGACAGCTTAGCCACTAAAATCTGTGTGACCTTAAGAAGGTCATTCAACTTCCCTCTACAGAAATTTCTTCCTAGCAAAATGAGGGATTTCAACTAGAATTTTAATGAGTAACCTAGCTGTATAATTCTCTGATTCTATGAAGATGAAATTAAGAAGAATGTGGGTGACGATGTGGAGGGACAGTGATTTAATTACCCTTGTAGATATACACAACACATAAAATAAATAAATTTATTTTCCCTATTCCTAAGACATTGAGCTTACCTATCTTATTAAGGAAGATAGGGGGGAGGTGGTATACAAAAATATCTTCACCACATACAGGGATTTGTGGAGACCAGGGATCTTGAGTCTCACAAATAAACCAACAGCAAAGAATACCAAAATGTAATAATTATCTAGATTTCCTAGATAGCTTATTTCAATATGAGAGGATCATTATAGCTTTCAAATTTCATTTGAAATTAATATAGGTATAATAAGGTTTTTTTCTATATTCACTTCCAGAGTTGTCATGACTACCAACTCCAGTCCCTTCAAAATCAAACATGTCAGGCCCTATCTTCCCCATCTTCACAGAGATCATCCTGAAGACCCATAATAAATGAAGTTTTTCCTGACTTTGCTTCAGGAGTGACAGAATTCAAAATTTTGGAAGGTTATTTTCATGATTTGGCCCTCGCTGAAGACCCATCAATCAGAACAACCTTCTCTGATTGAGACTGTTTAAGAATGACTCATCCTGTAAGTATGAGATGACCAAGTCATCTTCTAAATTTCCAATTCAGACTTGGGTTTAAAAATACCTTACCTGTGGATGTGAAACAAAAGAAGAAATAGTTTGTCCATATGATTAAGGCCAGCTCTATATGATCATCATGTTTCCCTAACACCTTTCCTTACTAGAAGGTTCTGCTTCTTACCACTATTCTTTGAGTATTTTACATAGTTATTCCTATTATTATATCTACCTCATTGTTTGAAAAAATAGAGTGGTGTATGTAAATATTATAACACCATTATTCCACCTACAAGTTGCTAGTGACAGTCTTGATGTAGTCAAGGACTATAGAGAGGGTAGAGGTGTCTCTTCCCCCACCCACAACAGAAAACTTTGCTTCTATATTTTGGTATATATCAGTTCCTTCCCTGATGTAACAATGAGCTAAGTAGCATTATGGATTGTGACTAAGAAAATCAATTCTCTGGAGGCCAGGGCCAGCCAGTTAGGAATCAAAACACTGAGGGAATAATTTAAAAGTTGATGTGTGCTTCATCCAAAGAACATAGAAACACAATATCTGAATTTTCCAGAACAAGTAAGGAAAATGGCTCATTTCCCTAGGTTAGAACTAGAAAATGTTATGATATGGTATATGTGCATTTCTAATTCACTTAGAGATGTTGGATCCTAGAAAAATGGAGATCTATTAAAATCTAATACTACCTGAATTTCTTGAACAGTTTACTGATGTTTGCAATAAAGATCTTAAGTAATAACTCCTTAAAATTTCTAACTTTTATTCAATGTCTTTATGTGCTTAACTACTATATGTCAGTTACTGCAGTAGGCACCAAGCATATAATGATGAACAAGAGAGGAACTGTCCCTATTTCCCTAAATCAACCTATAATTGATTGTCCATCTATGAATCCAAAAACACTTGTCTATACCTCTCACCTAGAAATGTCCTCTGAAAACTTTAGGTAGGTAAGGTAGATTATAGATACATGATAGATAGACAGATAGATAGATAGATAGATAGAATTTTAGGTTCTATCTCAATTTTATTCTATCAGCTTGATCTCCATCTCTTATCTTTCAGATACTTTTCCTCCTAAAATTATCTTTATATTATAATCTCTGTTTGTAAAGTGACTGAGTTACCTTTAATAAAGATACAGGATACAAAGTTAATATGCAGAAATTGGTTGCATTTATGTACACTAATAACATATAGCAGAAAGAGAAATTTAAAAATTATCCCATTCACAATCATGCCAAAAAGAATAAAATATCTAGAAATAAACTTAACCAAATCAGTTAAAGACCAATACTCTGATAATTATAAAACACTGATCAAAGAAATTGAAGGCAACACAAATGGAAAGATATCCCATATTCATGGATTGGAATAATTAATGTTAAAATAGCCTTACTATCCAAAGAAAGCTACAGATTCAATGTAATCCCTATCAAAATACCAACAGGATTTTTCACAGAACTAGAAAAAAATAATCCTAAAATATGTATGGAACCAAAAAAGACCCTGAATAGCCAAATAAATCTTGAGAAAGAAAAGTAAAGCTAGAGGTATCACAATGCAATATTTAAATATGTACTACAAAGTGATAGTAATCAAAACAGTATGGTACTGGCACAAAAGTAGACACATAGATCAAAGGAACAAGACAGAGAGCCCAGAGATAAACTCACATTTATATGGTCAACTAATCTATGACAAAGGCAAGAATGTACATTGAGGAAAAGATTGTCTCTTCAACAAACGGTGCTGGGAAGACTGGACAGGTACATGCACAAGAATGAAACTGGACCACTTTCTTATACCATACATTAAAATAAACTCAATATGGGTTAAAACCTAAATGTGACACCTGAAACTATAAAACTCCTGAAGATAACATAGGCAGTAATTTCTTTGACATCAGCCATAACAACATTTTTCTAGGTATGTCTCCTCAGGCAAGAGAAACAAAAGCAAAAATAAACTATTAGGACTACATCAAAATAAAAAGTTTCTACTCAGCAAAGGAAACAGCCAACAGAGAAAAAAGACAACCTACTGAATGGAAGAAGATATTTGCAAATGATATACCCAATAAGGAGTTAATATCCAAAATATATTAAGAACTTATACAACTCAACATAAAAAATAATAATAACAAATAACCTAATTTAAAAATGGGCAGATGATCTGAATAGACGCTTTTCCAAAGATGACAATTGCCCAACAGACACATGAAGAAGAGATGCTCAACATCACTAATCATCAGGGAAGTGAAAATCAAAGCCACAATGAGATATCACCTTATACCTGTCAGAATGGCTAAAATAAAAAAAGATAAGAAATAGCAAGTATTGGTAAGGATATGGAGAAAAAACAAACTTTGTGCACTGTTGGTGGGAATGTATATTTGTGCAGTCACTATGGAAAACAGCATGGACATAACAAATTAAAAATATAAATACCATATGATCCAGTAATTCTGATACTGGATATCTGATACTGGATATCAAAAAGATATATGCACCCATATGTTTATTGCAGTATTATTTACAATAGATAAGATATGGAAGCAACCCAAGTGTCCACAGATAGATGAATGGATAAAAAAAAAAGATGTAGTATATAGCTACAATAGAATACTATTCAGCCATAAAAAAAATAATGAGATCTTGCCATTTGTAACAACATGGATGGATTTAGAGCGTATTATGCTAAGTAAAATAAGTCAGATAAGGAAAGACAAATACTATATGATTTTACTTACATGTGGAATCTAAAAACTAACTAACTAACTAACTAACTAACTAACTAACTAACTAAGCAGAAACAGATCCATAAATACAGGGAACAAACTAATTGGTTGCCAGAAAGAAGCAAGTTTTGGGGATTGCCAAAATAAGTGAAAGGGATTGGGAGATACAGTCCTCCAGTTATGGAAAATGGAGTTATGGAGTTTCCATATCTACTCTCTGCCATTCATTCCCTTGAGGTACAAAGGTGTTAATGGCTCTACTGCTTCCAACCCCTGGTTATGGTGCTGTCCCATGTGACTCCTCCATATCTACAATTTTATAGACAGTCCCTTTGTGAATTTGCCTTTGTGAATTATCCTATCTTGAGTGTGTCGTCAACTTTCTGATAGGGTCCTAAATGATACAATTTTCTATAAATGTGTCCTTAAGCCCATCAACTTGTTCCATCCTATTGCCTATACCTTTATAATTAAGATGCTCCATCATCATCTTAGATAATATAAATTCCCACTCTCTCTGTTTTCCAAAACCTCCCTACCTGGCACTTCTATCCTTCTGCTTTCTTCCATTTCTATGCCCCCTATGCCTGCTGTACAGCTCTCATCTTAAAAGTGCTTTTGGCCACCCCTGCATTGATTTCTTGATCCTATCTCTTCTTTGTTGTTTTTGCTGGCACACATCCTCCCATACTTTCAAAGAAAGTGTACTTATAGAATAAATTTCGTAAATCTTTGCATGACTGAAAATGTTTTATTCTACGTTCACACCTGATTGATGGTTTTGTTTTATATAGAATTCTAGACTGAAAATCAGTTTCAGTCACATTTGCCCTCTATTGAAGAAACCAGTGTTGTTACTGAATACTCTAATGTCTTTTGGATTTTGCATACTTTTTTATGGCTTATATTTTTTCCTCTCTCAATAAATTTATAATCTCAATCTCTAAGATAATAAAATTTCATAATAATGTGCCTTAGTTACTGTTTTCTTATCACTAGGGTGGGCACTCAGTACATCTTTTGTATCTGGAAATTTAAACCTTCCTGCTATGAGTTTTCTTTTCATTATTTCTTTTAAATTCCTCCCCTCTGTCTTCTCTGTTCTCCTGGAACAAATATGAGTTGAATGTTTTATCTCTTGACTTGATTTTTAATATTCAGTGTTTTGGGGGTCCCTGGGTGGCTCAGTTGGTTGAGCGCCCAACTCTTGGCTTTGGCTCAGGTCATCATCTCATAGTTTGTGAGATCATGTCCCAAATTGGGCTCTCTGCTAACAGTGCAGACCCTGCTTGGGATTTTCTCTCTCCTCCTGCCTCTACACTTCCCCTGCTCATGTGCACTGTCTCTCAAAATAAATAAACATTTAAAAAAAGATATCAGTGGTTTTTAAAGTGAATTTTTTTTGTGCTATCTCTGATTCCACCAAATTCCCTTTGCCCCTCCTAAAGGCTCACTTTTTACTTGAACTACCTTATGTATATTAAAGAATGAGGCACCAAAACTTTGACCAAAAGCAGAGATCAGTGGAGCAGAGCTTACTGACTGGTAGGCTTCTGATCAGGGTTCTAGCAGAGAGGCAGTCATTCCATTTGTGATCTCCAAAGGAAGAATGTGAAAGACTTTTCTCTAATATTGTTTAATTTCTTAACGCAAAGATGCCAACATTCTGTTTGTGACGCGTATGCATGTGTGAGCACCTGGGAGTAAGAGGTGAAAAGAAAAGATGGGAGACTGAACCATTCCTTTCTCTTAATCTTCCTATTACCAACCCTGAATCCCACCATCATCCTTACCTAGTGCCCTGGCATCTCAAACATGTCAGAGATTCTGGGAGATAAATCTGTCTATTTCTCCTCAGTATTCCTCTCAGTTGCTACTTTCATGTTAGCCTTCTCTACCCTGCCATATCAGTTGCCCCACCTTTGTCTTCTCTTTACCAAACATCTGTTGAAATCCTTTGTCTGAATCCAACTTCCATCCTATTTGTAAGTCAAAACTTATTTCTCTTTTATTGTTATTGTTATTTTATTTAGATCTTAGTAGGAAAAAGGAAAACTAATGTAGCCCACAATTTTAAATATAAATTCATTGTATTTATTATTTTTTAAAGAAGTAATAAAAAGGATAGAATGATCCTTTTTCAGAGAGGAAAGGTAATATGAAAAATAACTATAGGGAAATGCAACAAAACATTAGTGGTGATATTTTAATATTTTAATGGGGTCACCATAAATAACGTCAAGTCTCTGATATTCAGGGAATAAAGGATCAATTGATACTGGGGTAACAACAGGCAGACTCTGTCACAAATAGGTATTGTGCATTCAACTCTGTGCCATACATAGTGGGTGGAAAAAAGATAAGATACATTATTTATATCGTTAATAAGTTGCAGAAATGAGGTAAAATCCAGTAAGGGACTAAAAACTGGGAAAATTTGTCTCATACCATTTTATAAACTATATGGAGTTGTACTTAAGGCGCACAGAAAATAGATGTTGGACGAAAATAATCAGGGCATAATTCTCGAAAGATAGGAGTCATCAAACAAGATCTAAAAAGTTCCTCAGAATAAAATTGGCTCTTCTGAAATAGTGAGACCATCCAGCTATTCTCTGACCTTACTAAGAACGCAACAATAAAGAATATACTCTGTCCCTTTCAAAAACTAAAAATAAATTTAACTAAAAATTTATAATACATTTCCTTGACTCAGTCATTTCAATAGTTCAAATGTCAATTCATTTTAGTTGCTTTAATTAATCTATTTTATGTATTGCAAAAATAAAGTAGGATAGCTTTTAGTACAAATGATATACTACTAGGATGATAGAGAGTATTCAAATTTTCCAACACGATCTTTAAAACATTGCTCCACACAAAATATGTAAAATGTTCCCTTTTCCCCCTGTACAGAAACCATCCTTTGGGCAGTTTATGAATTTACCTCTTAATTGCATGCAGTGTATATTCTATGTGTGCATTTTCTGTATATTTATATTGTATTATCATTATCTCTTTATGAATCCATTTCACCTACTAGATTATGTGATATGTGTGGGGAAAGACTATGAAAGGAAAAAAGAAGGGGAAAAAAAGAAGGAAAAAAAGAAGGAAGGAAGGAAAGGAGGAGGAAGGAAGAGAGGGGAAGGAGAGTGGGAGACAAGGAGGCAGTTTCTGGGAAGTTACACTTCTGTCTTTTAAGAGAAATGGTCAGATTCCTCAGAGATCTTTCTCTCATAACATTATTCTACATCGTTGAATTATAGTTTAAGAAAGCTTAATTTGAATTGAAGGGATCTAAAGCAGTTAAAGAGATATTGAGTCAGAGTGTTTACTCTCCTACTCTACAAGTAAGAGAGGATAAACCTTGACAGCATGGAAAGGTTTAAGTTTAGCCCACCTAAACATAGAAAAATAAAAGAGAATCAAATTATTCCTGGTTAAATGAAAAGTACAAGATAGTTGATTTTAGGGACTATTCCTTAAAAATAATTAATAACTTACAGATGATTGAAGGTGTCAGCTAATTCTCTGAATTTGCAATTCTGATGAGTTATCCCTTCTCCTTTTGCTTCAAGGAGACCTTGCGACTCCATATCCGTTTCATGGCATTCTTTACATCCTCATTCCTCAGAGTATAGATGAGTGGGTTTAGCATTGGGGTAATGGTAGTATAAAACACAGACACGGCCTTATCCAGTGGGAAAGTAGTGGAGGGACGGAGATAAATAAAGATACAAGGGACAAAGAAGAAAGTTACTACAGTGAAATGAGATCCACAGGTAGAGAGAGCCTTGCGCCGGCTCTCTGAAGACCGCTTGCGAAGACTAAATAGAATGACTGTGTAGGAAGCCAGAAGAATGAGGAAACACCCCAGAGAGATGAGACCACTGTTGGCAACCACCAACATATTTACCAAGGTTGTATCAGCACAGGCAAGCTTTAGGACTGGGTGGACATCACAAAAGTAGTGGTCAATGACCTGATCCTTGCAGAAAGGCAGCCGAAAAGTCAGAAGGGTCTGAACAAAGGAATGACCCAGGGCTCCTAACCAGGACAACGATGCCAGCACAATACAAGCATTGGCACTCATGATGGTAGTATAACGGAGAGGTTGGCAGATGGCAGCATAACGGTCAAAAGCCATAACAGTCAAGATAAAAATCTCCGCACAACCAAAAAAATGGAAGGTAAACATCTGAGTTACACAGCCCCAGTAGGAAATGGTCTTTTTCTCAGAAACAAAGTCTGCAATCATCTTGGGGGCTGTGGCTGAGGAATAGGCAATGTCCACAAAGGACAGGTTACTGAGGAAGAAATACATGGGTGTATGGAGCCAGGGTTCAGAATAGACTGTAAGCAAAATGAGCAGATTTCCCACCATGATCACGATGTAGAAGAGGAGAAATAAGCCAAAGAACATCAACTGCATTCCAGGATCTTGGGAAAGTCCTAGGAATATAAATTCAGTGACATTGTTAGCCACTTCCATGAGGACTCAGGTGGTACTGGTTTGGTGGCTCTGGTTCTCTGAAAAAATAAATAAATATAAACCACTGTAAGTATGATAAAGCCTAAAAGGAGCAGTCTTATGAAAATATTTAAGTGATGCTAAATATAGTAGAGGAAACTCTTCATATTTCTTGAGCATAATTAATTTTCTTGCCACATTATTACCCACATTTGATTTCCTGTTACACTCACCTATAGTTCCTTTCTCTCAAATAATAATCTAGAGAATACGAGGGTTTTTTTTTTAATGGATTTAATGTTGTTCCTTAATCTTCCCTCTCTGTCTTTCTCTGCCTCTCTCTTTCTTTCTCTCTTGCATTGCCAGAAATTCACTTTGGGATGGAAAATTTTAAATTAATTTTTAAATAAACTAATTTTTGAGGTTTAAGATAAATATAAGAAGTCAGAATCTGAGATATGGATGCCAAATTTCTTAGATGAATCTTTTTAAATATAATGTACAGAGATCAACTTTAGAAGAATAACATCCTACTTAGTCAAATGATAAAGACTGTTTAGTTTCTAAATTAGGTTGGAAGTTTCAATACAACTAAATATTAAGTCGTTTTCAGTAATGAAGAACAACAGATACAGGGGCCTCCTGCTTACCAAAAAATCATGCTTACAAATAACATCCTAGGTAATGGGGGCAAGATGGCGGAGACGTAGGGAGCTCTGTAATTTTCACTCGCCCGCATCTATCAAACTGAGAAGGACTGAAGCCACAATACTCTAATCTGCAAGAGTGGGAGGAAAACACACAGAGTCCACAAAGAAGACAGCATCATAGGTGCCTAAGTGTGTGTGAACTGGGGAAATAAAAATGGGCTGGGGCCAGGAGGCATGGAGGGGAGGGAGCCACCCCCCCACCCCCCAGCACAGAGCCCTGGAGAGTTCACAAAGCCACGGAGAGAAAAGGGGAAGAGACAGAGAGACTGAAAACGCTCATAGAGCTGTCTCTAGAGAAGAGAAAAACCTTGGGTGGGACGGAGAGGGATACTATCATCCCATATATAACCAATAGGTGGGGGGAGAGAAATTGGTCCCCCTTAGCAGGCTTATTTTTTCTTGGGCTCGGCGGCACGCCGATTCCAGGTGGAGCCAGTAAAAAGCTGCTCCCCAGTCCCCCTACTCAATCCCAGCTAGGAAACCGCCCACCTGCAGGAGTACACCTCATCTCGGGTGGTAGCATTAATGTGTGTGGACTAGGATTTGGAAACAAGGTGGGGCTTGGAAAATACAACTAGGCCAACCCATGGCACAGGGAGATTGGACCCAAAAGAGTGGTTTCCAACACTTGGTTCTAGAAGGGACTGGGGAGCTGCCATTCTCCCCACAACCACCAAGGCGAGGCCACGGTGAGCAGTCCCCAAGACCTACCTACACCAAACCATGCCCATCCGCACTGGAGAGCTGCCTTTTCTTTTTCTTTTTCTCCGTTTCCCCCCTGGAGCCCTGGAAAGACCAACATTGATGCATTGCTGTGATTAGATCAATACTTGCCATTCAGATATATTTTCCCTTATCTCATTCTGATCTCTCCCCTCCAATGGTTTTATGCTTTTAGACTGTCCTTTGTCTTTTGTTGTTTCTTTCCCCCCAACTTTTTTTTCTTTTCTTTTCTTTTTTTCTTTCCCCTTTTGGTTTGCTTGTTTGTTTGATTTGTCTGTGCATTTGCATGCCTTTGTTCCCTGTTTGTTTGTCTGTTGTCCGTTTCAGGCTACCTCAAGAAACAAGCCAAAGTACACATGGTGGAGAGTCCCAAATATCACTATGATTGGGAAATGAAATAACCAAAGAAACAACAAGAGAGACCAAGGGACACCGTTAAAAGAACACCTCCTGAACAGACAGGCCCTGGACAGTCAATTATCTTCTTTTAATATAGCAATATGAACAGGTGCAGAGTACATAACGAGCTTTTAAAACTGACAAGAGACAGAAAGCTAGCCAAAATGATGAAACGGAAGGACTTTCCTCTAAAGAAATTCCAGGAAGAAGTCACAGACACAGAACTGCTCAAAACAGATATAAGCAACATAACTGAGCAAGAATTTAGAACAATTATCATAAAATTAATCACTGGGCTTGAAAAAATCATGGAATCAGAGAAGCTATTGATACAAAGACTAGGGACATTGAAAATAGCTGTAACAAGTTAAAAAAAAAAGGCCATAAATGAGGTACATTATGAAATGCAGGCGGCCACAGCACAGATTGAAGAGGGAGAGAGGAGAATAGGTGAATTAGAAGACACAGTTATAGAAAAAGAGGAAGCCGAGAAAAAGAGAGAGAAATTGAACCAGAAGCATGAAAGAATTCGAGACCTAATGATACAAACAGAACAATATCCATATCATAGGAATTTCTGAAGAAGAAGAAGAAGAAAGAGAAAAAAGTCCTAAAGTGGTGCTTGATCAAATTACAGCAGAGAACTTCCCCAATCTGGGGAAGGAAATAGACATTGAAATCAAAGAGGCACAGAGAACTCCCCTCAGACGGAACTTGAATCGACCTTCGGCACGACATATCATAGTGAATCTGGCAAAATATAAAGACAAAGAGAGAATTCTGAAAGCAGCTAGGGAAAAAAGGGCCCTAATATACAAAGGGAAACCTATCAGAATAAGGAAACATATCAGAGTGCTTACAGACCTATCAACTGAAACTTGGCAGGCCAGAAAGGAATGGCAGGAAATCTTCAATGTGATGAACAGAAAAAATATGCAGCCAAGAATCCTTTATCCAGAGAGCCTGTCATTCAAAATAGAAGGAGAGATAAAGGTGTTCCCAAATAAACAAAAATTGTGAGAATTCATCACCACCAAACCAGCCCTACAAGAAATCCTAAGAAGGACTCTATGAGGGAAATGTTGCAATGAATACAAGGAACCAGAGATACCACTACAAGCATGAACTCTACAAGAACACAATGACTCTAAAACCATATTTTTCAACAATAACACTGAATGTAAATGGACTGAATGCTCCAATCAAATGACACAGGGTATAAGAATGGAAAAAAAAACAAAACCCATCTATTTGCTGTCTACAAGAGACTCATTTGAGACCTGAAGACACATTCAGATTGAAA
>CM053560.1:71442475-71465976 GCA_028646485.1 Cryptoprocta ferox | reverse complement strand
ACACCAATAATGAAGCAACAGAAAAAGAAACCAAGAAACTGATCCCATTCGCAATTGCACAAAAAAAACATAAAATACCTAGGAATAAACCTAACCAAAGATGTAAAAGACCTGTACGATGAAAACTATAGAAAACTTATGAAATAAATTGAAGAAGACACAAAGAAATGGAAAAACATTCCATGCTCATGGATCAGAAGAATAAACATTGTTAAAATGTCATTATTACCCAAAGCAATCTACACATTCAATGCAATCCCAATCAAAATTGCACCAGCATTCTTTGCAAAGCTAGAACAAACTATCCTAAAATTCCTATGGAACCATAAAAGACCCCGAATAGCGAAAGTAATATTGAAGAGGAAAACCAAAACAGGAGACATCATAATCCCAGACTTTAGCCTTTACTACAAAGCTGTCATCAAGACAGTATGGTATTGGCACAAAAACAGACACATAGGCCAATGGAATAGAATAGAGAACTCAGAATTTGGCCCACAAATGTATGGCCAATTAACCTTTGACAAAGCAGGAAAGAGTATCCAATAGAAAAAAGACAGCCTCTTCAACAGGTGGTGCTGGGAGAACTGGACAGCAACGTGCAGAAGAATGAAATTAGACCAGTTTCTTACAACATACACAAAAAAAAACTCAAAATGGATGAAGGACCTGAATGTGAGACAGGAAACCATCAAAACCCTAGAGGAGAAAGCAGGAAAGAGCCTCCTTGATCTCAACTGCAGCAATTTCCTACTCCACACATCCCCAAAGGCAAGGGAATCAAGAGCAAAAATGAACTATTGGGACCTCATCAAGATAAAAAGCTTCTGCACTGCAAAGGAAACAATAAAAAAAAAAAAACTAACAGGCAACCGATGGAATGGGAAAAGATAGTTGCAAATGACATATCGAATAAAGGGCTAGTATCCAAAATCTACAAGGAACGCACCAAACTCCACACCCAAAAAAAGAATAATCCAGTGAAGAAATGGGCAGAAGACATGAAGAGACACTTCTCCAAAGAGGACAACCAGATGGCCAACAAACACATGAAATGATGCTCAGCATCACTCATCATCAGGGAAATACAAATCAAAACCACACTGAGGTACTACCTCATGCCAGCGGCTAAATGAACAAATCAAGAGACTATAGATGCTGGCAAGGATGTGGAGAAACGGGCACCCTCCTACACTGTTTTTGGGAATGTAAACTGGTGCAGCCACTCTGGAAAACAGTGTGGAGGTTCCTCAAAAAATTATCAGTAGAACTCCCCTATGATCCAGCAATAGCACTGCTAGGGATTGACCCAAGGGATACAGAAGTGCTGATGCATAGGGGCACATGTACCCCAATGTTCGTAGCGGCACTTTCAACAATAGCCAAATCATGGAAAGAGCCTAAATGTCCATCAACTGATGAATGGATCAAGAAGATGTGGTTTATATATACAATGGAATACTACATGGGAATGAGAAAGAGTGAAATCTGGCCATTCGTAGCAAAGTTGATGACACCTCGAGGGTGTTATGCTAAGCGAAATAAGTCAGGCAGAGAAGGACAGATACCATATGTTTTCACTCATAGGTCTAAGAGGAGAAACTTAACAGAGGACCATGGGGAAGGGAAGAGGGTGGAAGAGTTAGGGAGAGGGAGGGAGGCAAATCATGAGAAACTCTCGAATCCTGAAAACAAACTGAGAGCTGAATTGGGAGAGGGAAAGGGGAAGGGGGGTGATGGTCATGGAGGGGTGCACTTGTGCGGAAGAGCACTGGGTGTTATATGGAAACCAACTTGACAATAAAGTATTTAAAAAAACATAGACTAATGTATTAAGGTTAAGGGACAAGAAGAAATTGGATTTATGAAAGATCTAATTTTTCTCACATAAAAATGATATATATTTTTATACAGAAGAAATGTAACTTAATAAAGAGCTGCCACCCATGCATAAAAAACAAAAAATAACATCCTGAGAGTTTGAGTCCTAAGACTTGGTCTGCATGTGAATTTCATTTTGCTTGCCAGTAAGGAATACCTGAAGAGTGGTCAACTTGTACAGAGAAATATTTTTCTCTGTGTTGCCCTAAAGAGTTGAAAAGCTAAAACTTATTGAGGCTCCTATCATTCTCAGTCCCTTTGCTTTGAAATAGCCTTCTGTCCTTGTAATCATAGGTAAGAATCAGTAACTAAATTTCCATACAAATAATGCTATAAATGGTAGTTAAAGAGTAAGTGTCTAACACCATTTTACAAACTATATACAACAGGGATGCTCAAGGCATACAGATAAAAATATTGAGTAAAAATTATCAGGGAAAAATTCCTGAAAGAGATAAATCATAATACAGGATATAAAGAAGTCCTCAGAATAAAAAATGGCTCTTTTGAAGCATTGCAAATTACTATCTCTCTTCCATCTTTGCTAGGAACACTTCTTTTCTGCCTGGATAGTGGAAGCTGCATAATTTAAGTTTAAACACCCCCACCAAATGGATTACTTTAAGTAAATCTATTTATTTTCTTTGAATCTTGGTTTTCTCATTTATAAAAGATGAGTAAGTTATTTTACTTCACAAAGCTGTGACAGAAATAAAATTAGATCATTTGTGTAATTTTTTTTGTATTTATGAGGTGGTTTACTTTGTCATTTGAGTCTATGTAGTGGGATCCTTCTAGTAAGTAGAAGTTTTCCTTTGATTTACTCATCTATTATATAAAAATTATATAGACAAAAATAGAAAATATTAAAATTTATCCATAATTTTATTCCTGAGATATAAACAATAATATCTTTCCATTTCCATGGTATATATATTCTTAATAGTAGTGATACTGGCAGTACATATTTACTAAGCACTTGATTATGTGCAGGATTATATGCTAAGCTATTAGCGCATCTTACCTCATTCTATCCTCACAGCAACATTATAATTTATATTTCCATTTCAAAGAGAACCAAATTTTAAAGAGGTTAGGTAAATAATCTAGTGTAACACAGTGAATAGGCTGGTATTTGAGTTGAGACATTCTGATTCCAAAACCCACACAACACTCATTTCCCTAAATAAATAATAGGTAGAACAATAAGTGAAAAGATGATAATAATAGATGATAGATAGATAATAGAGAGATGAGAGATGAAAGAACAAGAAATAGAAATATAAATAGAGAAAGAAAGAAAAAAAGAAAGAAAGGGAAAAGGAAGGAAGGAAGGAAGGAAGGAAGAAGGAAAGAAAGAAGATAGATAAACTTCTCATGAAAAAGAATTCCTTTTTTAAAAAAATCAGCTGCTCTCTTATGGTGCAAAGTCCTTTGATTATAGGATCTGCTCCATGTCCTTAAAACCTTTGAACATTCTGACACTATACCAGCAAAGCCAAATTGTTCTCAGTCATAATAAACTGGCGGAATCATTAAGGGTTGAAAAATCAATTAGATAATAATAGAAAACACTTCTATTGTACTTACTATATGCCAAGATTGTTCTAAGTGGTAATAATTCATTTAATCATAACATTCTTACAACGTAGGCTATCAGCATTATCCCCACTTCAGAGATGAGGAAATTGAAGCACAGAGAAAATGCATAACTTGCCCAAAGTCACAGAGCTAGGTAATTAACAGAGTTGGTATTTGAACCTGAGCAAAGGAACTGTACTTTTCTTAATGAATATGCATACTGCTAGGGCTGTGAGACTGTGGGCATCAAAATCAGCGTAACTTCTTTCTCATTTAAAAGTCTTAAAATTTCTGTAAATAGTCAAAAGATTCCTTTTCTGCTAATTGTGAAGTTTTTGTTGTTTTTTTAATTTTTAGGTTTATTTATTTATTTTGAGGTGGCGGGGGGGGGGCAGAAAGAGAGGGAGACAGAGAATCCCAATGCAGGGCTTGAACTCATGAATCATGAGAGAACCATGAGATCATGACCTGAGCTGAAGTCAAGACTCAGGCACTCAACCAACTGAGCCACGCAGGCGCCCCTAATTGTGAGGATTTTAAAAACTGTATCAAGTACTTTGAGGCAAAGACTACATTTGCAACTGGCAAGATCATCATGATATTCAGAGTCTGTGCCCAACTTTGATTAAACTTACGATGAGAATGTCATAAGTGATGTGGTACTTATAATCTTGACGTTATTTCATTGACATGTGTTGACAAACAGAGGAGGCCCGCATGTTAACCAGCAATCCCAGTTCTAGAGGAGAGTCAGAGACAGGTCTCTAGAGAAGGTCTTGACTGAGTGGAATGTTGAAAGGTGAGCAAGAGTTAACCTGATGATGAAGAGGACTGCAAGGTGAGGGCACAGAAGACAGGGCAGGGCAAAGAGGACATTCCGGCCTAATGGACTAGAATATATGAAGACAAAGGGTATGAATCATGATAGCATCCCTACTGGGGAATGCCAACAGGTTTGACATGATTCAACACAGAATCCATGAAAGCAAATGTCAGGAAGTGAGGCTAAAAAGGAAGAGGAGTTCAGATCATAATCTTGTGAGTTAAGCTGAGGAGTTGGAATTTATCGTGAATGATTTGGTGGGTCATGAAGAAAGATCACTCCAGCAGCATGAGGCAGCAGGCATAAGAGGTGGTAAAAAGTAGCTGTTACAAAGAAGCCCGAAACCCAGGTTTCCTAGGTTCAAATTCAAGCTCCCCTATTTGCTCACATTAGGACTTCAGGAAAGTTACTTAACTTCCCTTTGCCTCAGTTTTCTCAAGGGTTAAATGTAGATAAGAAGAGCACACAGCATTGGGGCACCTGGGTGGCTCAATTAGTAAAGCATCTGACTTCAACTCAAGTCATGATTTCAGTTTGTGAATTTGAGCCCTGAGAGAGGCTCTCTGCTGACAGCTCAGAGCCTGGAGCCTGCTTCAAATTCTGTGTCTCCCTCTCTCTCTGCTCCACACCCCTCCTCCCGCTCACGCTCTGTCTCTCTTTTCTTTAAAAATAAACAAACATTAAAAATTTTAAAAAAAGGAATAGCACACAGCACCTAATTTCTGTAAGGATTAGATGTGTATCATATGTAAAGCACATATGTATGTGGCACCCTGTAAGTGAATACATAATTATCATCCCGATCTTAGTGACCAGAGAATATGCTGACTGGAAAGAAGGAGAAAAGCCTGGATAGGAGTCATCTTAAGATGCTGAACTCCTTACTACATTCATCTCCTAATTCCCATTTATACATATTTTCATGCTTTACATGTTTAGAAAACTGATCTCCTGATGACCCACTTTCTCAAATACATTCTTTGACTAGAGTAGTAGCAGAAAATAGTCCAATTCTTAAATCACTTTCTTTAAGAGTTCAAACAAGAATACTGAAGGATGTTTGGGCAGCTACTGTATTCTTCTTGAATAGTGACAATCTCAACTTTATCCAGGATCCCCTCAGAAGCTATTCAAGTAGGAGCGCCTGGGTGGCTCAGTTGGTTGAGCATCCGACTTCAGCTCAGGTCATGATCTCACCACTTGTGGGTTCAAGCCCCACACTGGGCTCTGTGCTGACAGCTCAGAGCCTGGATCCTGCTTCAGATTCTGTGTCTCCCCCTCTCTCTGCCTCTCCCATGCTCATTCTCTGTCTCTCTGCTTCTTAATAATAAATAAATGTTTAAAATTTTTTAAAAAAAGAAGCTATTCAAGTCTAAGACCAAGATCCTTCTACTATCTTCACTGGGAGAAAGAGAACAGGATTTAAAGATAGAACAACAGAGCCTGACTCAACAGCTCTGCCTCTTACAGGCTGTGCGATCTTAACACCATTTTCCTTGCTTCCATTAACTTCAGAGTCCTCTCCTGTGAAAGAATAATGCCACACATGGTAAGGATCAAATTAATTAATGGACATAAAAGCAATAAGTTACCTGTAAATCTAACTCATAATCATCTCAGCAAAAAAAAAAAAAAAATCAGAAGCATCAGTATCCAATGGCTGAACACTGTGGACCAGGGCTTGTATGGGACTCATCACCATTTCCACTAGTCTATACAGGTTCTTAGGTGATATTTTGTCTCCCAGATAATGCCAAAGAATATATACTAGTTATAATGGGACCTCTGCTGTTAAAGAAACAAGATCGCTCCTTTATTTAACTTCATAAGCCCACTTGAATTATTTCAAATAAAATAAATGGCAAGTCTGCAGCACCATGAAATTCTCTGAGAAGGAGATTCAGTCTTACTTTCTTCTGTGAACAATTTGCAAGGAACAGGGATCAAATATTCTGTATCTCCTTCCCAACAACAAGTTCCATTCCATGACAATCTCTTTGTGCAATAGTGTCCTCAACATCAATATCCCTCATAGAGACATGGACATAGAAAACATGTACATGTTTTCATGCCTCTGGTCATTTGACATCATTTTATTATCTGTAGATACTTTGAACTTCTACCTATAGAAAAATTTAAAGTCCCAATTTATACTGTCCAATTGTCTACAACTGAGGAAGAAACTTACTAATTGTGTGTGGAACCGAGAGATAAGGAATAATAATCTTTATAAGTCTTCAAAACAATCTGCAAATGTGTTAGGGTAACACAATGTAGATTATTTAAGGTACCATCTATATATCATCTTCTATATTTCATGCAACACCAATATTTATCTATCCTTTCACTTAATAAATATCTATTGAACACATTCTCTGTATCTGGTATTGTGCTGTGAATATAAAAAAGATAAGTAAAACCCAATACCTGACATAAAGCCATTCATTTTAGAGTAATATGTTTAAAAGACCTTCTAAAATCCTCTAACACTGGACCATAACTTATGTAAAATCTTATACTTACATAGATAAAAAAAAATTAGTGATTCCTTGACTTTATTCCACTCATCTAACCATGAGTGAAACTAGTGAAGTGTAGGAGAAAATTGAATTATCTAGGCTGCACTGTGAGTGATAAAGCTAGAACTAAATTCCAATTGAAATAATATTGATACACACTTTAAACTACAGTAAACTATTTCCTAAATTTCTTAAAAGAATTATTAGAACAGATGTTGTAAGTGGATGAAGAATTTAAAGATTCCTCTTTGTCCCTGAATATGATTTGAATCAATGAAAATTGCCCTTGCCTTTTCGCCCTGGTTGTTAACTTATTACAGACGGGAAACTTACTCTGGCTCTCTTCTTGAGTGTGGTACCACGACGTGGATTTGGACAATCTGAGATCTTCTTGGATCAATAAACCTTTCTGAGATGGAAATGTGATCTCTATCTAGATATTCATGCTAAAAGAATGTGTACAGTTATGTTTCTCCTATGTGTGTGTTGCATTTCACAAGAGGATTATGCCTACAGCCTGAGAAGAGGTCCTGTTTGTTCATTTGTTCTCTCTCTCTTTCTTTCTCAGGATTTTATGAGCTTATAGCCATGCCATGGCTTCTGATCTTGGTGTGTAAGACTTTATTTCTGTATTGCTGGCTGCCAAGAGAAAGAAACTGTCAGCAATCTTTATGCATCATCACAGTCCTGAGGGAATGGCTGGACAGATGATTAGATAGCATCTAGGGAGTACTGTTAGGAAGAGAAAGCGCAAGTATAATTCCCATTAAGTGACCCCTTGTAAAACTATAATGAAGGCTACTTGGTAAATTGCTAGTTAAAAATATGCAGGCCATTTTTACAGTTTTGCACAATTTACTCAAAGTTGGGGCAAAGGAAGGTTGATGATGCTCAGTATCACTATACTGGAACACTAACCCAAGTATATTAGTTTATAAAACTATTAAAATGTTTTCATTTAAAAAATTCATTTTAAAAATTGCTGAAGCTCAAGTACACAAGAAATAGTGGCACAGTAAAGATACTACTGCAGTCCTATTATTACATGAATAATATGTAATAGAATAATAGAACTATTATTACATGAATAATAGAAACTATTATTACATGAATATAATAGTATAATGTAGTATAGTAATACATTATACTATATTATACTATATTATATTATATTGTAGTATAGTATAATAGTATAATAGAAACTATTATTACGTGAATAATAGTTTCTAAGGGACTTAGGTCAAGGGGGTTTAACAAGAATTGAGGTTTAGATCTCTGCCATCTAGTATAAAATGTGTTATTGAATTGCAGCATGAACTTTCGGGTCATGCCTAAAGTTCTGTGTGTTTGAATGGCACAACCACAGCAACAGAAAACACAGTAACTCAAATAGCATTCACCTCAGTTAGGGTGCTTTTCTAAGGCAGAAAGGATTTAGCAAGTGCCTTTTGTTGTCAGCAACAGTTTATTGTTCTATGACTCTCTAGGTTATAAATAAAGGGGGTGTTTAGACAAGGAATAGCTAACTTTGGACATACTGTTTTCACTGGATTCCCCACTCAAATTCTTTCTCAGATGAAAAATTGTCATGTGCTTCCCTCTCTTTCTTCCTTATCTTTCTGTTCTTTCCTTTCTTCCTCCCTTGCTTTCTTCCTGCCTAATTTCCTTCTTTTATTTCATTTCCTTCTTTCCTTTCTTTAAAAACACATTTAGCAGACAAAGAAAGACAACTGTTGTATGATTTCATTTATATATGGACTTAAAAAATGCCAAATTTGTAGAAACAGAGAGTAGTATGGTAGCCAGGGGTGGGGGGTGGGGGGGGGGGAATTGGGGAGATGTGAAAGGGAACAAGCTCACAACTAGAAGATCAATACATTATAGAGATCTAATGTACAACATACTGACTGTAGTCAATAATTACTTCAAAACTGCTAAGAGACTAGATCTGAAATGTTCTCACCACAAAAAAGAAATGATAATAGCATGATGTGATAGAAGTGTTGGCCAAAGTTATAGTAGTATTCATGTTGCAATATATAAACATCAAATTAACATATTTTACACTTATATTTACACAATGTTATAGGTCAATTATATATCAATTTGGGAAAAAAAAAAAGAAACTTTATCAAGGATTTATTGGTGCTGGGCACCGTGCCAGACACTCCAGCTACAACAACCACTGAATAATGGGGCAGCCCAATAAGTGAAGGAAAATAATTACAATAAATATGGTGAATATTAAACTGATTAAAGATAAGCACACCAAGCTATAAGAATTCATATGAGGACCAATAAATAAAACTGTACATGGACAGGATCAGAGATGACTTGCAAGGAAATAAGACTATTAATCTCAGTACTGAAGCCAAGAAGTGGGTCAATAATTTCAGCAGAGGCAGCAACATCTTTAGAGGCATAAAGATACAAGGAAACTGCAAGTAGTTTAGAGGCTCATACAATGTGACAGGACAGAAACAATAAGGGAGCACTGGGATCAAGACTTGATCTCAGAACAAGCTTAGTCACTAGAACTGAGCCCAAGGTTTAGAATGGTACTGTAGCCCAGTGGATAATGTGGGGACTCCTAGGTATTACCCTATATTTTCTTATCCTGACACATACTCTATATCCCTACAGTTTCCATGATAATGTTTGTACCAAAGTCTAGGACAAAATAGAACTTGCAGATAAGAAACTATATACCTGAAGAAAAAACAGGACAACACTGATAGGGACAGGAAAGAGTCATTTACTTTAGAGAGGAAGCCAACTGAACGGTGAATGTTTACATTATAGATTTCACCATTTTCTCGAACTAAAAGAATCTCACCAGGTGCTTTGCTTATGGGATAACTATAAAAAGCTTCTTGGGAACCTAATGAACATAAGGATAATAAACCAATAACTAATAAGACAATAAATAAAAAATGGATAACTTGGATAAGTCTATTCATTAAGGAAAAACTATTGAAATACAATCTAATAAAACAAATATAAATAAAATATGGAGTTTAGCTAATAGTAATGTATCAGCATTGGCTCATTAGTTCTGACAAATATACTGTATAATGTAAGATGTTAACAATAGGAGAAATGGTGTGAGCTGTACAGAAACTCTGCACTATCTTTAACTTTTCTATAAACTTAAAACTGTTCTAAATTTTTTAAATTATTTAAATTAAAAATGGTGGCCTTGAAATATGATTTTAACCAGAATATTTTGGAAAACACTTAAAATGTGATTTTTTTACATAATTTTGAGGGTGCATATATCACATAACATGACATTTCTTGTGTCAAGGCTGGTTTCACTATCACCGGGGGAGTTACTATGGATTTTACTGTCATATGGCGGGCATCTGGAGTCAAACACTCTAATTCATCTTTCTGTCCTGTGATTCTCTAGGATCAAACAATTGTACAGTCTTCTTTCAGCCTCTATTTCCCTTTTAACATAAAATGTAATAATAATGGTAACATAAGCAATCAATACTTACTGAGTTCAGATCTTATGTAGAAATGCTTGTTAGGGCTTTACAAGTATTATTTTGTGTAGTTTTCCTGAGAACCCTATTATTGCTATTATTGTCCTCACTGTATTCTCAAAGGAGCATTGAGAGATTAAGTTGCTTGCACCATGGTAAGTGGTGAGCTGGACATGATGAAGCTGACACAAGGGTCCACATTTCTGACCTGATCTCTCCTCTATGCTCTATTCCCTCCAATTATCTGGGCTTACATATTTTCTTAGAATGCTCTTCACCTTCCTCTGGTGTTTATTGAGAAACTTTATAATTAGATATTTGGGCAATCCGTTGATGCTTGGTGGAACACCCAAATGGCAAGATGTCTACTGAATTTCCAGGCACACAGCAGGCACTCAGGAAATAGTTGTTACATTAATGAATGGATTAATTCATTAATAATTTACTTTAAATCAAAAGTAATTAATGAATTAATAATTAGTGAATTAATATTAAAAGATCAAAAAATCACTAAGAGTTATTTATCAGAGGAATATCTCCCAGGCAAAGTTTCCTATAAATTAAAAGTAAATGTGGGGCACTTAAGTGGCTCAGCCAGTTGTGTCTGACTGGCTCAGGTCATAATCTCACAGTTCCTGAGTTCAAGCCCTGCATCAGGCTCTCTGCTGTCAGTGCATAGCTCTTCAGATCCACTGTTCCCCTCTCTCAGCCCCTCCCCCGCTCATGTTCTCAATCTCTCTCTCTCTCAAAAATAAACATTTAAATAAATAAATGAATGTATGTATATATGTAAATGTTGTGGTGGCATGCTGACTTCTCTCCAATAATACTTTGTAGTTTCTAGGGCCCTTAAAGGGAGAAATTTGGCAATGGGAAGTGGGATTCTGTTTTCTTTTTTAAATTTGTTTTTAATGTTTATTTTTGAGAGAGAAAGAGAAAGAGCATGAACAGGGGAGGAAGAGAGAGAGGGAGACACAGAATCCAAAGCAGGCTCCAGGATGTGAGCTGTCCGCACAGATCCCGATGCAGGTCTTGAAATCACGAACTGTGAGATCATGACCTGAGCCAAAGTCAGACACTTAACTGACTGAGCCACCCAGGTGCCCTGGAAATAGGATTTACTTACCACATTGGCCCATTCACAATGTGTAGTTTGAAGCTAGTTTATAAATGTGCAATCTTAGTTTCCATGTGTTCTGGAAATATGAAGTCAATAATCCTCTCATGACATGATAAATCAGACTTGTCTTTGTCTCCTTTCATTTATTTCAGTACACTGCAAAGGACCACATGATCGGGAAAAAAGGCACAGACCTACCCCAAATATATACATGGGACCCAGAGCAAGAATATAAAGGCAGCCCATGTAACACATGTCTAAAAGCTTTAAATCAAAGTAACAAAATTTAAATAAACTTAAATTTTCATACTCAGAGAACAATATTCTCATACTCTTATATTTACTACAAGATAAGTGTCAAATTTAAAATCCTGAGACTCCTTGAATTTGTACACCAGACATGGCGGTGTGGAAAGAGTAAGCTTTGGCCCTCAGTCCCCAGCCCACCTCTTCTCCTGGCTCTAAATCCCAACACAAGAGGTCTCTCATGTATGAATCTGGATTCTGCAGCCCAGATTCCAGGTTCTGTCCACCTACTTTACACAGAGTGCCCTCAACCTAAAAGTTCCGATACCAGTGGTATGGTCTGTCCTCAGGGGGACAGACCTAAAGAAGAGGCAGGCCCTGGAAGTAGGCTCAAGGCATTTGAGAAGAGAACTCTGGAGATGATAGCAATCATGTACAGTATGAAAAACAGAAATGTTATCAACTTATTAATAAAGGGAATTTTAATATAGATAATGGGTTAAGCAAGTATTGGAGGATTAAAAATGCGAAAGGAAATACACACAAGTCTTGCTTTTCTGACTATAATGCTACCATTCCCAGATATCAACAGGACATTTCAAATGATTTTCCAAGACTTTCATTAGGAAAGAGGAACATTAGAAGAAGGGAAGTTTCATCCAGCTGATATAAAAAGAAAGCCTGGAGCTTCATGTCCCTGCAATGTGTCTGGCTAACCCACAATACCACTTAAATCTTCTTGTCAACTCACACACTACTCTCTAGCTAACAGTGTCCTCCTATCTGCTCTACTAGATATTCACTACAGGCAAAGGACCTCCATGGAAATGTTGTGGAGTTAAAGAGGAGAGTATGATCCATACCAGGGATACTAATTCACTCATACTATCAAGAAATCATCCAAGCTCTTACATGACCACAGGCATTGCAATTTATCTAGTAAATCCTAATATTAGGTGGAATTTCCAATATTTTTTCCTGAGTTCTGTTTTTCAGCTAAGTGATTTAAAAACCCTCTCTACTGCAACTAATCAGGGAATAAGTGGACAAATACAAAAATATTGCTAAAAATTCATTGTTATATTATTATTTAGTAAATAGAATTAATACCTTTCCATAGACATAAAAAGTTGCAAAGATCCTCATGCCAGAAGTAGATAACCTTAAATATAAATGTTTTGTGCAGGTTTTTAGTGATCTCCTACCTCTGGAGTTCCTCTATAAGTAAAGTAGAAAATATGCAATTAGTCCATCTAATTTGGGTAAAGACTTTCTGGAAAGAAAGATATTAGCTTAATCTTAATTAACCAAAATTCCTACCTTTCTTACTTGATCATATTTTTTCTGAATGATCTTATAAAAGTCACTTAACAAATCTGAGTTCATTTATAAAAGTGAAGTTGAATAATATTACCGACTCCACAAAGTACTTTTGAGACTTAGAGGTAATAACTATGAGTACTTTAAACCACAGTTTATTTCTTCCCCCTCCCCACCCCTTACATGTCAGAGCTCTTAAACATTATGATCAGTTGAAGAGGCAGCTTATCAACTTGCCCCAGTGTGATTCCACTCAAAGAGAAACTCGAGAGGAATGGGATGCCTCCTCTCAAGAACCCTCCACAGCAGGACACTAGGAGTTTCCATCACGTGGCACTTCCTTTCCGTCACATGTTAACTTCACTAAGAGCAATGTTCATTTATGTGAGTTGAATTCAAGTGCATTTCTAAAATTTGGCACATTTTAGAAATGTGGGTGAACATTAATACATGGGGTGGTTAGTGCTGTTTTCAGGCTTTGTTAGAGACAGGACTAAAGGGATTCACAATGCTTCAGAAGAGACTCTGATGAGATATCAGAAGGAACTTCCTGACACTAGGAGTTGTTACACCCAGAGGAGCAGGACAAAAAAAAAAAAAAAAAGGAGATGAGACACCTTCTTTCATTTGAAGAGAATTTAAAAGTAAGATAAGGGGCACCTAGGTGGCTCAGTGGGTTAAGCATCCAACTTCATTTCAGCTTAGGTCATGATCTCACAGTTTGTTAGTTCGAGCCCTGCATCAGGCTCCATGCTGACAGTGCAGAGCTTGCTTGAGATTCTCTCTCCCTCTCTCTCTGCTCCTCCTTTGCTCACACTCACTTTCTCTCTCTCAAGATAAATAAACACATAAACTTAAAAAAAGGATTTTTAAAAAAATAAAATAAAAAATCAAAGTGTAATGACTTAAATAAATAAAGGCTAATTACAGACAAAAGGATAGAAAAGTAGATCTTTAAAGGTCTCCTCTTGAGCCAGTACTCAATTCCTGGGCCATTACACATTCCTGACTTCCCTACTTAATATTTAACACCTGACAAAGCCACTATGCCTCAAGAGCAATCAACAGTATTTATAATTTTTATGCTGGATTTTATACCAAAGTCATCAAATTGGTTTTCACGCATGTATTTGTGTACAGGATGAGTCAAGAATGTCCCAAGAAAGTTATGTTTTATAAATCACATCTTCCTGTTCATCCTTTAATATGGCAGAAGGATGCCACATGCTTTTTTCTCAGTTTCTTCATGGCTGTCTTCATTTCAGCATTTCTGAGTGTGTAGATGAGAGGATTCAACATAGGTGTGATCACTGTGTAAAAGACAGAGAATACCTTATCCACGGAGAAGCTGCAGAAAGGCCTCAGGTAGATGAATACACATGGCACAAAGATCAGGCTGACCACTGTAAGGTGGGAGGCACAGGTAGAGAGTGCCTTGCTGTGGCCGGGACGGAAGCGAGTTCTCACGGTGACAAGGATGATGGCATAAGAGAATAGCAAGACCAAGAAGCAGACAAGAGATAGCAGACCACTGTTTGAGACCATCAGCACCTCTACTATGTATGTGTCCGTGCATGCTAGCTTGATGACCTGTGGGACATCACAGTAGAAGTTGTCCAGTTCAATGGGACCACAGAAGGGCAGCTGTATGACCAGTGTGACCTGTGTGATAGAGTGGATGAAACCCCCACACCAACAGGCAAAAACCAACTGAAAGCATAGCAGACGATTCATGACCGTCAAGTAGTGCAAAGGATTACATATGGCAACATACCTATCATAGGCCATGACTGTCAGCAGAAACATCTCACTGGCTCCCAGAAAGTGCAGGAAGTAGATCTGGGCCAAGCATCCTGAAAAAGAGATGATCTTGCCTTGCTGTAGGAAATCTCCTAACATCTTGGGAACGGTAACACAGCCCAGACATAGGTCAATGAAGGACAGATGGCCCAAAAAATAGTACATAGGAGATTGGAGCAGGTGAGCATCAGCTCGCACTGTTACCATTATCAAGAGGTTTCCCAAAACAATAGTCATGTAAAACAACAAAAATATTAAGAAGAGAAACAGCTGTAGCTCCCAAGAGGATGATAGGCCCAGAAGAACAAATTCTGTCACCTTAGAATCATTTCTTTTTTTCAAGTCAAGAATACCAAGTGACCTAGAAAAAGAAGAATCAAATTGGAATAAGAAAGATTTTAACTTAGACAAAAAGTAAAATTAATATATATATATATAAATTGTATATTATATATATATATATAGATTGTATATTTTATATATATATATATATATATATATATATAATAAGATTTTGGGTCTGGTGTTTATGGAATCATATTCCAAAATGAAAAATCTTAAGCAAGTTCTGTGAGGTAGGAAATATATATCCCTGTATAAATAGAACAAGGAACACTTTTGCATACCTTCCAGCCCTTCATTCTTATAATGCTTTTAAGTTACATTTACAACAAACTAGGGAGGGAGAAAATGACCTGGGCATGAGGTGATGAGAACGTGAAAACCATTCCATTTTTTTAAGAGACAAAATTATAATCTTTACTGGTAAGAGTTCTGGAATGAAGTCTAGATCCAATGCCCAATTTGATCACTCACCAATTTGGTGACCTCAGGCAAGGTATCAAACCTGAGTTTCATTCTTTGTTTATTCATTCTAATATAGGCATAATAATGTCTTCCAAGGTTGTTTTGACAATCAAATATAATCTATGAACAAAATGCACTTACATAAAAAAATGACCTAAGTACACCTAAAGTGGGGCAATATTACTTATTCATCTTTGTACTCACAGCACAATGTTTACTATGTAATAATTTATCAGTTTGAAGGAAGAATGCTTTGTACTATAAACTGCTATATGGTACAAAAGTTAGTAGCTATTATAAATGCACATGTTAGGAAACAAATTATTTAGGAAGGATTGAAGGAAGATCACGTTCTTTGTCATTATTTATTATCCCAGGTGATGGAGGTTGGGAAGTATGTAGAGACTGGGTAATAGAAAATTAAACCTTTATCTTTAAAGTTAAAGGAATCATCAAGCTCAAGATGAGTAGGACAGTGGCTGGAACACACTAATCACCGAAAGAGACCAAGGGCAATGATCCTTATCATTGAGACATGTACAAAAGAGGCTCACTATGACCCATTTCATAGGAAAGGATAAAAAGGGAAGTCAGAATTATGCTGCCTTTGGACTTTTCAACAACCATAGGTACACTTAAAAGAAATAAAGTTTACACTAAGATATTCTTGAATCCATTTTCTCCTACTCTACATTTACATTCACTTGCAATATTGGGTGAGAATATCTCAGACTACAAATAAAAAATCAAGGAACATTGGTACATTCCTTCCATTGAAGTGGTTAAGAATTTGCAGATGTTTCTCTGTCTAAATTAGTATATTTTCAATCTAGAACTAGCTCTTGGTAAAATATTGAGACAAAATTTGTATTTTTCTGTCCTCAGTCCCAGTTACGTATCCCATTCTATGCTGTACTTGGTTCTCTCAAATGAGTCAGGGAAACTTATCTGATAGTTATTCAGATATCCAAAAAGAAGAATTCTTAACACCAAAAAATTTTGCTTTACACATTGTTTCAAGATTAGCAAGTGAGAGAGAGATTTGGGGCCAAAGGAACTTTGGGATGTCCTGATCCACTGCATATGTGACCATCCTCGTCACCTGCCTATATCAGGTGCCCAGGTGCATTTAATTCTACAATCTGATAAATAATGGAAGGAACAATCTCATCCTCTAGAATCATTTTGGAAAACAAAACAAAGCAAAAAAGACAGGAAACCATTTGCTGTCATATGTACAGCCCAACTTCAGCTCTAACAGAATGGAAATTTCCCAGTCCTCTTCGTGTATACCAAAGATTGTGAATTTCCATACGGAGATGGCATTTTGGTGTTCTTTCCAATTATCTAAAATACTTAATTAGTTAAGGTCAAGTTTTCATTAAAATCCTGCATCTAATTTCAAACCTCATCTTTGGAAAATTAGAAGGAGCCTGAAAAAGAATAACCAAAATTATTTTTAAAAAATTCAAAAGAGGTTTCTAAAAACAAGGAAGAAAAAAGCAAGTGGAAAAACAGAATCCAACGCATTCTTATAATTTATGGCTGAGTAACAATGTGATTATTTCCTAATGTGAAAACAATATGCAAAGGGTAATCACTTGTATTACACACATTATTTCCATAGGACAGATATAAAGATAAGCTTGTACTAAAACAGACAAAATTAAACCAATCAGAAGGACAGATTAAGTAAGAATATGTACAAGATATTAAAACCTAATTACTCCAAAACACTGTTAAGTCCCACTCTATGATCTAACTTTTTAAAGTAGTATTTAATATTTTGGGACTTCAATACAATAAATATTTTCAGGTCATTCCTAGGACATTAGCATAATAGGATTTGACTAAGAGTGATGTTGAAATCACTATATTTCATGAGACAAATATAGACAACCCTATTATGTTTGAGCTTTAATTGAGGTATGGGCTAGATTCTGGTTATTCTTAAATTTTTTACTAACTGAAGAAATTTTCTGCCTTCAGATAATATGAAAACATAATGCCAACCAATATGGAAAGTTCATTTGTAGTGTTGATAAACTGCCATGTTTGGTAGAAATACTTCCAGCTTCTACATTTCTGAAGTCTCTGCTCACAGTAAGAAATCCAGCCTGTGAGTACTCTGTGAAGGACAAAACGAGCACTATCCCCATCAGCATGAGGGAATGTCTATCACCTAAAAATACCTTCCACCACAACATATTTTCCTATGCTGACCCCTGCTGTGATCTGGGAAGCAACATTCACCCTATCACATGTTTCATGTTTCACATTCTAAGAATAAACTAAGAATTTGCAAAAGTCAATAAAAATGTTTTTAAGTGGGCAAAAAGAGACAAAGGAATTGAGAATGCTTCATGATAAATGAAAGTCTTCATGGAAGTACCCAAAGGCAGCATGGAGGAAAGAGAACAAAATCAAACTCTAAATAATCAAGGGCTATTTGTGGACAGCTAACCAATTACTCTAGTTTTTCTATGCAAGGAACTAGAGAGGTCTATCCAGAAAATACTAAAAACGGGAATAAAATTTTTCATGTGGGAGTGGTTGTGGTTTTTTCAAACAATATATTTTGCTATTTTGTCTATTTTTATATGTGTTGAGCTAAAAACATTCTCTGAAGAAGAAATTTGACCACAACAATGACAGAAAGAGATTTGCCAGTTGAAGCTCAAATGCTATGTGAACTTGTTTTGGGCACATCTGATGTATTTTCTAATTTCTCCTAAAACACAAGGAAATGGACATCATTCATTGAAGATGATACCCAGGGTGGTGTCTCCTATTGAGAAGGGCATAATCTTTCTGCTCTAATCTTAGTTTGAAATATTGCATCTTAGGGGCACTTGGGTGGCTCTGTCGGTTAAGCAGCTGACTTCGGCTCAGGTCATGATCTCACAGTTCATGGGTTCTAGCTCCGGTCAGGCTCTGTGCTGACAGCTCAGAGCCTGGAGTCTGCTTCACATTCTGTGTCTCCCTCTCCCTCTGCCCCTTCCCCACTCATGCTCTGTTTCTGTCTCAATAATAAATAAACATTTAAAAAAAGAAAGAAAGAAATATTGCATCTTAAATTTCATTTGGGAGATGTGAAGAATTTAGCAAAAAACAACTGAAATAATTAAATAAATGGAAAATAGGATCTAAGAGAAACTACTGTAGAATTAGGTAGTCTTAAGACAGTACTGCCATGAGTCCAGTGCTTTTGTTACATTAAGCTGATCCTATCTTATCCAAACCTTGTTATCACCTTCCAAGATATCACCTGTTCTAGAATTCCCTGATGCTATGAGTATTTCATTACTCTGGAAATGATTCTAACTGTATAAACCTAGAACAACAAAACTCAAATGAGTTCTTAAATTTGAAAATAATGAATGTCAGAGAGGTATAAATATGGTTTCAAAGATAGAAAGAGAAGCAAGGGAGAAAAGTGGAGCTTGGAAAAAACACATTCAAGAAACTTACATGATTGCATGTCAGGAGCTATGTGGGTTCAAGGAAGGAATGTGTTAGCCTGCTATTCATCCCACCAATCTCTTATAGTTTCAGACCAGGAAAATTAGAAATTCTCAAGTGATTATCACAGTTGCCCCAGTCTGTGCCCTATCTGCTTCCTTATAAGTCAAGTCCTAGTTGAGGCCTGGCTAGACAATTGGAAAGATCTCTTGTCCCCAGGGCCCTGGATGTTTCTGAGGCTTTTATGGTTCTTATACCACTGCTCACCCTAATGAGCCTTAGGATTCCCTAGGCTGCTGTTGTCTGAATCTCAGTTCCTGCTAAAAAGCTGACCTAAGACCCCACAGACTCTGAAACAGTTGGATCTTATTGCGTAACACAGCTCACCCCTTTTACTTACTTTGGGTTGATTAATTTGGCACTAGATATGCCACCAATTTTCCATGTATCAATCTATACCTGAGTAAAATGATTCTCACTGCTTTCTATCTGAAACATGGTCCTAAAGTAGACAAGGCTGAATGAAAAATACCAAGTTAGCACTACAAGCTATAGAAGCAGAAACACTTCCCTCAAGGTGTTATAGAGCCTTCATGCAATACCTGTCTCTTGATGATACCTCAAGCAACTTATCTAAATGGTGCCTATGTATGGATCATATACATAAAACACAGCTGTTGTCACTAGTAATTGAATATTTTTATACATTGTTGCTGTCAAAGTACAATTTTTTAAATTTTATAAACAAAATTCTCAAATAGGTGTTTAAAACATGTCAAAAATTATATTTAACTCTTTAATGAGGAAGAGTAGGATAATGAAGCCAATTCAAAAGATAATATAAAAATGTGGCTTCATACAGAGTATTAAAAAAATAGACTGAAATAAAATTTCTAAGTTATATGTAAACTGGTTAATGTTCTAAAGGGCAATACAACTTTAACCTTTGAGATTACCTTTTCTACCACACTAAAAAGAAAATTAACACAGTTTAGCAGCTTTCTATCACATCTGTCTTCTCAGCATCCAGAACTGTGAGAAATAAATTTCTGTTTATATGCCACCCAATCTATGATATTTTTGTTACAGCAGCCCAAAAGAACTAAGACAGTAACTAACCTCTATTTCCTCACTAGCATTGAGAAAGAGAAGAGTTGATATTTGAGAATATCTTTCACACACAAACATCTCAGCAGATCAGTGTATTGCATACATTCCACAAATGCCTATAGTCCTATACATCCCTTCTTATGTTTCCTAAAGAGCCAAAGATAAATACATGCCTTACGATAGTCTAAAGGTAGCTAAACACTCTATCAAACTGTTATCTGGTAAGTATTTTATAATATATAAAAATAAGAAGCAAATTAAAAGTGGGCCTCATAATCAATGTTTTTTTATTCTATTCTATTAAGAGTTGTCTAGGTATCCAAATATTTTTCATTATTATCAATTTACTGTTAGTCCAAGGTCTTAAAGTTAACAAGGGATATTGGAAATTATATATAATATGACATTACAGAGCAACACAGTTACTATTTACAACAAAAATGTTTATTAGAAATAAAATTTAGTTTGGTTAAACACATAATTTTACATTTTTAATTATGCTAGATATGTGGAAGTAATGCTAGCTCATGATCAGTAAAACCAGGAGATGAAGTTTATTAAATTCATACTAACCAGGTGTCCTATGTAAAGACAAAGCGGTCTTACAAAAAATAAAATATATATTTGTGTTATATTCCAATCTGTTATAAAATTATGAACAAAAACATATAGTTCTTTCTAAACCAAATTAGCCAACCATTCTGATTTGTCCAAGGAATTATTCTGAATACCTGAACTTGGATTCTTATATATAAATGCTTCTGAGCTAGCAGTTTCAGTTAGAAACTGTTCCTTTTTTCTTAAAAGGCTACACATTTAAATTATTAGCAATTCAATTTCTTTCTTTCCTTTATTTAAAATTTATGAAAGAAGTTATTATTCTCCATAACCAACCATAATTAGAGTGCCATTAAATTGAAGAAGCTCTACAATCTAATGTATGGATTTCTCCTAGGAACAAGAACATATTTGGCACTCATACAAGAAGGATAAAATATTTCATCATTTACAGACACACAAAGAACATTCAGCTGCAGTTAACAAATCCAGCCATAGGTTAAAAAAAATATGAACACAGATAACATGTAAAAATTCCTATAGAAAAAAAATGTATTTTCATTCAACAAATATTTATGAAACTGCAAATATATGCCAGGCACTGTGTTAATGACTGAATTCATAATAATTTTCAACAGGATAGAAGAGACACTGTACCTCACAGAGTAAACATTCTAATGTGAAAGACAGACAAGGTATAAAATAATTGCAGATTTTGATAACTGCTATGAATGAATAAAACAGGGTAGTATAATAGAGAGCAAGTGAAAGGCACCAACTTTAGAGAGCATGGTGACTGAAACACAGTAAACAAGGGGAAATATGAGATGAGTTTCAATAGGTAGCCAGAAGTCAGAACCTACAGAGTCCCATAGGTCATAGGAGTTTGTGCTTTATTCTAAAGAGTGGAAAGAATTTGAAATAATTTTTGAAAACTAACTGAAATTATTTCATAAATATTTTTATAATATCACTCTAGAAGGATCAGACAGAGGAAAATGGGAAAGCAGGTAACTGGTTGCCTTCCAGAAAAGAACTAATAATAGTTATACTAGGATACTGGCAAAGGAAACAGGCATAAATGGATAGATTTGATATTTTTAAGAGATTAGACATTTTTAACCATGGATTAATGTGAAAGCAGTAGAAAGAAAGAGAAATGGACAAATTAAGATTTTTAAAAATTAGAAATGACAAGAGTTGCCTTAATTAGTAATAATGGAAAATTAAATTGTTTAAACCTACTACTAACAGAAAAAAATTGATAAAATGCATCAAAAAACTAACAAGATAGAAGGGAACAAGAACGCTGGATTCTTTGGGTGATTCAGAACACAAAGAGATAAACAAAACATTGGAGCACCAAACCTTCATTTTCCCTGACAGGATCCCCAGTTGTGGCAAATTAGTGATTCATTTCAGAAGCTTTGCAAAAAGAAGTTAAGGCCCAGGGTCCTCCCCTTCATGAGGAGCCTTATAAGAAATAACTCTTCGGAGGGAGAGGACAAGATGGCGGAGAAGCAGGGAGCTCTGTAATCCACGCACGCCCATATGGATTGAACTGAGAAGGACTGAAGGGCTAAAACTTGGATTTGCAAGTGGGGGAAAGAAGAAACAGACGCCAGAAAGAAGACAACCTCAAAGATGCCTGAGTGAGTGACTGTGATCTGGGAAATTAGGGGACGGGCGGTCCCGGTGGTGCAGGGGAAGGAGCCCCCGAGCCCAACACAGGGAAAGCGCGCTGTGCCCCGGAGAGACCAGGGGAAGAGAAAGAGAGACGGAAAACGCACCTAGAACCATCTCTAAGGGAGGAAAAACTCGCCCGTCTCCCCATATGTAGCTGCCGAGCGCCGGGAGAGAAATCCGTCCCATCTGGCCGGCGAGTTCTTCCTTGGGCGCAGCGGCAGCGGCATCCACTGCATGCCACACCGGGAGCGGCGGCACAGATAAAGGTGGCGGCGCCGAGAAAGGCGCCTTGAAAAGCGGCGGCGGCGGCTCTGAGAAAAGGGCGGCGCAAGCCGGGGCGGGAGGCCAGCCGCCAGCGGGAATGCATCTCATCCCCGGTGACGGTGTTGAACTGCACGGACTGGGATTTGGAAGTGAGGCGGAGCTTGGAGAATACAGTTTGGCTCGCCCCCGGCACAGGGAGATCAGACTCAGTAGGGCGATTGCAACGTTTGGTTCCGGCAAAACTTTGAGGCGGCGCCATACTTCTCCCCGCAACCACCAAGGTGGGGCCTCAGAGAGAGCAGCCCCCAAGACCTGACCTGACGCCAGACCACGCCCATCTGCACAGGGGAGTTGGCTTTTTTTTGTTCTTTTTTCTTTCCTTTTTCCTTTGCTTCTCCTTCTTTTCTGCTGCCATCCAGATATATATCACGTAGCATATTCTTATCTCTCCTCTTGGCTGGTTATATGCTTTTGGACTACCCTCAGACTTTTGCTGTCTCTGTCCCCACCTTGTTGTTGTTGTTGTTGTTTTCTTCTTTTTGTTTTTGTTTCTTTTTTCTCTCTCTTTTCTTCTCTTCTTTCTTTCCTTTCCTTTACTTCTTTCCCCTTTTGGCTAGCTGATTTGTTTCATTTGTCTGTGCATTTCCGTGCTTTTGTTCCCTGTATGCTAGTCTGTTTCTTTTTCAGGGATACCTCAAAAAACAAGCCAAAGTACACGTGGTGGAGAGTTCCAGATATCACTGACCAGGGAAATAAAATAATCAAAGGCACAACAAGAGAAATCGAGAGACACCATTAAAAGAACACTTTCTGAAATGACAGGCCCTGGACAG
>CM053560.1:71423357-71441975 GCA_028646485.1 Cryptoprocta ferox | reverse complement strand
AGATGTATTTTTGAAGAGCAGCTTAACATAGGCTAAGTAAATGTTACGTAGACATTCATCTGCTCTTTCCCACATTATCAGAAAAAAAGAATCAGGAAGAATTCTTACTTACATGTAATAGGTGACATGGCTTTGTTTATCCTCCCACCTGCTATGGTAGTATCGTCCACTAAGAGCTTGAGTGGCAGACATTCTGCAGAACATCACACTAGCCCACTATATCAATGACATCATACTAATTGGATTGAATAATCAAGAAGTGGATAATTTATTGGAAACTACAGAGGGTGAAGAAAGCCCTATAAGGATGCAGAGTTCTACCATATTAGTAAAACAGATGTTTTTCTAAAATACTGGCATAAATAGGATCAATGCTGTCCCTTAGTGACTTCACCACAGCATCAGGTGGCTGGTATCCCCTTCTGAGAAGTCTGATTTTCAGCTTCATAGGTTTTTATAATTCTGTATTTTCCCCTTTGTTGCCTCAGAACTAAGAATGGAATCTGGCTCATGCAATTTCTAGCTTAGTATTTCTTGTTTCCTTTTTTTTCTTTTTGTTTTGTTTGACATTTCTTTATTACTTTAGTAAGGTAATATAATATAAATATTATAATATTATGTTATTATATTTATATTAAGTTCTCTATGTTTCAATAATCTGAGGGTTTTATATCTATTGACTGGACCTTTCTGATACCAGAAGTTGGTTCCAGGAATAGTTCCTGGAAACAGATCCTCAACAGTGGTAGTTTGGGACTACTTTGGTTTTGTTTTGTTGCTTCAACACAATGCTTACTAACTTGTCCATTCTAGTGGAATTCTAGTAATCTATAGATAGTATTTAATGACATAATAATTTATTTTCAATAAATTGTGCTGGGGCAATTAGATATTTACATGAAAAATAATGAAATTCATATATACAATCTCACACTACATACAAAAATTAACTCAAAATGGATATCTAAAAGCAAAAGTTAATACTATAAAACTCATAGAAAAAATTATAAATGTAAATATTTGTTTAGGCAATATTTGATTAGACAGTGGTGTCTTACAACATCAAAAGCACAGGAGACAAAAGAATAAATAGACTGGACTTATTCAAAATGGGAAATTTTTATGTTTCAGAGGATACCATCAAGAAAGTGAAAATACGACCCACAGGAGAAAATATTTACAAATCATGTATTTGATAAGGAACTTATATTCAGAACATATAAAGTACTTTTACAAGTCAACAATAAAAAGACAACTCAATTTAAAAATGGTCAAAGAATTTATACAGTTTTCTAATGAAGATGTGCCAGTAGTCAATAAGCACATGAAAAGTGCTCATTTTCATTAGTCATTAGGGAAATGCAAATTAAAACTATAATGAGATGCCATTTCACACCACTAGGCTGGCTAAAAAACAAGTGGTACAAAAAAACAAGTGTTGGTGAAGATGTGGAGAAACTGGATTATCATACATTGCCAGTGGGATTGTAAAATGACATAGCCAATGTGGAGAACAGTTTGTCTGTTCCTCAAAATGTTCAGTACAGCCTTAGCATATGATGCAGAAATTCTACCTCTAATATATACCCAAGAGAATTGAAAATATGTGTGAATAACAAGTTGAAAAAAAACGAAAATATAAGTCCACATAAAAACTTGCGCAAGAGTTTTCATGGTAGCTTTATTAACAATAGCCAAAAAGTAAAACAATTCAAGTGCTCAGCAACAGATAAATAGATAGATGAAATGTTGTGACATATCCATACAATGGAGTATTATTTGGCATTAAAAAGGAATGCAGAGAAAGGGGAACACTTTTGCACTTTTGGTGGGAATGCAAACTGGTGCAGTCACTCTGGAAAACAGTATGGAGGTTCCTCAAAAAATTAAACCTTAGAACTACCCTACAACCCAACAATTGCACTACTAGGTATTTATCAAAAGGATACAAAAATACAGATTCAAAGGGGTACCTGTTCCCCGTTGTTTATAGAAGCATTATCAACAATAGCCAAGCTATAGAGAGAACCCAAATGTCCATTGACTGATGAATTAATAAAGAAGAGGTGGTATATATATGTATGTGTGTGTGTGCACACGCGTGTGTGTGTACATACACACCACAATGGAATATTACTTGGGGATCAAAAAAAATGAAATCTTGCCATTTACAACAACGTGGATGGAGCTAGAGTGTATTATGCTAAGTGAAATAAGTCAGAGAAAGACAAATATATTATTTCACTCATATGTGGTATTTAAGAAACACACAGATGAACATAGGGGAAAGGAAGGAAAAAACGATAAAAATAGAAAGGGAGGCAAGCCATAAGGGGCCTTAAATACACAGAACAAACTGAAGGTTGCTGGAGGGGAGGTGGGTGTAGGGATGGGCTAAATGGGTGATGGGCATTAAGGAGGGCTCTTGTTAGGATGAGTACTGGGTGTTATATGTAAGTGATGAATCACTAGGATGAGTACTGGGTGTTATATGTAAGTGATGAATCACTAGGATGAGTACTGGGTGTTATATGTAAGTGATGAATCACTAAATTCTACTCCTAAAACCAACCCTACACTATATGTTAAATAGCTTGAATTTAAAGAAATAATTTTTTTTTTAAAAAGGAATGAAGTACTGGTACATGTACAACATGGATGAATCTTGAAAATATTATACTGATTTTGAAAATATCATACTAATCTTGAAAATATTATACTAAGTTAAAGAAGCCAGTCAAAAAGACAGCAGATTACTGATTGCCAGAGGATGGAGGAAGAGGGGAGTGGAGTGACTGCTAGTGAGTACCGGGTTTCATTATGTCATGTTGAAAATGGTCTAAAATCAGTGATGATGGTTGCATGACTCAGTGAATATACTGAAACCACTGAATTGTAAAGTTCAAAAGGGTAAATTTTTTAGTAAGTGAATTGTATTTTAATAAAGCTTTTATAAAAAACAAAAGTCTGAAAACTACAAACAAATAAGTTGTCACTTGTTGATTGTAATTAAGTTCCTTGGTCAAGCAAGTGGCTTCTGAACTTGATCGTTATGGCAGCAGTGATGACTCCAAGAACTGTGGCATAGGGTGGCTTTCTCTGAGTATACTGGAGCATTGGTAGAAACAAAAGGACAAGGTCAGATCTCTAAAATCTCAGTTGAAGTCATGGTCAGCGAAACAGAGAGCTTCTATGGCATCTGTATCTTATTTCTGATAGCCACAGTGCTGATCTTGCTGTAAATTAGATGCCAAATTGAATTGTGGCAATGTCAGGATTATAAAATGAGTTTGAAGTCTTACCAGTGTCTGATAAGCAAGTGAGGATACTGGTTGGAAGACATACCACCAGTTTGGATTAAAACAGAGACAATTCAAATTTAAAAGATACTTCTGTACCTCCAAACTTTTATGAGGAAGAAACAGGCTAAGAAAGCTACTCTGGTATAAACCCAAATCATTTCTAATGGAAACAAAGAGCCTGGAGCTCATAGCCACAGAGAATCCTAAAAAGCAAAACTGAGAATGAAATCAATGAACATTCCTTTCTCCCCTCTATTGTCACCTGGGGCTGACATAACAAATACCACAGTCTGGGTGGCTTAAACAACAGAAATTTATTTTCTTATAGTTCTGGAGCCTAGAAGCCCAAGATCAAGGTATTGGCAAGTTTGTTGTCTCCCAAGCCCTCTCTCCTTTGCTGCCTTCTCACTGTGTCTTCACATGGCCTTCTGTCTGTGTGTGCACATTCCTGGTATCCCTTCCTCTTCTTATAAGGGAGCAAATCCCATTAAATTCTAGCCCCGCCCTGATGGCTTCGTTTAACCTTAATTTCATGATTATAGGCCATATTTAAAATATAGTCACATTGGGGGTCAGAGCTTCAACACATAAATCTTGGAGAGCACAATTCAGTTTTTAACACTCTGGAAAAAAAGGAATTGGTGCCATGTTCTCATGTGGATTTCAGAATTACTACGGTCTAATGAACTTCTTTGTGTATTCTGACCCCATTTATTTTACATTTTGAAACAATCACACAAACTTGAGATTACAGTACAAAAAAGTTGTTTTCCCTAAACCATCATTCCCAAATACTTTACTGTGCCATTCTGAGAAACAAGAGTATTTTGCTATGCAACCCCACATAACCTTCAAAGCAAGAAGTTAACATGGATACATTACTATCATTTCATTTTCAGGATCTCATTATAGTTTTGCCAATTGTGTGTGTGTGTATGTGTGTGTGTGTGTGTGTGTGCGTGCGCTCGCACATGCAGAATAATCCAGTTCAGAATTATTCAGTGAGTTTAGTTGTAGTGTCATTTGGGTCCTTTGGGAAGTAGATGCTTTTAACAGAGGTATATGAGATTTATTGAGGGTACATCTTTGAAAAATAAAGGGATGAGCAGTAGGCACAGTCAGGGAAAGCTTTTAAACTGAGATGCTCATCTGACACCTGAGGAAGGAAGAGGGAAGGAAGAAGATTGGTAAAGGGGAGTCTCAGGCTGTGAAGCTGCTCTGAGAAAGTCTTAGCCCAGTGGAGTAACTCTGGCTCAAAGATTTCCTTCCCTGGGTCAGGCCTGGCATCTTCACCCACATGTTTGGATGGGAACTGGCTGTGGGAAGAGCATGGCCTTTGTTTACTTGTTGTGGTGAATCACAAATGTACTACAGCTAGAGACTATCAGCTAACTACTCTCCTTATACTGATCAGCTTTTTTTTTTTTTCTCTATGGTATACTTCCATGGCTGCCACATTTGTCATGTGTCTGTAGTTTCTTTTCAGTGGGGATCAGTTCTTGTGTCTTTTCCTGACATTTGTGAAAATTTACAGGTCAATTATTTTTTACAATGTTCTTCAGTCTGGGTTTGTTTTATATACTTTGGGATTAAACTCAGGTTAGGTATCTTTAACAGCAATAGACACCAGTTTCTTCTATTGCATTCTGTCATCCTACTTATGGTAATGCTTGCTTTGATTAAGGTGTTATCTGCCAGCCTACTTCACTATAAAGTAAGTCTTATTGGTAAGCAGATTGTGAGGATGCACTCTGAAACTATAAATACCTCATCAGACTTTCAGTTTGTTCATTTATTTGTATGGACTCTTACTTCCCCATTTCATTGAATGGTTAAAAATATGTTGCCAAATTGTCTCTGATTTGTCTGGTGAGAGCTTATTCAAGCTCACTTTTGTGTCTTTTTGGTACACAGACACAACTCTTTCAGTACTTCCTTGCCCTCTGGCACAGAAAAGATGTTCCAGACTCATCTTGTGCTTCCTGTATCTTAGCCCTGGAATCAGCCATTTTCTCAAGGAGTTTTGGTTTCTTTTAATGGAACATGGGAGATGTGCTCATTGCTGTTGGCACATCACTGTACTAGGTCCTCTCAGTGGCAGATTTATTTCTATATTTATCCATATATATTGCAAACTGTGAATTTACACTGGTACTTTCAATTCCAATTAACACTACAGGGTTCATTCTAGTTTTCGTTCTTTCTGTACCCCAGGCAAGCTCTGTGCCGCCAGTGCAGAGCTCAACATGAGGGTCTAACCCACAAACTGGGAGGTCATGGCTTGAGCTGAAATCAAGAGTCCAACCCTTAACCGACAGAGTCACTGGGTGCCCCAGTCCTCCCTTCTTTTAAACAGACGTGAATATTGCAGTTATCTTGCCAGGTCACTGTACCCAGGAACTTTATGCATCATTTTAAATAATAAGATTCTTGACTAATGCCTGATAAGGGGAGAGCCTTTAGGGGAGGAATTGAATATATTTAACATGTGGAAGTGATGTGATTGGTTAGGATCAGAGACTAGGCTATATGGTTGATTGTGCTTTCAAAGATGTCCCAAGGAACATCACTATCTTACATGCTTCTTAGAATGTGATCTTGCCATTTCCCATCAAGAGGTTGTATCTTCTCCTTCCCTTGTGCATAAACTGGTCCCATGACCCATACTATTGATCAATAGAATGCAATAGAAGTGATGCTGTGTAGCTTCCAAATTTGTACCTCATAAGATCTGTAGCTTCCAGTGTTGTCTCTTGGAACACGTGGGGGCAGAACCAAGAAGCTCTAGTTTATAGAATTAGATGAGCTTCCAGTCAACAGTCAGCACAAAGTTGGAACCATTTAGGTGCTCTTTCTTGGCTGTTCCAGGTGTAATCATGCCTCCAGATGTCCACAGTCTATGCCAACATTATTTGGAGGAAAGAATTTCAAGCTGAGTTTAGTAAATGCACAGATTTATAGGAGATAATACCTGGTTTTGGTTGTTCTAAATCACTAAGTTTTGGGGCACTTATGCAGTCACAGATGATTAAAACAGACTGAGATGCTGAAACTTGGAATAAGGATGTCTGAGAGGACTTAGATGAGACCGAGAATCTTCAATTTGATGTTTATTTATCTGGCTCATTAAATTATGACTTAGAATTCATACTAGAATTAATATAACATACTAAGCTCTATAAGACAGTTTCAGGTCCTTTTTAGCTCATCACTGTATCTCTAATGCATAGCACAGATCCTTGTGCATATCAGGTGCTCAACAGAATACAAGTTGAAAAAAATGATTGAATAAATGAAGGTTTTTTTCCACCAATACTCAATATTTGAGATAAAATAAAAATATTATAAATGCAACTTGAGAAACTCCTTTATTATCTTCATTTATTCTCCCAATTCTGACCTTTTCCTTGCAGTGTGGGTCAATTGGAAATATTACTAAGGCATTCATATTCAGGAACGTGTCCCTTCTGACATCTTAAATAGCTCATGATTATATCCTTGCTAATTGAAGTGTAGTCTGTGAACCAGCTGCAGCAGTATCACCTGGGAACTTCTCAGAAATATGAATCTCATGCCCCACATTTAAAAAAGACACAGAGGTGACTGATATGCATATTAAAGTTTGAGAAAAACTAGTTTAGACTTCTGTTATATCATGTCCAAACATGAAAATAAAAAAACTAACTGGATTTTGAGTTGCAAATGTAGGGCAACACACTTTTTATTTATTTTATTTTATTTTATTTTATTTTATTTTATTTTATTTTTTACCATTACCCTTGTTCATAAAGGGCTGTAACTGATCCTAAGAAAACTTATTTCCAGACTGTATAAGAGGTTTTGAAACCCAATTAATGAAGAATCATAAGAATGTAAAGTTCATGTCTTTGCTGACATAAGATAAAGTGATGTCAGATTTGGAAATCTTTTGAGTTACTAGACTTTTTTATACTTTTTAATATATTTTATATATAAGAAAATTTCCACCTGGTTACTAATGTTATTCCTCTACAGACACATGAAGGAAAGCAGAACAGAAGTGGGAAGCCAGATCACGGGGGATTGAGGGGTATATGAGAGATGAAGCAGATACTGACCATAGACTATTTTTTCATGTCACCTAGGTATGGAGGAAAAAAATGAGTACCTGAGTGCATTCCAAGAGGACAGTTTATTTTCTCAACCTCTCTCTCAACCTCTCTCCTTGCCTGTCTCTTCTGTTTAGATAAGGGAACTTTAGAAAGGTAAAAGTTTAAGGTTCATGATTCTGGAGAAAGATGAGGTAAATGTTAGAGTCTCTGAAGATGTCTGAGAGAATGAGCTCAAGGGAATAGTGAGAGGTTGCCTATGAAAAGGATGTGAAATGCCTAATTTTCTAAGAAGGAAGGTCTAAAAATGGAAGTGTAGATGTGGCAGTAGGAACGTTTCTATGTTCTGATTGTGAGAGGGCATAATTAAGAAAGATCACAGCTAGTTTGCTTTAGTTTATGTTCCCCGTATCAGAACCTCCAATAAAGACTCAGATGCGTAGTTTATTTGGGGTTACCTAGAAAATGGGAATAGAGAGCAGGGAGAGTGAGACTTGGAAGCCGAAAGAGCTAATGACAGTTTGTATTTTTCAAGGTCTCCAGTGTAAGCAGTTGGGGCATTTGGGGCTTGATTGTGTCAGTGTGTCTAAGATGCTGGGGCATTTATCCACTGTTCCCTCTGCCCATAAGGTTGATGGTTATCTCTAAGAGTATCACTTTCTTTATATTATGGTTGACTTTCTCTCTAGCTGACTGGGACCCAGAGGTTTTGGAGAGGGCTCTAAGGTAAAAAGTGAAAAGATAGTGGAAGTCTTGAGGTTAGCATTATCACTATGTGTCCAAGCTTGCAACTGTCCAGGCAACTGTAATGGAAATACAGTTGCGCTGAGTAGATGTAATGCAGGGCAGCAAAAGCTTTTGCTATAGCACCCTACTTGACCTATTCAGATTCATTAGTTCCTTGTATTTTGTCCATTCTGTTTATGAGTTTTCATGGTATTTGTAGCCCATAATCTATTAAAATACAGTATGAATATAATTTATAAAAAATGACTTCATGCAGAATGGCTAATGAATAGCCATTATAGATATTTATCTCCCAGACATTCTAGATGTCCCTTATCCTTGGTCAGCAATTCAGATAGTCTAAGACTAAGTTGAGGTCACCTAGATCTTTGTCTCAGAATTCTGAGCCATTGGTTGTTTTGCCCTTGCTAGGCTGCATATGTGGCATTTTCTTGTTCAGTGATAAAACCGGGCCTGAAAGCACCAAAAGAAGCACCAGTGAATTCTTTTCATTCCAAATATACTACTACCTTCCCTATTATGTAGCAGCAATTATGGGTAATTATAATAGATTTCACTGACCAGTAAAATGAATCCTTTCTCTGTCTATTGGTCTGCCAAGAAGAGAATTCCAAATAGAAGCAGTCATAGCTTCAGGGTTAATGGAATTCTTTCTTGGTCCTCTCAGAAGCTTCTTTTCCTCCCATCCTGGTAACCATCATTTATTTGGCAGAACTTAAATTTGCAGAGCCAGCTAGAGCAATTCTGCAAATGAATCACTGGACATTATGGGGAGTCAATCTTACTTGCACTTTTTTTGTTCTTATACTGTTGTAATTTTAGCTGTTGAGGGTGAAGCCCCTTTTGTTGGCCATTGATTAAATATGTGTAACACTTTCTGGAGGACAGGGTCCAAAATTTGCAGCATAACCCCAAAATGATATCTTCACTTACCCCAGTGGTCCTCAAATGGAGACAGCTACCCCCACCTACCAGGGGATATTTGACACTGAAGACATTGTTGGTTGTCACACCTGTCATACCAGTAGGTGGACAGTGGGTGGAGGTCAGGGATGCTGCTGAATATTCTGTCCTGCAAAGGACAACTCCCCACAAGCAAGAATTTTCTAGCCCATAATGTCAATAATGCTTAGGTTGAGGAACCATGGTTATCCTTAAATATTGCATTCCTATATTCTATCAAGCATACTGCTTCCACATGATGCAGTGTATGGTAGGGCTAGTGAATCTTGTGATCATGTGCCTGTTGTTTCACTTCATGGGGTGGTTATGTCATGCAATGATCCCATATTAGTAACTCAGTTATTCCCTAAGCATAAGGATGGTGGAGCAGGCAGAGGCTCTTCAGGAAAGGAAGTCCAACCCACATCCAGGAAAAAAAATCACAGAAAGGACAAATATGCAAGGAATTGAATGTTAAATCAATCTGTTACCTGTTACTGGTTAGTTTTCTTAAAGGATGGTGCCTTATTTTTAATTTTTTTTTTTTTAATGTTTTTTTATTTTTGAAAGAGAGAGACAGAGACAGAGAGACCTCTGAGCAGGGGAGGTACAGAGAGAGAGGGAGACACAGAATTCGAAGCAGGCTCTAGGCTCTGAGCTGTCAGGACAGAGCCCCATGTGGGGCTCAAACTCACGGACCACAAGATGATGACCTGAGCCTAAGTCGGATGCTTAATCGACTGAGCCTCCAGGCACCCCACAGATGGTGCCTTTGATGGGTTAGCATTGGTCTCTCACTGAGGCTGTATCCTCAGTAGCTCAGTGGTTTAGCAGTGTTGGTAAGAGAGGCCATATTTTGTGGCTTATGTACAGCCTCCATCCCTACCACTCTCTTCATGGGTGCTTTGTGTAAGCGCTAAGGTGAAGGAAGTCAGAGCAGCCTGACATCCCCTGGGTGACTCATTCTTTGTACCTGGCTGTTGAATGCCTCCACTGTGAAGGATCCTCTCTGAGGATGGGCATTGATTTGAGACCCAAAGATTTGCATATTTTGTGCCCGCTCTCATAGATCTGTCCATTTGCTGCCTCTTCAAACTTCTTTGACTCTGATTTTCTTATGTGGGTCCTTCTGGGTCCCTGACCAAGCAGTGAAACTTTTTGCATCTGTCATTAATCTTACATATCCTTATCTTAAGTAGCAGGCCATTTCTTGTACCATATAAAGGAAGACAACTAAGTGTATTTCTCTGAGCATTTTGCTTTGTGAGGATTTCCTTCACCCTACATTCTATTGCCACCTGTGGGAGGGGCTATTGTGAAGCAGTAACACATTTTTTTCTTGCAGTAGTATATATTCAGAGGATCCATTTGTGAATGAATCCTGTGGTTCCTTTCCTTCTTTGCCAGCTAGTTTATTAAAGCTCACTTCCAACATGAAGTCATAGTTATGAACTAAGGAAGAGGAGTTGGTGCAATAAATATAGGTCTATGTCTTAAGGAAATGCTTCTTAACGTACCAAATAATATGCAGTTCTATCTAGTGGCAGCAAACTTAATATGAGGTAAAATTAATAAGGGTGAGAAAAATTTGGCTAATAATTAACAACTAAAAAAGTGTAGGCACTGTACACCTTCATAAAAAGCCACACAAAATTTCATTAAGAATCATTAATTCTTATTCCTTTTTCCTATACAATTAAGAAAGATTAATGGAACTGGCATGAACATTGTTTAAGCACCACAGATGAAAATCAGTGCTAAAATTATTAACATTTCAAACCTAACATTGAAGTTGGTTTGGATAAAGTTCCAAATAGTTTATATTTTCTTCCAATATAATAGCTTTTAGTCAGTTGATCAGCTATTTTATTTGTTTCTTATGTGAAGTAGAATAGAGACATCCACATCTTTCCAGAACTCAGAAATCCTGCCTTTCAAGCTCAAAAAGTATTCTCAAATCCAATTTTTGTTTCACATCACTTTGTGAAACAAATGACTTCTTAAAGGCTGGAAATTAAAATCTTTAACTTACATTTTATATTATGGTTTTCTAAAAAGTTTATTTGAGAGAGAGAGACAGTGCGAGTGGGGGAGGGGCATAGAGAGAGAATACCAAGCAGGCTCCGTCCTGCCAGCACAGAACCCAGTGCCCGGTTCGAACTCATAAACCGTGAGATTTCTACCTGAGCACAAACCAAGAGTGACATGCTTAACTGACTGTGCTACCCAGGCTCCCCTCTTATGATTTTTTAAAAATGTTTTTTTATTTTTGAGAAGCAGAGAGAGACAGAGCACAAGCAAGGGTGGAGCAGAGAGAGAGGGAGACACAGAATCAGAAGCAGGCTCCAGGCTCTGAGCTGTCAGCACAGAGCCTGATGCTGGGCTTGAACCCATGGGCCATGAGATCATGACCTGAGCTGAAGTCCGACGCTCAACCGACTGAGCCACCCAGGTGCTCCATGATTTCTTGTAATCATGTTTTGGAAAGTCACATTAAAAAAAAAGTGGCAACAAAACAAGGCAACAATGTTAATTAAATATTTTATGGAAGTAAAACGTTTTTAAATTTTATTTATTTATTTTTTATATTCCAGTAGTATGATGAGCACTGAGTAATGTACAGATGTTGAATCACTGTATTGCACACCTGAAACTATTTAATACTGTATGTTAACTACATAGGAATTAAAATAAAAACATAATTAAAAAATTGAGTAAAGAGACAGAACAAAAGAAAAAATAAAGTTGTGTTAACCTTATAATTGACCATAAAGGTATTTACATACATCAAAGGCTAAACATAGGAAAATATTGATGGAGCAATATAATATTGGTTTATCTATGTAATATACCATTACTTACTGAGAAGGGTCACTAAAAAAATATTAGTGAGAAAAAAATTCTAGCATAATTAATATACAGTATTATATTTGTTTCAGGTGTACAATATAGTGGTTCAAAAAACTCTTAATCCCCTTCACCTAATTCATCCATCCCTCCACCTACTTCCCCTTTGTCAACCAACAGTTTGTACTCTATTATTTAAGGATCTGGGTTTTGTTTGTTTGTTTGTCTCTTTATTTGTGCATTTGTTTGGTTCTTAAATTCTACCTAAGAGTAAAATAATATGCTATTTGTCTTTCTCTGACTTATTTTACTTAGCATTATATTCTCTAGATTCATCCATGTTATTGCAAATGGCAAGATTTCATTCTTTTTTTGGCTGAGCAATAGTCCATTGTATGTGTGTGTATACATACACATATCTATCTTCTTTATCTTCCATATGTTTTTTATCCATTCATCTATGGATGGACATTAGATTTCTGTCATATCTTGGCTATTGTAAATAATGCTGCAATGGACTTGGGGTGCCTATATCTTCTCAAATTAGCATTTTCATTTTCTGTGGGTAAATATCCCATAGTGGAATTACTGATCATATGGTAGTTCTATTTTTAATTTTTGGAGGAACCTCCATACTGTTTTGTATGGTGGCTGAGCCAGTTTGCATTCCCACCAACAGTGCATGAGGGTTCTTTTTTCTCCACATCCTTGCCAATGCTACTTTCTTGTGTTTTTTATGTTAGCCATTCTGACAAGTGTGAAATTTATGGAAATTGTTTTAAGTATGGTTATGGCATTAAAATAAGTCACACAGTGCTAAAATTAAACCACACATGGACCAGAAACTGTAGTTTAACTAGATTTATCCCAAGCTGAGTTATGCCTTGAGTAATGTCCTGGACTTTAAGTTTAGCTCTTATCTTTACTGTATTGTAGGTAGCTAATACACTGTAAATTCCTAATTTTTGTCTTGTGCCCTCTGAAAAATCATAAATATCCAGCCAAGGCTATTAGTTTGTTTCCTTAAAGATACATACTGCACTTTGACAGGGTAGACTTCCTTCAAATTTGCATCTTCTTTATCAGTCAGTATGTCTCAGTGGAAAATTATTGGCCTATAGTGTTAATGCCCAAAGCAATCTTATGATGTCTGTTACATGTGTATTGATTGTTTCAACTCAGTAATGCAAAATAGACCTCTGTCTTCTTTTTAGAAATTGAATTACATATAGAGGAAATAATGGGCTTAAATACTAAAATTTCACTACTTGATATTAATTTCAAAACAAAATTGAATCCACTTGCTAAAACACATTCTTAAATATGACAACTGCATTTTGTGGTGAGTAGTGTTTAAGATGAAAATGGGTTTTCATTATAATAGTTTTTTAATACAACTTAATGAATTTTCATACAAATAGATCACTCATGTTTTGTTAAGGGAAGTTACACTTCAGTGATGGAATTTGACTCTGATTTACAATTGATGAATACCATGTTCAGTGCCAAAGATTTTCCTCAGAGCAGTCTTCATCTCCCTGTTCCTGAGGCTATAAATTAGAGGATTACAGAGGGGTGTTATCACAGAATAAAACAAGGTCACAATTTTCTGCACTTGCACTGGGTGTCCTGATCCAGGACTAACATACATCACCAAAACAGAGCCAAAAAACAGGATCACCACTGCTAGATGAGAAGCACAGGTGGAGAAAGCCTTGTGTTTGCCTGCTGCTGAGGGCATCCTTAGTACGGCCACAATCACCAGAGCATAGGAACAAAGAACAAAGAGAAAGGTTCCAATCATAAAAATAGCATTGAAGGTAGAGTAAATGAACTGCGTCATGGTGTCTTCAGAACAGGACAGCATCATCAATGGGACGGGATCACACATGAAATGGTTGATGGTATTTGGGCCACAGTAGGGTAAGTGTGAAATGAGAACAACTGGGGTTAGGAAGACGATGAACCCACATGACCAGCCAAAGATGGCAAGGCCAGTGTATAGCTGCTTCGTCATGATGCGCGGGTAATGTAGAGGGCGACAGATGGCAAGGTACCTGTCAAAGGCCATGATGCAAAGGAAGAAGCCCTCATCACACCCGAAAGAGAAGAAGAAGTAGAACTGTGCAAAACAGTTCACAAAGGAAATGGACTTGCTTGTTGACAGGAAATTGGCCAACATGTTAGGGACGGTCGTGGTGGCATAACATATTTCCAGGAGAGAGAAATTTCCCAAGAAGATGTACATGGGAGTGTGAAGACGCCGGACCCACCTGACTGCACAGACAATGGCTGCATTCCCCATGAGGGTCAGGGTGTAGACTACTGAGAAGAGCCCAAAGTAGAGGAGCTGCATTTGTGGGCTTGAGGGAAAGCCCATGAGGATAAAGTGGCTAACAGAGCTGGTGGTTTCTGTGCCGGACACATTCATTGGTCTGGAAGACATGGAGATGACTTGATTATTGCACTCTTGATGGAGTATGCTGGTTCTCTCTGAAAACACTAAATTTCTTTATTTTTTATTTCTTAAAATAGTAAACAGACTTTTGCTTAAACAACAAAACTGTGACTCAGTCCCTGAACTTTTATTATTTAAAAATTCACAGTAATAGGAAAGAAGGAAAACATGAATTTGACACAAATTTTTCCCTTTCTAATTATGCTAGACTAGATACTAGGCATGCAGTCTTGTGAATCTGATAAAATACCTATATTAGCTTAGTTTTTCATATGTTTACCCGCACTATTGATACCACTTTTCTGTGCATGTATCTTTCAACAGTCTATCCGTACTTAATTTTTATGATTTAAAACTGATTTAATAAAAAACTAAATCAAGATGCTTTAAGAATCTAAGTATAGTGCCATAATAGGACACAAACTAATATTTATGTCATTTTCAGTTCCTCCAGGTTGCTCATAGTGTTTTAAAGTGACCTGAGAAAACCTCAATCATTCCAGGATTTATTTATTTTTTGATACTTTAGTATTCATACCACTATAAAATTTAGTATAAAATTTAGTAATAAAAATTCTTCCTTTACATTTTAGGCAACTGAATGCACTATATAGTGTGATAAAAGAGTCCTATACCTTGGTCTCTAAATTGCTCTTGCTAAATATTTGATGTACTTGTGTGCATCTATGAACCATTTATGCCTGTAATGGCAATTGACTTGAGGGAAAGCAGCTAGTTTGAGTCACTGTGACCAAGTTCATTGTGCCTATCCTTGTGCACGTGGTCAACTTGGCTCTAAGAAAAATAGAAAAATAGATTTTATATTTTTGTGAGGATTTCCACATTCTTTTTTTGCCCTCCTCCCCACTCCCCGCCCTTTTCCACATGTTTTTTTCCTCTCTTTTAGACAGAACTTTGGCGTCTTTTTATAACTCATTAAGCCCCATCTAGGCCTTTCATATCTGGGCAAATCTGAAACAACGAGCTCACTTCTCTATATGGCTACTTCCTTCCCAAGTAGTTATCATTAAATCAAAATTCAATTTTCCTCTTTCCTCGGTACCTTTACTCTGACCTTTTACATTAAGCAAAGTAATTCATTAAAACATATTTATTAAACTTCTTCATTGTATTAAGTGGTCTTTTAAGTGCTGAAGAAATGACTGTGGTATGGCAGATCTTGCACTTATGGAACTTATAATCAAGAGATTAACGATAAACTTTTAATACATTTTTTGCTGAATTTTTATTTTTCTTCTCCTGGAAATATTTTTGCATTTTATAAGGAATAATTTAATAAATCAAAGAAGATTTTTCAAGGTAGAAATCCAACACTCTGAGTCAGGGAAATCCTGGACTTACTTGTGTAAAGGTCACACCACATAGATGGCTGACTCTTCTGTTTGACCATTGAGATGGCATCTAGATTGGAAGGACCACTATTTATAGATTCTCTTTGCCCTGAAATTGTATAAATGGTTGTAGAAGCTCAGGTCAGCCAAATCTTTGGCTCTGTTGGTTTTCTAAAACACTTTATTAATGTTTTTAAAGAAAGTATTCACTCATTCACACAGAGCTTTTGAGAAATAATGTGCCCGAATTTCTTTTTGAAAGATTTTTTATATTATTATGAAGTATAGTTGACATACAGTGTTATATTAGTTTCAGGTGTACAACATAGTGATTTGACAATTTTGTACATATTGCAGTGCTTACCACTATTAGTGTAGTTACTGTCTGTTACCAACATATTATTACAGTATTATTGACTATATTTTCTATGTTATAATTTTTTATATTTCAGTGGATTGTCTTTTTGTCCTTCAGACATTCCTGTGGTTCTGTTTAGGACCCTAGTATCATCATCTCAGTTGAATTATTCAGGGGTAGGTCATTGACAAAGGATTTGTTTCAAATAATTATTGACACTTACCCTTCTTATTTTAGAATGTTTCCTGGAGATAGTAATTGTCCAATGAGTTTGGGGTACATCCTGTATGAATAACAAAAATAACAATTAAAACCCAACATGCTGGAAACTTTTGTCACTTCAAAAAGAATCGCCATTAAACCAGGGCTTATTAATGTAATAGAATTTAAAAGTAATATATGGGCTTGGGAAAGAAGATATCTCTGGAAAGAGAAATTTGCCATATTTACTCACCAGGTAACAAAAATCATCAAAATCCTTCTCCAGCAATTGTCAGTTAATATACATCTTCACATGAAACCCTAAGCCTCTTGTATATGTCTCTTATTTATCACACAAACTAAGTGAAAAATAATCTCCAGAATTCAGGGAAACAAGAAGGAAGTTAATATTTTTAGGTTTTATTTATTTGTCAGCATTTCATTCTAATGAAATATTTTCAGCTTTTTCAAAGATAAAAAATTTCTTATGAAATCATTTTTGCAAAAAATTTGAGTACATGTGGCTCACATGTTATACAATTTCCACTTACTCCTTGGATGAATGCTGAGAAGAGGGTCAGAGACCAGACATAAAATATTACTCCATGGAGCAATAGGCATGTGAAGGACTTCCAAGAAATTGGATGATCCAGTTTGTAATCTCTCATGGATCGCAAAAGTGAACCCTACAAGATATTTTTTCTCTAGTTTCAAAGCACATAGTTATGGTAAAAATGAAAGCCCAGATGAATGTATTATATATGTCTACTTTCTTGAATCATGACCTTTTGGGACTTGGGATTTATCCTCTTGATGATTTGATAGTATTTGTTCAAAAGAGGAGATAATATTTGAATTTTCACTTATTTATAATTAAACACCAGGTCTTAGTATTCCACAAGGAATAGTGAAGATACAGAAGTTAATTCTATCTTTTCTTTTTTCTCTAGTAGTCATGTGTTGTTGAAGGTTTTGGGGGAATAATTTGTCATAATAGGGATTGTCATAATAGCTGCAATAGGAACCTTATTGGAATCCCTTTATCTATTTTGAAGAAGAAATCATTCTTTGACCATCAGATGTCTGTACTTAGGTAGTTTAGATATATCTGAGGTATATTTTATGTAGAGCAGAAAGAACTGGCACCTTAAACTTATAGAAACAAAAGGTAGAATGGGGATTCTGGGACTGGGAAATGAAGGAAATGAGATGATGTTGGTCAAAGGGCACAGACTTCTAGCTATAATATGAGTAAGTTCTAATGTACAGCATGGTGATTTTAGTTAACAATTCTGCATTATATACTTGAAAGTCACTAAGGAAGTAGATTTTAAATGTTCTCACTACCAAGAAAAAATGTAATTATGTGAGGTGATGGAGGTGTAAACTAACCTTATTGTGGTAATCATTTCACAATATACACATGTATAAAATCCTTGTTATAATGTTATACATCTCAAACTTACACAATGCTATATGTCAACTATATCTCAGTAAGACTCGAAAAAATTGACAGCTCAAGAAATTGGCATTCTTTTATTTCAAAAATCTTTACTGAATACTTACCAGGTGCCAATCAGTATTTAAGATCCCAGGGATATTGTATGAAACAAGCCTAAGACTCCTGTCTTCACAGTATATATTCTTTTGAGGGGAGAAGAAAATAAATAACATAAATAAGGTAATTATGTAGTATTATTCAGAAATAATATGGATAAAAAATAAGGTAGGGAGTGGGGGAGAGCATGTTAGAATGGGAGGATTTCGTGATTTTAACTAGGGTGGTAAGGAAATCGTCATAGAGAAGGTGACATTTAAACAATATGTTGAGGTGAGAGAACGAACTGTGTGGATATCTGGGGGAACTGCATTTCAGGCAGAAAGAATAGTCAATCATAGGAACCAGAGGCAGAAGAAAACATATTATGATGGAGAAAGAGCAAAGAGGTCAGTTTGGCAGTGGGAAAAGTAGTAGGACACGATGGCAGAGAGGTAACAGGGTGAAGGCAGATCCCTTAGAGACTTACAGGCTATTGTAAAGACTTTAGATTTCACTGTTAAGAAAGAGTCAGTGGAGATATTTGAGTGGAGGATAAAATGATCTGGCTTGAGGGTTTTAAATTTTAAAACATTGTACCTAAAAGTTTGTATATTGTAATCATACAGCTCATTGAATTATTAAAAGTACACACATCCATTTAACCACCCACCTCAGTAAAAGAACATTACCCCACATCTCAGAAGTCTCATTGTCATCTTTCCTGGTACTACTTCTTTCTCCAGAGTAGCATCTATCTCTGCTTTTAATACCATCAATTTGCCT